>OY294069.1:69883362-70483362 GCA_958510875.1 Endomychus coccineus
AATAAGAAATTTCGTTGAAATTTCTTTTACGTGCCCGAATCAAGAGAGTTAACTCGAGGCGATTTTATTACCACAATGGAATGTTGCTTCATGAAGAAAGATTTTCAATAGCTGCGCAACAATTGCTTACCTACATTCATTTGTATTAAAATTTAGCAAAATTTGTATCCGAAATATACAGAAGCCGTCTGAGAAATACAGAAAGATTTAAATTTTTCGCATTTGTACAGTAATGCACTGCATTAACGACCTCAAAATCGTACAGTAATGAAACATTTTACTGCATAGCAACCAGTACTGCATAAAATCATCAGTATCATTTAAATTACAATTTAACAACAAAGGAAAACGTTTGTTTTAAGTATTACGACAATAAATATTGGAAAACAGTTGTTTAAGTTGGAAAAGGTTACAACTTCTGACCTCGCTGCATTAACTAGTTGTTGCTGCACATTTTTTTTATTCACCACGATGTCTAAAGAGGCTTCTTGGAATTGTTCAAGTTGGACATTGTTAAATTTTCTTTTAGAATTTTTTATTTTATAACCAATGATTTCTTCCACGTATTATTCAGCAGCGATTGTAGATCGCCATCTCGAGAAAAGTTGCAATAGTTCTTCTGAGGCAATGGCCGGTGTAACTTGAAGCATCAGGAAGTTTTAAATATTCCGCAATTTTTTGTGGAAGTCTTGCAAAAGTATGAAAGCCAACTGGCTGTACTCTACATCTGCTATGACTCGATGGTCCTGATAGTAAGTACTTGTGGTAGATTTCATACCCATTGCGTAAATATATGTTTTTTCTTTGTTTTGGTATCGTGTTACGTTACAATCAACATTGTTCCAAAATCTTCTATATCTTTTGTTGAACTGCATAATTCTGCATACTGACATGCACCATTCAGTCCACAAATTGATATCACTTTTATTAACAGAAACGTATCGGTAGGAGCCTAGTTCAAAAACTTTGTAACATTTTCCATTGTTAAAACTCTTGATTTTTTAGGTTCATTTTTGTTATTTTGACGTTTCAAGAAAGCGATTACTATTTTATATTGTGGAATATCCGTATTTTCATTGATTTGTTCATTGATTTGTATCGTACTTTGGATCATAGACCATTTACCCCATAAACTAGAAGATTAAGGACTTTTGGCTAAAACAGATAATAAAATTAGTACCTATCCTATACACAACACTTTAACCATATAAAATAACCAACCTCTTCGTAAAAACAAGCGAGCATTAAGTTTTCATTAATTCCCTTAATTCTCTTGGTGTTTATCCACTTGCAGAACGTATTATATACTTTCTCGTACCTCTGCTCAGATTTCACCGGAAGTAAAATAGAAGAAGCTTCCCGAGCTGCATTTGAGATATCTTTCAAATCGTTTTCTTCAGTCATTTCGACAATTGTTTTTAATTTCGCTGTTCAAAGATGAGTTTTTTTTGGATGCTGTCAACCTTTGAGAATTAAGAAATCATTCTATTTAGATTGATAGGGTACCGAAAAGTCAAACCACTACTTTTTTTTTGATTTTCCAGTTTCTATTATCATAAACAGATGTTAACATGGAATGAAAAATAAGTAATTATTTATGCGAAAAAATAGTAAGCGAGGTGCGTATAGAAAAGTGATCTTACTTGAGTCGTTTGGTACCATACCATACTCGTCAAGTGAAATTCCACTTTTTGAACTTGATACGTAATGCACTATTATAACCTTCAACTAGGAAACTAGGATATTATCCATTTGCGAACATAACATTTTATCTATTTATCAACTAAACCTGTCAATTTTTTTTGAAAAAGGTGCGTCTGATGAATTAGACATAACTACCATTTTCATGTGAGTTATACCGATATACCAATTTTTATGGGAACATTTCAATTAAAAGTTCTGGTATTACAAGATGGTACCCTGAATCTTCGCCCTTGAATATTTTTTTTATCAACAACACAATAAACTATACCTTTCACACTGGATACAGTATTATATTATAAATAAGAAACTATCCACTGGAAATACTGTCTGAGTCCTAAGGACCAAGTAGTCATCACCATCAAAATAAACTGAATTAGAAATCAAAATGTGCCTGTTTGAGTACTATCTGGAATTACCTCAGTTGCAGATAAATCTGAATCCATTATGTTGTGGCTTCGATGATTTGGATGGAGTTCTGTGTTACATATTCTATGCTACATAATTATGTAGAGAAAGCGGGTCGGCTCTGGAAGAGTGACGCTTGTCTAATTTTAAAAAGTTTGTTAAAAAATATAATTCAACAACGTTTGTTTTTTGTTGCATTGAGCAATATAAACTATTATAATATACTATTAATGTTATATTCAATATAATACAAATCAAATCGAACAAGATTGTGTTTGATTATACTTCAGAAGATACAGTCCACTTAACTAAGCGACACAAGACTTTACATAAAAGATTGGTCATATGAGCCGGATATAAGAGAAAAAGTCCTTTTCCATTCCATTTTCCCATCCCAAACTCCATATTGTTCAAATCAAAAGAATTCATTCTATCTGTGTGGGTTTGTTGAAATTATTCAAAACGTATATGTTACGAGATACTTACTGCAAGTAGTTTGTGTCTAAATTCAATTGATATTATATTCATCATATTTTATATTACTAACATTTTTATATAATTATCAGTTATGGCAGATGATAGACTTAAAGAACTCAAAGCACGTAGGGGTCAAATTAAAAGGCAAATCACCAGATTTTTCGATTTTGTGGACAAATTTCAGAGTAGCAGGATATTAGGGTTAATGAAATTCAATTCAGACTAACAAAGGTAGAACAGGTATTCAATGAATTTGAAACGGTTCAGGATGAAATAGAATTATTAGATGAGGAGCATATTGACAAACAGACTGATGAGCGTATACAGGTGGAAGACAAATATTATGCCGCTATAGTCATAGCAAAACAATATATTTTGCAAAATGAGGCCGATGCCAAATCAGATAAAAGTATTTCAAGTGTAGCGTCTGCAAAGTCTATTATAGATCAGAATATAGTACCACAGTTTAACATAAAATTACCGCAACTTGCTCTTCCTGAATTTACTGGATCTTATGACAAATGGTCTCAGTTTTATGACACATTCCGAATTCATGAAAATCTCACTCTAAATGATGTGCAAAAGTTCTATTATTTACAAGCATCATTGAAAGGTGAAGCTGCTCTAGTTATTCAAGCTCTTGAGGTGAATGAAGCTAATTACACAGTTGCTTGGGATCTTTTAAAGGCTAGGTTTGAGAACAAAAAATTTATTATAAAAACACATGTTAAAAATTTATTCGATCTACATACGGTAAATAAGGATTCTCATATATCACTGAGGCAGTTTTTGGACAACTTTCAAAAGAATTTTAGATCATTGAGAAATTTCAATGAGCCTGTTGATCAATGGAATACCTTATTGATATATTTATTGACATCAAAGCTTGATATAAATTCCAAAAGAGAATGGGAAATATATTCAAACAATGAAATATCTCCAACAATAGATACATTTATTTTGTTTTTAACAAATCGTTGTCACTTATTAGAATCATTAGATAACAAAGGTAATCAAACGCAATATAATACAAATAACTACAAAAAATCTAATGAATCTAAATCACAAACACATTTAGTTACTGATAACAATTATAAAGCACCTCCTCATTGCATATTCTGTAAGGGAAAGCATCAAATATTTCATTGCGAAGATTTTCTTAAATTGCCAATCAATAACAGAATTACAGAAATTAGGAATAGAAAGGCTTGCACAAATTGCTTGAAGTTAGGCCATACACCACAGCAATGTTATTTGGGTCCATGTCGAACCTGTAATAAAAAACATAATACATTACTACATTTACAACAAGCACATATAAATCAGGATCACACACAAAATGCAAGTGCATCACAGAGTTCTGACAATAATACAAGCAGATCAGCAAGTCATAACAAACAAGTAAGTGCATATTGCATGCATAATTCATTTGTATTATTATCTACGGTACAATTGGATATTTTTGATCAAAGAGGTAGAGTTGTAAGTGCCAGGGCTTTGCTTGATAGTGGAAGTCAATCATGTTTTATTACAACAAAATTATTCAATTCTTTGCATTTGAAATCAACAAAGACTAAAATTCCAATATCAGGAATTAATGCAGTGAACACGAATATTTATGAATTAACTAAAGCTAAGATCAAGTCTAGAACTTCTAATTTTCAAACGGATTTGAATTTTTTAATCATTGATAAAATCACAGACAAATTACCTCAGTTTCATTTAAACATGTCATCACTCGAAATACCAAGTGATATTACTTTGGCTGATCCTGACTTTCATATACCAGGTGATATTGATCTATTAATAGGTGCCTCAGTATTTTATGATCTTTTATTGTATGGACAAATAAAATTAAATGAAATAGGTCCAATTCTGCAGAATTCTAAGTTTGGTTGGATTATATCAGGTCCTATAACTTATCATTATGAGTCAACAACAAGTATATGTAATTTTACAAAAACAGATTTACAAGGTCAACTCGAGAAATTTTGGTTTATTGAAGAAGTTGATACAAAACAAGTAAAATATAGCAAGGAAGAACTAGAAGTCGAGAATCATTTTATAGAAAATATTAATAAGGATGAGTCAGGCAGATTTATCGTAAGATTGCCAGTAAAGGAGAATTACATTTCATTAACAGATAATTTATTCGAAGCAATCAAGAGATTTCATTCTCTTGAACGGAGGTTTTCTAAAGATAGGGAACTTTATATAGATTATTCAAATTTCATGCAGGAATATATTGATATGAATCATATGACTGCAGTCAATCACAAAGAGGATACTGAAGGTATTATATATTATTTACCTCATCATTGTGTTAAGAAGGAAACTTCGATTACTACTAAATTACGAGTGGTATTTGATGCTTCTTCCAAGTCTAAATCGAATCTTTCTTTGAATGACGTTCTTAAAAAAGGACCATGTATCCAAGATGACATATTTTCTATATTATTGCGTTTTAGAACTCACAATGTAGTATTTACTTCAGATATAGCTAAAATGTATCGTCAGGTTCTCGTAGACGAGAAAGATAGGAATTTACAACGAATTGTATGGCGTTCAGATCCTTCTCAAGAGTTAATCCATTACAAATTAAACACAATAACATACGGCACAACGCCAGCGTCTTTTCTAGCAACACGCTGCCTAAAACAACTTGCATTGGAAAATGAATATTCGAAGCCCAAAGCTAGTTTAGCAATCGAACGCGATTTTTACATGGATGATTGGATTGGTGGAGCTTCAGATAGTGAATCAGCATCGAATCTAATTCAAGAAGTCACGTGTATATTAGCTAATTCAGGTTTTTTACTTAGACAATGGATTTCAAATGATCCGAAAGTACTCGAAAATTTATCATTCAGAGTAAATGATTTACAATATAAGATTAAGGACGAGAATCAATCTGATAAAACATTAGGCATACATTGGAATGCTTCACAAGATTTTTTCAAATATAAAACAACTATTAACACGAATGATGTTCCAACTAAACGTTCCATACTTTCTAGTATTGCACAAATTTTCGACCCCTTGGGACTTATAGGTCCAGTGATATTAACTTCAAAATTGATATTACAAAATTTATGGCAGATTAAGTCTGATTGGGACGAGCCAATCACAGAAAATATTCATATAAAATGGTTGAAATTCTTCAATAATCTCAGTTCATTAGAGACACTCCAAGTACAAAGACAAATAATATTGAAGGACAAATCATACATTGAGTTACATTGTTTTAGTGACGCTTCACAATCAGCTTACGGTTCTTGTATTTATGCAAGGTCAATAAATGATTCCGGAAATATATTAGTAAGGCTAATTTGCTCAAAATCACGCGTAGCGCCTCTAAAAACAATCAGTATCCCAAGGCTAGAGTTGTGTGGAGCTTTATTGTCAGCTAAATTGTCGAAAAGAGTAATTTTATCGTTAAATCTGAATATAGATAAAATAATTTATTGGTGCGATTCTAGCATAACGCTGGCTTGGATATCTTCTGATCCTAGCCGTTTTAAAACATTCATCTCGAACAGAATTGCACAAATTCAAACAATTACTCAAAACAACGAATGGCGTTACATACCTACCTCATATAATCCAGCTGATTATATATCGAGAGGAATTTATCCACATGAAATTGGAAATTTATCGTCATGGTGGCACGGTCCATCCTTTCTTACTCAAAAACCAGAATATTGGCCATCTAATCTTAATACTAACAACATAGAACTACCTGAAACAAAACAGATTTCTTTAATTTCGAATAATCCATATTATAAGGATGATATAATAGAACGTTTTTCATCATTTAAAAAATTAACAAAGGTAGTTGCATACTTACTTCGTTTTGGATACAATTCCAGGATTTCATTGATTCATCGAAGGGTGGGTGAAATTACTGATGATGAATTAGAAACTAGTATACAAACAATAATTAAAATCGTCCAAGAACAAGAGTTTCCCTCTGAAATAAAGGCGTTGAAAAATTCACTGAATTTACCTAAGGGTTGCAAATTATACAATCTTAGTCCGTTTTTGGACAAATGCGGAATATTGCGTGTAGGTGGACGTATAGCTAAGTCCTCATTAGACGTCGATTCTAGGCATTCAATGATTATTCCATCTAAGCATAACTTAACTACCATGATCGTTCGACAAGAACATGCTAGAAATTTACATGCTGGTTGTCAAACTGTGTTGGCAGCTATTCGTTCAAAGTTTTGGCCATTAAATGGTAAACAGGCAGTTAAAAGGGTTTTACGCACATGTGTCATTTGTTTCCGTGTAAAACCACGTCACCTCAATCAAGTAATGGGACAATTACCTTCATCACGAGTTACTCCATCACGACCATTTTCTGTGTATGGTATAGATTTTGCGGGACCTTATCTTGTAAAGGACAGTAAATTCAGAAACAGAAAGATGATCAAGGCGTATTTATGTGTATTCATATGCTTTTCATCGAAAGCAATTCATTTAGAGCTTGTTAGTGATCTAACTACTGATGGTTTTCTCAATGCTTTGAAGCGGTTCGTTTCTCGCAGAGGTATTCCTCGTCATATATATTCTGACAATGGAACTAATTTTGTTGGTGCAGACCGATACTTGAAAGAATTTTTAGAACTCACCAAGGATACTAAATTTCAAGGTTATTTATACGATTCTAAGATCAAGTGGCATTTTATTCCGCCGCGTACACCTCATTTCGGGGGGTTATGGGAAAGTGCTGTACGTTCTACGAAATTTCACATAAAACGTGTTATTAATAATGTATCTCTAACGTTTGAAGAGTTTTATACTTTCCTAGCGCAGATAGAATGTATTTTAAATTCCCGTCCCATTTACCCACTCACAGAAGATCCAGAAGACACAGAACCGTTGACACCAGGTCATTTTCTGATCGGCACATCTTTGAATGCTTTACCTGAAGCTGAAGTACAAGATGATAGAAGTACTCATGTCTCCAGATACAAATCCTTATGTTTATTGATACAAAAATTTTGGCAGAAATGGTCAAGAGTCTATCTTCATACACTACAACAACGAACGAAGTGGCAATATACTAACGTACCTGAACAATTAATAGGCTCATTAGTCGTATTGCACGAAGACAATCTACCACCTATATCTTGGACACTAGGTCGTATCATTAATATTCATCCTGGAACCGACGGCGCTGTACGTGTGGTATCAGTCAAAACAAAGAATGGTGTTGTCAAGCGGTCAATAGTTAAAATTAGTGTACTTCCCACTGATGAAGAATGTTGAACTTTAATTACTGCATTCACATACTTTCAAATTGTTATTTCTTTTGTCACATAATTTCTTTTATATGTATTATTTTTTTTTATTGAAAGTCAGTACTTTCAAGGTGGGGAGCATGTTGTGGCTTCGATGATTTGGATGGAGTTCTGTGTTACATATTCTATGCTACATAATTATGTAGAGAAAGCGGGTCGGCTCTGGAAGAGTGACGCTTGTCTAATTTTAAAAAGTTTGTTAAAAAATATAATTCAACAACGTTTGTTTTTTGTTGCATTGAGCAATATAAACTATTATAATATACTATTAATGTTATATTCAATATAATACAAATCAAATCGAACAAGATTGTGTTTGATTATACTTCAGAAGATACAGTCCACTTAACTAAGCAACACAAGACTTTACACATTAAATTGCTTTTTCTAAATAACTTTGATATTTGTCATTACAGTTCGGCAGTGATAAAGTTTTTGAGAAATGGTGTTATCTGACACTGACGGCTGACACTGAATTTTCATCATTATTTCTTCTCTATGTGAGAAAAACGTTTTTATAACGAGATAAAATATTCCTTCGAGTTTGTCCCACATAGCATTATGCAAACCAATCACAACCGATTTTGTAAACCCTTATTGCTTCTTATTTATGATATTGACACCATATCCATCAATTTCATCAAATTCATTAATTCAATTGTTAATTAATTATATCAATAATCAATCTGATAATTATAAGTGTAATAGTAATATTTATATACAACCTTGATGCCCTCTGGAAGCTGAACGAAACTACTTGGTACAAAAGTGAGTATAGTTTAATCGACTTATTTTGATCCCGAAAACCTGTAGTAGCTCTATGTACACGAAATATTGGTACATTCTGTATAATAGTATATTGGGGCCAGACGGAATTCCACCTGTCGTTCTCAAGGAATGTTAGTCTGAATTAACTCCAGTTTTTTGTAGGTTGTTTACCCTTTCATACAAACTTGGTGTATTTCCTTCCAGCTGGAAGACAGCTGGAGTACAACCAATTCAAAAAAGGAAAGAAAACCCTTTCTAATAATTGAAGACTCATTGTACTGGAGAAAGTAATCAAAATCGAGCTAGACAGCTATAAAATTGTGAATTACCGGTAATATGGCTTTCGTCAGGAGAGATCAACAGGAAACCTGCTTGCCTACGTAACACATGTACGACAGCAATCTATTGAAAAACTTGGGGAATGTCTAGCTGTAACATTGGATATCTCAAAAGCATTTGACCGAGTCTGGCACTAAAGCCTTCTTGGGAAACTTCCGTCATATGGTTTGCCTTTGCCGCCTCACCTTTGTCTCTCACTATCGAGTTTTCTCTGAGATAGATCACTCCATGTGGTAGTTGACGGAGTATCGTCCGATACAATGGTTATCAACGCTGTGGTGTTCCACAAGTATATTTAATGTTACCAACTTTATTTATGGTCCATATCAACGATCTACTGGCCCTGGCAACCTGTCCCATCCACAGCTCTGCAGATGATGGTACATTCCATATCGCTTCCTCATCCAGAACTCCCATACCATCCAATGAAGCAAGAGGAGCGAGACAAGGGCAAGTTGACGCAATTAATGGGGTTCTGACAAATGCTCCGAAATATGAATCTGATAATCTAGTAGAGTTTAATGCAACCAAAACTCAAGCTTGCGTCTTCTCCAGGAAGGCGAATCACACAATTCCTGATATGATAATGTCAGTTACAACTATTCATATGAAGTCCTCGATAACAATACTCAGGATCACCACCAAACAGCATCTCCTCATGGAACGATCATGTGAGGTTCATTGCGAAAAGCGCTTCATAAAAACTTGGTTTTCTATTCCGTGCCATCTACATTCCTCATAATCTACAAAGCACAGATTCAACATGTCCTGAAGAACTGTTCACATGTCTGAGGTTCGGCTCTCAAACATACGCTGAAGTTCTTGGATTCTATCCAGAAGAGAGCTATTCGTTTGATTGATAATGTCACCCTAACGAGAATCATTGACCTTTTCAGAACTTCATAGAAAGATGGGAGATCTCTGCCCTTTCTATTGATATTTCCATGGTACGTGTTCATCAGGAAGCTCGCCTGTTGTTTCACCACGAGATTCCAGGAAGACGGAGTAGACGAGCTCAAACCAGTCACCACTTCACTGTCAAACTCGAGACCTGCTGAACTTCTTCCTACCAGACTTAATTTTTTTATCGAACAGCTAAGTTGTGGAGCTCTTTACCTAGTGAGGTCTATCCTGATGCTTACAACCTCCAAAACCTTCAAGAAAAATACGAATGCCTCCTCTCTCTACATTCTACTGCTGGATCACACGATGTTCCTCGAACATTATATTCTTCTCGTGTAGTCAAAGTATAAAAAAATAGAATAATTCTTTCATCGTCTGAATGTTTGGATGATGTGTTGCATCATTCGATACAAGTCGTCGAGTCATTAAAATTTTTTTTAATTTTTCAAATCGTCAAATGTAAAATTGATGTCAAAGTGAGATTACCACAAATGAACGCCTGGGCGATTATACTGCAAATTCGGTTGATCGTATTTCAAATTTCGGCTTATAATTCATGTCAATCGAACATAATTTACAAATAATAACAAACATACTGATATTATATCAAATTTTCTATATATTGAATAATCTAATGACATCAGACAGGAACGAAAACTGACAACCGTGACTATTCTTTACCAGAATTCAAAAATCATCTTATCACAGATGTAAATGATTTCCATTATTCGTATGGATTTTAAACTTGTATTTCAATACACCCTTTTTCATTCTTATTTTATAGCATACTACTAGTATTTTTGAAAATGACATATGGAACAATTAAAATAAATTGATTCTGGTCTTGAATTGTTCCCAGCAACATATTTCTGTTTTGAATAACAAGTATCAGCAATTACTCTTAACTATCAAAATTCTTTCTAACCGTTCGGTTCGTAGAGCTAGACTACTGCCGACGTGTAGTAATGACGTCTTCAATTGAAACAGATAATGCCTGATACAATCTACCTTATTACATGGAAGTTCTACAATAACAGTAAACAAATATCTAAGACGTATACATCAATATTTTCTATATCTATTAGGCAGATACAATCTTTAGCATTCATAGAGATCACTACAGAAATTTAAATAACTATGAAAATAATCTCCGTATTGTGGTATTGGCCCATATCTGATCGAACCAAGCAGGTCTATGTGTGTCAGAAGTACTTTACATATGTCGAAGTTATTATAGATTCATTTATTCCTACCTACCGTATAACGATTTCCCATGTTTGATAATGAACCACATTGACATGACCTTTGTGGCATGAACATTTACATTTAAGCTCTTTCTGGATGGGAATCAGGCTCATTTAACTAATTCATGAAAATTATTATAGATCAGATATCGACTTCATATATTACTCCAAGATATTTATAGCATTTATTAGTTCTCTATATTTAGTAAAATGGAATCAATGAGTATCGTTTATACGTGATGTGTTTATCCAAATCATAGGGAATTGTTCAAGCCTTCGAGGTATTCAGAAATGTAGATTATGCTTGCATCCGGCTTCTAAAAATGGAATCATTTCACACAAAGTACAATATTACACTGCAAATCAACAAATGTCAGCTTGTCGGCTCACTGTATTGAATTAAATTAATTTCAATAATAGGTTGCAAAAGACTATAAGCTCATCCAGTGTAAATAAACAATTGGCAACTTTTGCGACATTTAACAGATGTTGATAGATATAAATTCATCCGTATTGTAGAATTTTTTTCTGGTAAGTATTTTATTTTATTTTCTTTAGTCTCTGTTTGGAATAATTAATCATTCACTTTCTGTATTCTACTAGGTAGCTTGTTGTACATTTTCAAGCAGAGATATGTTTGGCTGGTCATTATTCTACATTGTTAGGTCGCAGTTGCACGTTTCTTCTCATACTTGCCTCGTGAATGACCTCCTGTTTGAGTAACGAATCCCTACGATCATGAATCTATACAAAGTCTGACAAGAATGAAGAATTTTGCATTCCTTGAAAATTTCTCTTCATCTGCTTTTTGGGTAATTGTGGTGATGCTCTTATGTATTTATTTTGTCTTAAAGACACTTTCTTTGCATGTGCTGATGAGCCCCAGTGGATAATGCCATATGAAGGTAGTAACACATATGTAGCAAACTTTGTGTAGTATGTTATCACCGCTTAATGTTCACTCAAGATTAGTTTGATCCCTTATAGGTAAATATTGCCAACAATTTCTTGCAAATTTGAATGTTGTGGGGTTTCCAAGAGACTGAACTATCAAAATAAAACCAAGGAGGGGACTGTTTCAGCTTCACTTGTAGGAACTCTTGGGTCTTCCCGGCATTCACTATCATTGCGTTGGCTCGAAACCACTTTCGTACGTCTCCAATGACCTCCAGGGACAACTCATCTGATTCTTGTCTGCTGTTTGATGTGGTAAGGAGCGTTGTCTCAGCGCAAAATTTTTATGCATTGTAAAGTTGTGTTTCCGTTGATATTAGGTAATGAAGGATCTTTGAGACTATTATTTTCTTATACATTTTGATTGAACATTGTCCGAGCCAGCGCTGGTTGGAAAAGGAGAGTCTTCGGAAAATACGTTAAAAGTTTGGAGGTTATAGAGTTCCACCACTTGAGGTTGGCAGGAAGAAGTCCGACAAGTCTCGAGCCTGACAACGAAATGGTGGGTGACCAACCTGAATTCATCTAGTCTACCTGGTTTCGTGTTGAAATGGTAAACGAGATCTCCGAAGAGCACTGACCACCAAAATATCTATAGAAGAGAGAGTGATTGTCCACCTTTCTAAGATTTTCTAGAGAGGGCAATGGATTCGTAAGTGTGACATCACCAGCCAGATCAATGGCTTTCTTCTGAATAGGATCTAAGGACTGCATCAATTAGAGCTGAGATCTAAATGTGTGAACAGTACTTCAGAACACATCGAATCATGTTTGTAGATCATGAGAAGCTGTTCGAGTGTAAAGTAGCTGCTGGTACAGAATACAAAACCAAGTTTCCGTGAAATACTTTTGGCAGTGGATCTCACATGACCATCCCATGAGAAGGTAATATAAGTGGTGATGGTGAGCATAGCCATTGAGAACTTTATAGGACCAGTTGTAACTGACATCATCATATCAGGGTTTGTGGGATTCGCCTACTTGGGAACAATACAAGTTTGAGATTTGGTTGATCTACTAGACTGTTAGATTTCCAATCAAAAATTTTGCTAGATCTTCTTTATTGTATCGACCTTTCCTATTTTGCATCGCTGGCTTCATTGCATGATATGAGGAAAAAGCGAAAAAGGCACGTACAATTTTGTGTAACAAGAGAAAACTCGCTAATTCCAACTTTGCCTTCGTTTCTATTCGCGACGATCACCAACACCAAAGCAAAGTCAATACATGAAGGAATTGATATTACCATTGATTACGTAAAAAATTTCCCAACGATTGTTACGACTAGAGCAAAAGCCTGAACACTTTTTACCATCGCATACACAAATATTTCATCACTTACTGCCAAGCTTAACCAGTTTCATTAACTTATCCAACAACAATTTCCAACTTGCATTGTGATCACTGATTCATGGCTCACCAGGTCCTTGCCGGATTATGCTATGCAAGGATACAGTTTTTACGAAGAAAATGATCGTCGTGATGGTGGTGTTTGTATATACTTGAAAAATATACGGAAAATACCGTATCACTAAATACCATGATCAACAATGAGGCCTGTGGCTGCGAATTACCAGCCAATCTTTGTCTTGCACGCTCGTTGGATTATAGCGTCTGCTCAATTCTACCGTTGTAAGGGTTACCTCTGTGAACAATGCTATTAGTCTAGGAGATAGATACATATTTTGGGCCTGAGATATATTATTGGCATATGTATTATGTTTTAGCAATTATTAATCTTCGTATTTTATCCTATGTGAATTGGACGTCCCACCCTTCTCCATATTGAGTTAGCTGCCCCAGAAAATATTTAATTTTGGAACGTGTAATAACACTTTGGTGTTTGGTGCTAATCGAAGAGCGCCCCTTGACGATTAATATTCAATAAATGCAAACATTTTTTCTCCATGCAGTTGGCAGCTTTCAAAATTGGAACGTGGTATAACACGTTCTGACTAGGTGGAAAATTTTTGTTATCAATGCTCATTACTCGAAAACCATACGCCAACATTTTCTATGCATCCATTTTCAAGAATTTGGTCTTTTTGGCAAAAATTGGCCAAGTCGTCTGAAATTGGGAAAAAAATGTTGTAACCTTCATCAACAATATTCTTTTCAATCTCTACCCCTGGAAACGGCTTCTCCAATGGTGAACTATTGAGTGTCAAAATCGTGTTTGGGAAGAGGAAGGTATAGCGTTTTTCTTGAAAACAAACTATGTGTAAAGGAATAAGACATTATTTATCAATTGTTTCTTTGATACGAGATTCTTCTAGTGCCGCATTGCTCCCGTCGGTTACGCAATATTTGTGGTTCTTTCGGTATATTGAGCGGTTTTGTTGTACGTGCTTTTCATTCTTCATAACAGATCATCATATTTCATCTGCACTACATTATTCTTGTTTATATCATTTATTCCACACAATTTAATTATAGTTTTCGAATTTCTTCTGTTCAATTGCTCTCTGTATTTTGGTTATAATACGTTCTTGGAACCTCTGCCCTTTTCAAATATAATAATAATACTGAAATATAAAATTCTGAAAATTACTAGCTCCCGGATGAATTTGAGTCACAGTAGCACGATTCGATGCCATAGTTTCGCCAATCATTACAAGCATCATCAGGGCCGATTCTTATGGATTCTGTGTGTGGAATTTTTCGCTGATAGAAGAGTGAGGCTAGAGGTAGAATTTTAGTATCCTTGAAAATGATTTACTGATTGGTGTCGAACCTATAGTGTGTCATGCAATCAGAACAGATGGGATGCTATAAGATACATGTTTGATAAGAAGTATTATATAAGCATACCCTCTAAAAGATTAGCTAAATGAAAACAGTCAACCCCCTACCAACCAATGGTGAAATCTGGATAAGCGATGGAGCCAGCAACTATGAACAGGCGGGAGCAGGAATATACGGCAAATCCCCAGACAAAAGTACCACAATACTTTTCGGTAAGCACGTCAATATTTTTCAAGGTCAGGATAATGAGAATAATACGCTGCACCCAACCAGCGTTCGAAGGAAAACCAAAGATCACACCATATGCATGGACAGCAAAACAGCTCTCGGTGTGTTGGCAAGCATGAAAATAACATCAAATCTGGTGTGAGAATACATACATATTGAACTTTCTTAGGAAGAATGAGAACCAACATACTCTTCTCTGGGTGTCCAGTCACTCTGGAATGTGGAGATATGAAATTGCTGATGAACTTGCAAAACCATAAGGGGTACCCAATATGTCTCGAACTACCGGTGGACATCTCGATGAGCATCATCAATAAGAGAAGAACAGCAGGGTCAAATCACAATACTCGAAAGAGTGGCAACCAATAAGCGGATGCAAACAAATCACTGATTGTATTGCACGATTAGTCTCAGCAAGTGAAGGAGTTGATCAAAACGACTGACGTGAATACTAAGGGACAAGGAAAGATTAACTTTACCACCTTGATCAAAATGAATCTAAGAGACTCAGCTTTGTGTCTCTGGTGCAAATAAGAAGACGAAATAACAACGCAGTTGCGGGACACTGATTCCTCCAAGGCACAGAGAACCTTCTGTAGACCTACAGGACACTGAGGAAATTCAGAAACTAGACATGAGAATGGTGCTGAACCTCTTTGAGCCACTGAACACTCTCCCAAACACCCAGCCCTGACTGTTTGTACACTTCGAGAGCCTGGTGAACATTGTTGAAAAGGTGATAAGTAGTTCGGCTTAGCCATTAAAAACCGCAATAGTCCCTTCTTCTTGCCAGGCCATTTCACATAATAACTTGACGTGCTTTGAGACATTTAACTGAGTGGAAGTTGAAGTGAAAATGGTGGCTTAACTGATTCAGCTGCTACTGCATGAATAGAGGTAATTTAGTCCCTCTTCAGTCTTTCCAGAATGAATGTTCTTGAAAAGGCTTAAATTTCCGTGATTTCAGCTGGTATTCAGTAGATGTATGGGTACTGTAATCTCTAATATCACTTGAACTGCTTCTCTACAAACCTAAATCACATAAGATATCATACATCAAATTATTTCTATTCATTTCCTTATATATTACAATGAAGTTAACAAACTACCCACACTTCGACAATCATCATTCAGAAGTCATGAGCTTAATCGCTAACATTGCAAATGTCCAAATCCATTATCTGTATAATACGCAATGATATTAAATACACTTTCATTATCTCTTTATTGTTAACTTTCCACTGAAGTAATTACGGATAGGAAATTAAACACGCGAACAAAGCTTGTTCCCCCACACTAATACTGAACGGCACAAAAGATCGTGTTTTCAAGCCATAAATAAATTTGCAGCATATTGGTACACTAAGCAGTTGATACAACAGTAGAACCTGCATGCTTAAATGTGTCTATAAACAAATCCAGTTTTGAGATAACGTTCCAGAAGATTTGTTCTGTTCTCGGATAGTCATAGATATTCGTTGAGGTTAAATCTACAGAGATTCATTACATAACAATACTGATGTGATGTTTGGGTAGATTCAATTTGGAATTCGTGTATTGATTTATGCCTCCGTAACCTCATTGAGATCAGATTTGTGCTGAAATTTATGTTCAATTCTGTTGACAGTAGAAGTAGATTCTGGTTCATGACAATTATTACCCAAACGTTGGTCAACGTTTTCGCGTATAAATAATTCAGAATAGCAGGATATTTAATTCTGTTGGATTCTAATTACGCTTGTTCTACAATAGGTGCATCATCGAGTTAGCTTGAGGCCTGCATTTCTGGACAGTTGTTGTCCTCTTGTCAGCCTGGTTTTGAAGCATCCGAATTTTGTTTTCGAATCTTTTTTCCTAAAGTAAGTTAAATATGTAATAACAAGGACCGTCGACTTTTTTGTCAGCACTTTTATTTTTCAACATGCTTTCATTGTGTATTTCTTAAAAATAAATCTTCCGTCTACGTGTTTTATATTCATGATAAAAATCACTGATTCAATTGAAAATTGAAAAAATTAAGCCCTATTTATCTATCAGATCAGATATCTATCCCCGTCTGGTTTAGGTGTGCCTACTTATTAGCAGTCAACGTGTTAAGCATAGAGTGGTTGTTGGTAAATACACTAAGAGAGTTCACAACTCTGGATACTCTATAATACTAAAAAGTACGAAATAATTTCCCTTATCCAATAAAAATACTATTTGAGTACTGGGTATCAAGTAGCTATTATCAGAGTAAACTAAATTAGAAAACAAAATATACCTGTTTAGATACTATTTGGGGTTGCTATTACAAACATTGGGTTACCCTCAGCTGGAGATAAATATGACTTCAATGAATTACTATTTTGCTTATACGTTTCCATTCCTTCTAAATTACCTAAATATTCGTATGTACTGTGTTTCAAAAGTGCTAAACTGTTGATTTTTCACAATTATTCTCCTTTATATGGACAGAATGTTCTTCATAACGTGTTAAAGTTAATTTGACCGACACTTCAAAAGTTTCAGTTGTTATCTTTCAGTAATCAATAAATCCATAACATGTTTTCTAAATTTACAATAAAACCCGTTTTTAGATGCAAGAAAAAGCTTAAAAACCGTTTAAGCATCACCTTCGATAAGGTTCCCGATTTCGAAAAATCTGGAATTTAAAAAATTGATTGTGAGTCGTGTTCAAAATGCTATGTTGGTCAAACTAGGAGAAACATTTCAACTCGTTATAAAGGATATTTTGAAATTACTCTGCACAATTTGGTTTACAGATGGGTCTAGATGAGTACTCCGTGTGAATGGGAGATCTCACCCCAGTCTTGCCAGCCGAGTTGCTTGCCATCTACAGATGTGCGGAAAAGCTCGGCTATGGTAAGGCGAATAAGACCATCTGAATCTGTTGAGAGTCAAGCGGCACTCAATGCACTGAAATCCCGACTATGTCTTCCAGGCTTGTCAGAGACACCAATACCTGAACAGGCTAGGCGTTGGCAACATGCTCAATCTGACCTGGATCTCAGGTGCACCTCAGATTGGAGAGGAAATGAGAGAGAGAGAGAGAGAGAGAGAGAGAGAGAGAGAGAGAGAGAGAGAGAGAGAGAGAGAGAGAGAGAAAGAGAGAGAGACAGAGAGAGAGAGAGAGAGAGAGGGGGGGAAGAGAAAGAGAGGCTCTATTGCGGGTATTCTTACAGTGGGGATATATAGATCTTGCGAAATCATCTGCCAAAGCCCTGCTAGGCAATGAAGTAGGCCCAAGCGCTGATGAGATACTCTCGCTGATTGGCAAGACATCAGGGTAGTCTCCGAGATCTTTACAGGTCACGGAATATAAGACATACAGTATGGAAGAGTGACACTCCCTTCTGTATGAAATGCGAACGAGAAAAAGTTGAGTTGTCAGCCCACTCTCTCTGTGAATGCTTTGCGCTCATTCGAACCAGATTTTCCGCGCTATGGTCGGGGATTATTGGTGACATATTAGCTGTACTTAAGAATAATATTGAGTTATAATTTAGTTCAGTGATTGGAAAAATTAAACAAGTTGTATAATTTGTCATTTTGCTCGCAAGTAGAACCAGCAACAATATATTTTGGCATAAATTCATGCGTTTGCCTCAAAATAGTATCATCAAGCTAAACCTGGAAAAATTTCGAAACAGAGATTACAAAATGTTGGAAACAGCATCTGAAGGAATTGAAAAAGGCTTTCTGATTTCAAGATTGAGTCGCGCGTATGATTTTTTCCCGGGAGAGAGGGACCTCGTTGCTGATAATGATATCAACACATCACTATTATATCGGAACGTAGAAATTTATGGTATTAGATATTATTTTTACTATTTTTACATAGATATTTTTGTTAATATATTATGTGTTCCACCAATAAGACCAACATGCTCTTCACTGGCTACGAGCTTCACACTCGTTCCAAATTCAAAGGAGGTATCTGCTCTATTCCAGAAATGATATCTCATGTCATCGAGAGGAGAATCGAGACCCACAAGAATTCGATGTAATGTGGTTAAAGCTTGATAATCACAAACAGACAACATTTCTTTGTTGTCTCTATTTATCACCAAATGAACCAGCTCATGGTCAACTCTTTGAATTTATTTCTTTGAAACTCGACCCCATTCAGTTCAGTTCGTTGCAGAACTATCCAGCAGCTGAAATTATCATCATGGGGGATTTCCACGTTCACAACTCCGCTTGGCTGAAGTTCTCAAATAAGACAAATGATACAGGGCGATAGGCTGAGGTCTACAAGCAATGTGCTACATATATTATCAGGCTACGAATGGAAACTTACGTACCCCATACCAACAAATCACCATGAACCGGTGAACGTAGGATCAATAAAATCTGTTCTAGGCTCATCGCTTCAAAACGAACAGCATATCGTCGTTGGCGCAGTAACCTATGTTAGGAGACCAGAACAGAATATGTTGAAGCCAGAAATATGTGCGATGAAACAATAAACGCTTCGGAAGAGGTATACAATGCCTAAATGAGATCAAAGCTTATCGAATGCCTGAATGACTCCCGTTCGTTTTGAACTTTCGCCAAAGCAATTGGTAGAAATTTCACTTCCAGTTCATTCCCTTTTTAGACTTTGACACTGGCTACTACACCACAAGGAAATGTCAACCTTTTTGCTGGAATGATTGCAGATAATTCTATTTTGGATCCACAAGAGAAGAACCCTCTTAATATTGCTGTCATCGATAAACATATGCATTGATTTGTTTTTGTCAGCTCACAAATAGGCACATTCTGCTTGATCTCAATATCAAAAAGTCTATGGGCACAAGCGGAATACCACCTGTCGTTCCCAAGGAATGTGCACCTGTTTTATGCAGGGAGTTTACCCTTCCATACAAACTTGGATTCTTTCCTTTCAGCTGGCAGACAGCTAGAGTTCCAATTCCAAAAAAAGGAAAGAAGACCCTTCCTAATAATTATAGACTCATTGCAATGATAATGCATTGCAATATATCTATCATCTCTGAAGTGATGGAGAAAGCAATCGACATCGAGCTGAACCAATACCTAGAGAGTTCCAAAATAGTGAATGACTGGCAATTTGGCTTTCGTTAGCAGATATCAACAGGAGATCTGCTTGCCTACGTAACACATGTATGGCAGAAGTTTATTGAAAAACATGGGGAATCTCTAGCTGTGGCATTGGATATCTCCAAAGGATTTGACCAAATCTGACACCTAAGTCTTCTTTGGAAACTTCCGTCATATAGTTTGCCGCCTCAACTTTTTCGCTTACTATCGAGTTTTCTCTCAGATAGATCATTCTATCTGGTGGTTGACGGAGTATCCTTCGAAACAATGACTATCAACGCTGGCGTGCCAAAGGGATACGTCTTGGCACCAACTTTGTTTCTGCTTCATATCAAAGATCTGCTGAAAGTGACCACCTGTCTTCTCCACTGTTTCGCAGATGATGGTACACTTCATACCGCTTCCCGATCTAGAGCCCCTATAACACCCAATGAAGCCAGAATAGCGAGACATAGACTATTTGACGAAATTAATGAAGATCTGGCAATTACTTTGATATGGGGATCTGATAATCTAGTAGAGTTTAATGTAACCAAAACTCAACCTTGCGTCTCTCTCCCTCTAGGGAAGAGAATCCTACAAATCCCTAATACGATGATGTGAATGAATGCGATGATGTGATGAACTATTCCTATGAAGTCTTCCATATCCATATACGGGATCACCACCGGCAGTACCCTCTCACGGGATGATCATGTGAAGTCCATTACGAAAACCGCTCCACAAAAACACGGTTTTCTGTTCCGTGCCAAGAGCTATTTTACACCCTAGCAGCTCTTCATAATCTACGCAGCATAGATTCGACTTGTCCTAGAGTACTGTTCACATGTTTGGAATTCGGCTCCTAAACATACGCTGAAGCTCTGGGATTCTATCCAGGAAAGAGCTATTCGTCTGATTGATAATGTTACACTTAGGAATTCATCGACCTTTCTACAAAATCGTAGAAATGTGGGCGATCTCTCAGTTTTCCATAGATATTTCTATGGTCGGTGTTCATCAGAAATCTCGCTTGTTGTTCCACCGCGAAATATTCTAGATAGGCGGACTAGACGAGTTCAAGCTCACCCCTTCATTGTCAAGCTCGAGTCCTGCCGAACTTCTTCCTATCAGACTTTATTCTTGTATCGAACAGCGGAGTTGTGGAAGTATTAACCTAGTGAGGTCTTTCCCTATGCATACAACTTCCAAACCTTCAAGAAAAATCCGTATGCTTGTCTCCTCTTTCAAAATTCCACCGCTGACTTACACGATGTTTTCCGAATATCATAGGTTTCCCTCTCGAGTAATCAAAGTATAGAAAAAAAATGTATAATAAACTGATTTGTATATCTATGGTTTCGGCGTTTACGTAGTGTGAATTCATAATACTTCGAAAGTTGAAGAATAAACTCAAATTTTACACAAAACTTTTAACATTAAACAGGATCATAGATATTGCCAAAATTAACGGTAATAATGTCAAGATAATCAATAAAATACTCCAAAATAAACTCAATAAAAAAGCCTTAAACATAATTTATCCGCAGATTAATAATAATACCAAATCAAATTTCACATGTCTAACATATTTAGGTAAACATTCACTCAAAATATCTCAATTCCTTAAAAACAGAATAAAAACGTCGCTTTAAAAGCAACAAATAACCTATGCTCGTATATTAATAACTCGAAATCTAAAAAAGATAAATTAAAGAAATCTGGAGTTCACAGACTGAGATGTGATGATTGTAGTGCTTTGTACATAGGACAAACTGGACGCAGTTCCAGGGTAAGGTTCAACAAACATTTGAGAAGTTACAGGCTCAAAAAAGAGGACTCTAATCACGCGAATTACCTGTTAGAACATAACCACAATTTCACCCAAAATCCTGATTTTATACACATCCAGGAAAAAGGACATAAGCGTAATATACTAGAATCCATAGAAATATTGAAACACTCAAAAAACAATAATAATGTAATATTAAATGATCAAATCGATACATATGATTCACCACTTGTTAACAATTTGGTAAATACACTCATCATTATCCACCCCCATCCCTCAATTTGTACCACATTCTGATTGCTAATATTTAAGGACATACTTTTAGATTTAGCTTCAGTTAATAACTCCTTGCTTTGAAAATGCCACAGTGTGGTGAAACAATTTGTCAGCATTTTTGAATTAAATGTTAAAAGTCTTGTGTGAAATTTGAGTTTTATTCTCCAATTTCCGAAAAACTGATTTGCTTGTGGTTACACTCAGTAATTATTGTCTCTGAAAAGAGTCAAAAGGAAATACGCAGACATGTGTATGATGTTGTATTGTTTGTATTACAGAAATAGACTGAAATGGCCATACCAATTTGCATTCATTCAGATTGAACCTAATAGCTGTTCTTATAATTATTTTGATCAAAGTATATAATAAAAAAACAAGTTTGACACTTGACTATTTTTAACAGGTGCGTTCACCTTCCGTGAACTATCTTGAGGTTGCTTAGTGGCGCCTTGGCAAAAGCGTAGAAAAGTTCAATAATGTATCCAGTTTTAGTTGCAGTTACCGCCTACCATACATTGTTAAGTTATTTATGATCTCACCTCTACTGATTACAGACCACGGCTTTCCATGGAATATCTTGATAATATCACTATATGCGACAAATCACGTCTTTAGTTACTCTTAAGTAATTCACCTGGATTGATAATAATAATTATGGGCTTATAATCCACTTAGAAATTCTCTTTCAATTGTCTCGGTACGTATAACTGTAAGATTTTACAGTTGAATCTGAATAAATCATGCTAATTTATCACTGTGAACAAGGGAGTGTCACAACATATTTAGGTATTGATATAGAGTTTGTAAGTGAATCAAGAAATGTTACTATTGTAGGAAGATTAGTCCCAACCTCACCAATACATAATAAATATGTTCTCTGAATACAGAATAAAACTAGGAGCAAATTATGCATTGCCGACACATTTTTCATATAATTGTAACGGGCTTTTATCAATAATTCAAAATCAAATAAGTCAAAGTACGACTTGCTCATTTAAACAAGGTTAGTTGCTCCGCTCATTCAGGATTTATCGAGTTGTACTGTCCAGTTCCTCTGCCATCAAAACGAGTGGAATGACGCCAATTGGAAGTTAATATGATGTAAAGGGTCTAATATCAAACGTTTGTTCAATTGTCAATTGTAAGATGGCTGTGTGTCGTATCAACTAATGGTCAACATGCATTGATAGTACTTTGTGTGTACCTTAATATGAGGTTTTCACTTGTTTGATATTTGCAAAGGGGGCGCTGCTTTTCGTAAAAAATGTAATTGTGCGATTGCGAGCAAAAAATTAACCTTTTGACGAAAAACAAAATTTAAATGAAAGATATTGATGGCTTTCCCCAATGAACCGAAATGAAACTACTTTGGTTCATAAGGGCCGCTTTGAGATCACTTTCAAAAAAAGGAACCACGAAAAATTAGTTTAGAAAGTTCGAATTAGGGAAATAAATGCATAGTTGAACATCTGAATGATTTACGCAAATTTTGATATTAAGCACGATCTTTTAGGTTGGGTCAATCCCGAGAAAACTCATGCTAAGCCTTTTTTTGGGTTTGGGTCTTTCGTTATAAGCCTTGGTTCAGACTATAGATGCATCTTGTGGCTATCTCAGTACACCATTTTCCTCGCTTTAGCGTTTGACAGTCACACAAAAAAAAAATTAACCAAAAATTCCAATTCTTAATTATCAAAGATGATGTACACTAGCGTTAACCCGGGTTCGATCCCACACGGGAGACTTATTTTTTCCAAAACTGTATTACATATTATAATTATTATTAAGCTTCAATCAAAAGCACTGAAATTTTGAAAACGAAACATTTGCTTCCTCTCCTCTTATACAATATGTAATATAAAATTTCTAGCAAGTCAGTGATGAAGACCACGTTTTTTTTCCAAATAAAATGTCATTTTTATATGTATTTGAAACCTACATTTGATTTCTTGATTTTTTTGTCATATAATCAATTTTAATATTCAATTATTAATCAATGAGAATGTAAATTGTTATTATTATTATTATCAATAATATTGTTATTATTATCATGATTATCTTTATTGAAATTATTATAATTTTGTATCATTTTTATCAAAATGAGTAAAAAGAGGAAAAAAAAGTTACCCGGGTGGGATCGAACCCGGGTGACGGACTGTATACATCATCTTTGATAATTAGGAATTGGAATTTTTTGTTGATTTTTTTTGTGTGACTATGAAAAACGCGGGGAGCTGGTATATTGAGATAGCAACAAGAGGCATCTATAGTCTGAACCAAGGAAAGACCCAAAATTGGGCCCGGTAGGGTCCAAAAGGCTTAGCATGAGTTTTCTCCGGATTGACGGAACCTAGGAACTCGTACTTGGTATCAAAATTTGCGTAAAGTTTCAGATATTTAACTACGAGTTTATTTTCCTGATACAAACTTTCTAACCTAAAAATTTTTCTCATTTTTCGCGGTATCTTTTTTTCAAAATGATTTCAAATTGGTTCATATGGGCCGATTTGAAATCATTTCATAGCTGAGAGCCATCAGTATCTTTTGTTTGAATTTTGCTTTGAGTCAAAAAGTTAATTTTGGGAAAATTACGTTTTCTACGAAAAGAGCGATTGCAGCGCCCCCTTTGCAAATATCAAACGAATGAAAAACTCATATTGAAGCACACACAATATACTATCAATGCATGTTAAGCATTAGTTGATACGACAAACAGTCATCTTAAAATTGACAATTGAACAAACGTTTGATTTTGCTCAAAAATCGCACTTTTTGGGCCCTATATTAGACCCTTTACATTCTATTAACTTTTATTTGGCGTCATTTCACTCATTATTATTTCTTTCAACTTTTCTGTCATAAAATGATCGAGTGGACTTCAGAGTTACTCTAAAAATTAAAAAAACACCAAAGTCAGTGCAATTTGAATCCAAAAATGGCCAAAACCTCGAGTAGCATTGGACCCAGACATTTTTGATGTCTATATCCGTGATCGGCACAGCCGAAAATATACAGATTGACCAAAATTAAGGAACCTGAAAATTTGAACCCAAAACGTCAAACTAAATTACAGAGGGACTGGACTATAGTGTTATAGTAAAAAACGCAATACGGTTAGGACGCTTCGAATTTTGTGATGTCCGCCGTTAATAGAACAGTGAAGATGTTCGTAATAATAGTTTTCCATCGAGGATCCCTTCAATCGTTATCATCATTATCGTTAATTTTAATTTGCTCATTATTAATATTATTATATTATTATTATCAGTTTTTGTAGTGAAATCAACGAAAAAATAGATGGAAATTATGCGGCGTTATACATTTATTTCGACTTCTGCTGACTGTTTTCGTAGTTATAACTCCAAAAATAATGATTACTTATATCATGGTGTGGAAACATATCGTAAATGACTGAAATCTGATGATGTGCTTCTACGTGGTGTCATATTTATGCAAACCTAGTTGCTTTATGCGGTATTATGAATTTCACATTTATCTAATGACTATTACACAGCTTCAAACCATCATTTTATGATTTGTATCTTTTTATAAATATATAGGAAACTGAATATTTATTTATACACAATTGTGTATTCATGAAATGGTTTTATTGAAAATCACAATGTAAATGGGGATCTACAGTTTTCATCAAATCCCTTCAGCTCCAGCTTCGGAGAGTATGCTTCCAGGAAGCTGGATATCCAATGTTATTTTTTCTCATTCCATCTAATTACAATCAGTTATTTTCCTTCTTCGAACATTTGATGAACACCTCAATTGTTTGTAGATTACATTCAAGATTACTAATAATGTGTTTTGTTAGAATGGAGCTGTCCGTTGCTTTGTGATATTCCATTTTTCCATATAAAAACAAAAAATGAATATTACTTTATTCAAAAGAACGTTGATTGTAATTTAGAACTTTACAGTTCATTATAAAAACATAAATATTTATTGTATGTTTTGATAATGAACTGTAAAGTTCGAAATTGCAATCTACGTTCTTTTGAATAGAGTGATATTTAACAAAAGGAAATTTCTTGTTTTTATCCGTGATTTGTATTATTTTTTGATATAATCAGTGAAGAACCTAATTTTGCTTGTAACTGTTTATTGTATAACAATTTTGTATTCATGAAATGATTTTATTGAAAATCACAATGAAAATCAGGATTGTTTTATCAATTTAGTATAAATGAATCTTCCACATTTTACAATGTGAATGACTCCACATAACACCGCCCTTCAGTACCAACTTCGGAGATTATGCCTCGAGGAAACTGAAACCCAATGTTTCTTTTTCTTATTCCATATAATTACATACAGTTACTTTTTCCTTCGAACGTTTGGTAAGCACTACAATTGTTTGCCGATTACAATCAGGGTTACAAATAACTTGTATTATTTGTATGGAGCTGTCCTTTACTTTGAGATATTCCATTTTCACAGATAAGAACAAGATTACTGTTGCTCTTCTCGAAAATAATATAAAATCCACAGAAAATGCTTTAAGTCCACAGGTTTCCTAAATAGAAAATTACGGATTAGGTGCAGAAATGTAAGGAAGGTGGAAAGTGCAATCCAGATTCTTGGCTCTCATCTACTTAGACCAGTCGTGGAAGAATCAAAATTGAGATTTTCTCGTTTGTGAAGGACCTCAGCGCGATTCGTAATGTAAAAAATGCGCTTATTATTTTAAAATCTCCATAAATTTTTACTAATTCGCGAACTCCATCATTTTAACAATGATATACTGCAACATTTTTCATATTTTTGCTATTATCAAGGAACGGTATGTTGTAAGCTTAAAAAATCTCATTCAAATTGAAGGTATCTATTAAGCGGGTCTTCTAAAATCCATTACGACCTTTTATCTTTAGCTGTCAATCTTTTTCGGAGAAAGTAACAGCTATTTTCAGATGATAGTAGCTGAAAAATATTTTAAATATTTCATCACAGTAGTTGTACTTCTTTTATTATTCGGATATATTTCATATTAAGCTAGTAATTAACATTGAAAAAAAAATTGTTCATTGGCAAATAACTAGTCTTTTAGAAGGTTTCTTGAATCAAAACCTCCTACAATGGCTAGATATGGATAATACCTATAATATCTATATGATCCTGACCAAAATCTGTTTACAGCATTTGTTCAATTGCTCAAAAAAAGCGCTTATAAACTAATAGAATATATAATATAGTAAAATGTCGTATTTACACGCGTTCTTTGATATTTAATATATTGGCGCAAAATGAAAATTTGAAGCCCAAAAAGACCTACATTCGATAACCGGAAGCTGAAATAAATTAATTTTCATTTGTTTTTTCAATTTTCTGGAGCAAACCTTGACTGAGATTAAAGGGAATACGTTAGCCTTACTACGAAAAAAGTTCTACAAAATCCGTTAGATGTTTTATATGTTTGCGTTACTCTAAAGAAAGTCCAGCTTATCATCGCCGGACGAACAATAACGTATATATGGGAACGCATACGCAATACGAGCGACATATTGAAAATTCGAGAGGCAAAAATAGTGTCTTTTTTTCTAAGCGCCATTTCATTGAAGACGGTATGTGCAGGTACATTTCTTTTGAGTCTGTCGTAGCAAAGGAGGGAAGTAATAATAAGTCCATATCCATAACGTGGACTTCATGAGCTTACAGTGGTACCTGTTTAACAGAAATTATATGTCCGACTCTGCGTTCATATGCAATCCCCTCCGACCGAAATTTCGTCACATAAGAATTTTGCTTGACACATGCTGTAACCCCTGCTCAACTTGTTGACAGAAGAGTTGAAGTTGTCATTAGAACAGTACTGTTTGGAAAAACAAGATCTTTTTTTTATTTTTCATAAGAATCAATAGGAACAGCGTAAATCCCGGTTTTACAAAATTCAACCCTTCTTTCAAGATTATTGAGCAAGGGTTACTCTGTTAATTTTCCTGCTATTCGAGAATCGTTGAACTTCAATAAAATCAGCAACGTCAATTTGCATGTTTCCACTACCTAGCACGATACTTGAGAGTTGAAAGCAGTTGAAGTAAAGGGTGGGATGCAACATTACAACCTCCTCTGAAATCAATCAGATATTCAATATATCTCATGACATACATTTCCATATTCTCTGTTTTTTAGCGGTTTTAGTCCGTTTCATATAAACATCACTATGATCTTCAGAATCGATAGAATTTATATACGAGAAAACAACAAACTATCAGATAATTAAACTTAAATTGTAAGTTAAGAACGCTTTAAAAATTAAAACTAACTCAAATTCATTATCAAACTGTTTGAATACCTAATTGGAAGTATACGATCAAATTCAACTTAATCAACTTTTACGAGTGATGATCACATGTTTTTTCTATCTTAATTGATTTGTATGATGCAACCGGAGAAGCCGCTGCTGATGTCCTAACGTATTTTTCAGCGAGTTTGAATCTCGCTGGTTGAAGAATATAATATATATAATAAAGAGAATTTTGTGAAGGGTCCGGATTGTTCAAAATCCAATTCTTGCAATCTCTAATTTCTCAATACGCGAACTGGAAATATTCAAGATGAAAGGAACTGAAAAAAGTAGCCATAATGGAGGTTTCAACTATTTTCTGGGATACGGTTCCAAATATATTACCTTTATATCTTTATGTCAAATTTCACCGCAATTTCTTTGTTGGTTGGTAACAAAAATATTCTGTTAAAATCAAGCAGACATGTATAATCTAATTCACAATCATGAGGGCCAAATAAAAACAAACAACAATTGGTTCATATCTCTGAAAGATGATATGAAATTTTCAAGGAACGAATCATGTGGAAATTGAAAACCAGGAACATGTTGAGATAACTAACATCAAAAATAATAAAATGTTAGCGAGTCAACATACATTTACAGAGATTGCCGACACAAATCATCAAATAAATGTACTCAAGATCATATTGATTATATGATGCTTCTACTCCATTATTAGTTATTAAAGAAATTCTCTACTTTCGAGTTACTACATTATTGTGTGTAACCAACTACTGGTTCCCTCTTCATACACCTATATAACTACATTTCTGTGAATTTAGAAAGGATTTGTGATGATCTTGAATATTTCAAGTCACAATCATCTCACTGATTCAATAATGTGTTGTGAAATATCAAAATATAGAAACCAAATTCATTGTTAATCTGTTCTTGTAGGTAGAGCTTTAAGTTAAAAATACGTGAGCTTTGACTAATACCGAAAGGGAAATATCCTGTGTGGCAAGTTATAATTGTGTAAATCTGTGGGAATATTGACAGAACGAGGTATCGCGTTTACAGATGCTTAACAGGTGCTTCCTTTCCTAGGGTAAAGCACCCACTCATATTGAAATAATGAAATACAATATATTTTCCCACATTATATAGAAGAGGTAAAGATTTATGTGTAACATTTTTTCTCCGGAATCATTTTTTTACCCTGGATAACTTGTTAAATCAGGTATTATTGTTCAATTTAGTTCGAAGAAAATAGCAATTAATAGTAGGTATGATGAAGACGATGTGACATTGTTTTTAATATAGATAACTCTAGTTGAGCAGACCCGATTTGCTGTTTTATTCTTTTGAGAGGTTCAAAGGACAATTTATTTCCATAAAACCTTATAAATAGTTTGAAAGTTGAGACTTATTAAAACAGGAAAAATGGTACCTACCTATTTGTTCGAAGAACAACATTTATTTATTATGTGCCGTATTAGTCATACCATCAGGCGTCGGAGCAACAGTTTTCTGTTGTTCTTGCATTTTCATAACAAAATTATGCGAATCTCTAGTTCTGGGAACATATTGTCTTGATGCAATATGTGAATTTCCAAGAATTTCAAATTCCAGTCGGATTCATTGAAGTCTTTTTCATATTTCAACTATACGAGAGGACTAAAATGTTGTTTGTACAACATTGTGAGAGCCAGTGATGGAATCATGTGAGGAGATAGGCATCGTAGGTTTGCTTGAAAATTTGAATGTTGTAGTCTTCAGAAAAGACTTCACCAGGCAAAGCGTTCCACAACTTCGTCCTTCGATAGAAAAATTGAGTCTGGTAGAAAGAAGTTCGGCAGGTCTCGAGCTTGACAATGAAGAGGTGACCAGCTTGAGCTCGTCTAGTCTTCCTACCTCTAATCTCTCATAAGATTTTCGATGAGCCATGGAAATATCGATAGAGATATTCTATCTAGATAATTCAAAGGATCCATATGTGTTACCTCACCAATCAGATGAATAGTTCTCTTCTGAATAGAATCTAAGAGCGTCAAGGAATGTTTCGCAGCTGAGCACCAAATACTTATGTGAACAGTACTCCTTGAAATTTCGAATCTGTGATTTGTAGAACATGTGGTGTTGCTGGACTGCAAGGTAGCTCTTGGATCACAAGATCGTTCCATAAGAAGGTGCTGTTGGTGGTAATATTGAGGACTTCATAGAAACTGTTGTTACCAACATCTTTATGTTAGGGATTGTGGGAACCGCTTTCATGAAGAAAATAGAATCTAGAGTTTTGGCTACAGTAAACTACTAGGTTATCAGATCCCCATTTCAAAACAGAAGGAATGTATTGTACGCAAAAGCATAAATTATGTTGTGAAATACAACCATTAGCTTATGTAGAGTGCTCAGGCAAAGAAGGTTTTCATTCTTTTTAGCTCCCTCACTATATGCAGTATATAATGCAAGGGAAGTTCTTTGAACGGCCTAAAAAGAATTTTCCGCATTTACCCAAATATATTCGTTTTGAACATTTGAACCTTTCAATCGACCTAGATTATTTTTGACATGATGTATGTATGTGTGTCTGTGTATGTGTCCATGTTCGTGTCCTTATATGTGTCTGCGTTTATGTCTGTGAGCGCGCGTAACCCACTGTGGAGACAATTACGCCGTTCCTATTGATCGTATCAATTTGAAATTTTATAGATCGCTTTAAAATGACAAAATTAGGAAATGTATTGTTTTTGGGCGCCGTAGCATGAAGATACAGACTATACACTATTGCTTTTTAGGGTTTCTTTAAGAAATGCTGCATCGACGAAAAAGTTGCTATATCATGAACTTCACATTTATCTAATAATAATATCTAAACTTCAAATTATCATTGTATCATTTACATTTGACAAATCATTCGTAAGAAACTGGATACTGCCTCACAGTTTCGTTTGAAAAAATAAATTTACTGAAAATTACGATGAAAATCAGGATCTACATGTTCTATGAAATCAGAGTATAAGTGGATATTTTACAGGTCACAATGTAAATGACTTCACATAACACTGCCTTTCAGTTCCAGCTTCGAAGAATATTCCTCGATGAAGCTATATATCCAATGTTCTTCTTTCTTACTCCATATAATTATACAGTTCCTTTTTTCTTCGAACATTCGAAAAATTTTAAAATTATTTGTAAACTACATTCAAGATTACAAATAATTTGTATTATTGGATATAATGAGTAAAGTATTAAATTTTGTTTGTAACAGTTTATTATATAGCAATGTTTCAAATCTGCAATAATGTAATACTGATACCTAGTCGATTTTTCAGCCAGAAGAGAATCGTAAAACACCAATAAAATCATCAACGACTATTTGCTTGTTTTCACTACTCATAGCATTATCTTTAAAAAACAGTTGAACTGATATACAACATTGCAGCCTCCTCTGGAATCAATTAGTTATTTAGTATATCCTGTTTAGTCAGATAACTGATTACACGTGTTTGATGATAATTCAATTGCCAGCCATTTCCAAAAAATGCAATGACATATGTTTTCATATTCTTCCTCTTCTTATACGTTCTAGTTGGTTTCACATAAACATCATTATGATCTACAGAATCAAATGAACTTATAGAAAATAACAAATTCTATATTGAAATACGAATTAAAGAACTCATTAGAAATTGAAACTACCCTAAGTTCATTATGAAATTTATTGAGTAATTAAAAAGTATTAACCAAATCCAATTTAACCAACATTAATGAGTGAGGGATGTGTCGTGATCAATTGATCACAGCTTTTTTGATTTACATAATATTTTTCGAAAAATAAAATAAAGTCAAGTGGAAATATTCATCGCTTATTAGCTAATTTCGTCCCCAGAATTTTAATTTCATATTGCCTTATTAGTTCATTACTAAGCTCGCACATAATTCTTAAATTCTGATTGCCCAGGGTTCACAAAACAAATGGAGTTTTAAGAACCTTATAGTTGAAATTTTTATTTCATATGCTGCTTAATAGCTCGTTAAGCAAATATTGCTTGAAAGGACGCCGATTACAAAAGGACACTAGTTGCTTATTCTTCGCAGCTTTTTCTGCTTATTTCAGAGTTTAAGGAGAATTCATCCACTATTCACAAATATTTGTTACAGGAATAAGATCGCCGATGTATGATCGTTAAGTTTGGTTGTAGAATTGCGAAATAGACTAATATCAAAAGTTTTCTGCAAGTGCCTGTAGCTCAATCTTGCATGGTTGATTCAGAATGCAAACTTGAGTCTGAATTGTTAGCGTGCAGTGCCAGTTGTTTTGCAAGGAGTAGGTTGGAATCTTGTAGCAACCCGATGTGGCCTACAGTGACTTTTAATTTATTGTTTATGAACTGGTATGATTCATAAATATAGAATGACCACCAATATTAATTAAATTCAGATATTAGATTTCATAGATAATGAAAATATTTTTCTTGATAAAATTTTCTAATAGTTTCGACAACAATCAAACTTGTAACCTATTGGTTTCTAACACAATAATTTTCATCGGACCAAATGATAAAATAAAACTGTTTTCAAATTTTCACCCTATTGGGTCATATTCTCATACACTATATATGTTACTTAAGTAAAATAACTATTAAAAGTTCGATTTTCACTAGTTTAATGAATGGTTATGGTTGAACTTAGTAGATTGTTTTAAATCATCAAAAAATCGCCTGATGTGAAAATAGAAACAAGGTGTTATTTTTCCAGCTAATACTTTTAGCACCCGCGGCCTAAAACAATACGTATCTGTGCTACATAGTTTTGAATCTACACTGATATCAGCTGAGTTTAGTTTCTATAATTTGAAATAAGTAAACAAGTTGTTTTAGGCTGAATGATAAATCTGCTTCTTGTACATTTCTAATGAAGATATTTCATTTTAAATTTATTATAGTTCTATCTGTCATTGTGGTCTACAATTAGTTGTTCTGGTATACTGTTATAAGTCATATATTCGATATCGTTCAAAGTGAGGCCCGAAGGAGTGTGTAAATCTATTTGCACCGGCTGTTAAAAAAATTGATTGGGAATTATACCTTCAATTTTAGTTTGATATTGTAGGTAACGCTACTAACATAACAAATCACCGATCCATCCATCAATATCTATTAAATTATGTAATAATATTAATTAATTAATATTTCACTAACATGATATCCGAGACCACCTTTACCAAACACACCAGATAGAGCTACTTCCAAGGGAAGCCCGCTGTGATATTTATGGCTATATACTAGATTTCAGAAAGATTTTTAATTTATGGCATAAATTTATATTTTAATTACATGCCAAGTTGATGCACCTTTGCGAAGGAGTGAATTATTCAGTATGCAGCACACAAGAATATTTTTATTTGACTTAGATTCTGTTAATAATGTAGTGACTACCGGTTTTATGCAGACGTGGAGGAATTGCTACCGAATGCGATCGTGGTTTCTTCATTTTCTTAGGGATAACGATTGACCCTATTCGGAAGTAACATTATTAGTGTTTCCATGAAAGTTGAACAAGTATAGATGTCTAATTATGAAATGCGTGTACAGCCGACTTGTGTTTTGAAATCCAATTAAAACTGCAAAAAAAATTGGATCCGCAGTGTGTCAAAATATATTATGAAAGAGTGTTGATGTATATCAGTATATTTCGCCAATTATCGAATCGATGTTCAGAATTATGAAACAGATTGCAATTTACTTCTTTATGCTTATCAAATACATAACATTGCTATTCAATGATTACATTTCAATATGTTTCCTATTAATTAAATACCCAATACACTATTTTGTGCTAGTATTTTAGATTGCAAAGATAATTCTATGGATTTAATTTTGAAGATTTGTGAGATAATTTTCATAGAGTAGTTTCTTTCGAGGTTATATTAAATGAATAAGAGAATGTGACATTTCGAATATCTGATTCTGGTTCTATCTGATCCTTTATTGAAATAGATTGGATAAGCTCAAATCAGTTTATAGAATGGTTTGTGACTTTTATGTCTGGAGCCACTTCATGGTAGTTAAGGAACATGAAGAGTGGCTATAGTTGGGTCAAATTAGACGTTAAAAATGTGAAAGCTCGGAATTTTTTCCAAACAGACCTATCAACTTATTTTTTTTGCAAATCGTTCCTGGACGGATACTGAACGATATTGAACTTTAACATCTAGTCGCTCGACCATTTTCACCTATTAAACCGGAAATTGGCCAATTTTCATGGGAAAATTTATTGTAAAATTTGTAAAATTGGTAAGTATTGCCAAAATTGACTGGAAAACTCCACTCGGGGGTTTTCGGGGTCGCTGATCACGATTCCGAAGTTAGATTTACCATTTTCGACCGCAGTATTTAGAAATTGAACAATTATATGTCTGAAAAATAGTCAAATTTAATAATTCGTAATTTTTGTTGAAATTGACTAAAACATTTCACTCGGGGGTTTTCGAGGTCGCTGATCACGATTCCGCAGTTAGATTTACCATTTTCCACCGCGGTAGCTAGAAATTGGCCAATTTTATGTCAGAAAAATGGATAAATTAGATAATTTCGTAATTTTTGTTGAAAATGGCTAGAAAATTTCACTCGGAAGTCATTTGATATTGGATATGAAGCAAATGATTTACAGTCACGGATAAATTCCCTGACTTTTGATAACAGTGCCAATTTCAACAAAAACTACGAAATTATCTAATCTATCCATTTTTGCGACATAAAATTGGCCAATTTCTAGCTACCGCGGAAGAAAATGGTAAATCTAACTTCGGAATCGTGATCAGCGACCTCGAAAACGCCCGAGTGAAATGTTTCAGTCAATTTAAACAGAAATTACGAAATTATTAAATTTGGCTATTTTTCAGACATAGAATTGGTCAATTTCTAGATAGTGCGGTCGAAAATGGTAAATCTAACTTCGGAATCGTGATCAGCGACCCCGAAAACTCCCGAGTGGAGTTTTCCAACTAATTTTGGCAATACTTACCAATTGTACAAATTTTACAATAAATTTTCCCATGAAAATTGGCCAATTTCCGGTTTAACAGGTGAAAAATGGTCGAGCGACTAGATCTTAAAGTTCAGTATCGTTCAGTATCCGTCCAGGAACGATTTGCAAAAAAAATTAAGTTGATTGGTATGTTTGGAAAAAATTCCGAGCTTTTTTGCCAAATTGACTCGACTACTAGTTTACAAATCTAACCGAATATTCAGTTGAATTCAGAGTAGTAAGATGTCATGTTTCGTTTTCTTTGGCCTGTTACCCTTATGAAAAAAGAATCCATCGTACTAGTATAATTAGTTCTTTGAACGTACACATTATTAAATCTTCTGGTTGGATAGTTGAGTATATGATATTGAAATACAATCACATCATTGAAGTGAGGACGAGCTATACCAAATAGAATTTTAAATATGAAAACATTGAGAAATAAAACGATTTATCTTTAACAGAGAGCCATCTCCAGACCTGAAGTATCAACATAATATGAAAAAATTTATTACATCTCAAAATAATACACGTTTTGTAATTTTTGCGGAGCAGAAATACCGGGATGTCAAAAATTATCTTGTCAAGGGTGGTTGTGGAATCTAAAACGTGTGTCTTACTTTACGTTAGGAATAATTATGTCATAATTAATTTGAAGTTTCTAAAAGTGCGAAATTTCTCAATTTTATACGAATATTGTAACACTCAGAAGTCTTTAGCGCTTTGGACTCCGGGATTTTCACGTGACCTATCGAAATTAGAAGGTTCGAGTTATCTAAAAACATAATTGCATGAACGCCAGACGTCCTATGTAATTAGCTACGAACGAAATCGTTTTGACATATGCCTCGAGGAGCTCGCTGCGCGTAAGTTAGAGTTTATACATTTTTCCTCGGTCTTGTTAATTTGAGGCCGTTTCTTGCTCCGTGCGACCGGCGCCAGTTGTAATAAACTGTTTTTGGCTATGGGTCGCTAGCTTTTACCCGCTTCGTGTATATTTTAGTGGCGAGAAAATTCCCTTTGGTACGTCACACGTTAGACGCGCGTAGCTGAGATCTGAGAATAGCTCAAACTGTTTTGATTAAATTTTCCTATTCAATGGACATTTATCCAAAAAAAAGGGCCATCGGGCACGGTCCGATACTAAATCCAACTACATGGAGCGAAAACGGTACGCGAAAAGTCGTCGTGAAGTCGTATTAGGTACAACCAGTTTGCACTTTTCTAACTCGCGTGCTACGGGCTTCTCACGTGAACGTCATTCGATTTACGAAAAATTAACTATTTCAAAACAGTTTTTGACCCGGATTGTGGCTATCACGACCTCTGAAAAGGTTCAAAGTTCACATAATTATTTCATAATTTGTAGTTCATTATTGTTTTACAACTGAAATAAATAGATATGAAATTTGTAGGTTATTGATGATGTCAGTGTGACAGTGACATAATTATTTCAAACGTAAAGTAAGACACACGTTTTAGATTCCACAACCACCCTTGACCAAGATAATTTTTGATATCCCGGTACTATTCCCATCGAGCAATGCAAGTATACTAGCACGACAATCAAAAAGAGATGCGATTATAGTTTTGTGAATAGTTGGAAGTTCGACAAGTTAAGTTACTACTAATTTTTGTAGAGAAGTATAGCTTTTTAGAAATTTTATTGTATAAATATTGAAAATGCTGTTCAAGACTCAGAGTATTATCAACAATAAATTCCAAGTATTTTACATTATCATCAATTCAGATATTTAGCAAACCTTCATTGGTCTGATTATATTCATATCGCGTTATTATGATCATGGCTTTTGTTTTGTTAACATTGAATTTAAACTCATTAATGCTAAGAAAGTCAGAAATATTCCCTAAGATCATTGACTTTTCACACTGTTCTAAGCAGATTAAGATCAGTAACCGAAATATCATCAGCAAACAAATTAAAGAATTCACAGTCTTTGAAAAAATTAATATCATTAGAAAACAGCAATCGTTCTTTGTTGTTCTCATTTTAATAGAAAAGTTCCTAACCATTCAAGTGCACAGCCAGTTATACCGTACAGTTTTTCATCAGAAGAGGGATGTCAATAGTTTCAAATGCTCGTTTGCAATCAAAAAAAACTGCAACTATATACTTATTATTATCAACATCTAATTTCCAGCTAGGCAATGTTAACTGAAGCGCAGTTTCACATGAGTGCATGAATCTAAGACCAGATTGATTTCTCATCAATGTTTTGTTCAGTGAATTATATTCATATAATTGGTTGTAGACAGCTGATTCTAAAATTCTCTCTAGTGCTGAAGTGTATTTCTCGAACGAAAATTTATAGCTTCATTAGATTTGGCTAATTCAGGTGCAGGCACAATAAAACCAATTTTGAATGGATCTGGAAACTGACCACTTTGAAGAGAAAGATTAATAAAATTAGGTTCAACATGACAGGCTACTTTGAAGATATCGGAACCATTATAGAACCTCTAAAAGTCAGAGCTAGAGGAATGATAGAGACAACCTAGATATTATAATTTATTATGAATTTCAAGTTTAATAATTAAGCATCAGCATTTTTTTGTCAATTGTGATTTTCTTTCTGATTTTGAAACTAAGAATGGCCATGAGCTGACATCCATCGATGGGGTTGCATTTGGTGCTTCCGATATCGGAACTTCCTCTATACCCGGAATATCGAAGCAATGACTAACAAGACTGACCAAAGTTCATTTCTATAATAGAAACAATACAGCATTATATACATGTCTATGTATTCCCCATTGCTCCTTTTCATGGACAATAATCATTGACTGTGACGACAAATCAGTTTTTCATACATTTTCTTCTCTATTCCTGGACTATTCGAGAGGCAAACCTATAATGTTCGAAGAACATTGTGCGAGTTAGCGGTGGAATGTTGGGAGAGGAGATAGGAATTCGAATTTTTCTTCAAGGTTTGGAGGTTATTGGCATAGAGAAAGACGTCACTAGGCAAAGAGTTGTACTACTCCGCTGTTCGATAGAAAAAAGTCAATAGATTATCAGGAGCTGCTGGGATGTAAAATAGCTCTTGGGACGGAACAGAAAATCGCGTTTTGTGGAGCGGTTTTCGAAATGGCCCTCACATGATCATTCCATGAGAGGTTACTGCTGCTCAAGCATGAATATGGAAGACTTCATATGAATAGTTGTACCTGACATCATCATATTGGAGATTAGGGATCCACCTTCCTAGATAAGACGCAAGCTTTAGTTTTGGTTGCATTGAACTCTACTAGATTATCAGATCCCAATTTCAAAATCATTGCAAGATTCCATTGATTGCGTCAACCTATCTCTCCAGCTTCACTAGCTTTATTGGATTATCTAGGGGCTCTAGATGAGAAAGCGGTATAGAGTGTACCATCATGTGCAAAGCTTATGGCCGTCACAGGTGGTTACTTCCAACAAATCGTTGATAGGGAGCAGAAACGAAGTTGGTGCCAAGACATTTCTGTGGAACACCAGTGTTCTCTAATAATATGGAATAATCAACCTTATCCACTAAAAATACTTTTAAAGTATTAAAGACCTATCAGCTAGCAAGTAGCCATAATCAGAGTAAACTAAATGAGAAAACAAAATATACCTGGGGTTAACAATGCGATCAAGGGATTACCCACAATTGGAGATAAATCTGAATTTATTGAATTGATTTTTTGTTTATTCATTTCTATCCCTTCCTAATCATCTAGACATTTTTTATTATTATGGTTCAAAAGTGATAATCTTTCTTGAGATATCATGTGACCTGTATTCAAAATATATTCTGCTTATCCTGATTCTTCACTAAAACTTAAATTGCCTCTGCGCTCTCAAAGATTGAACATTGGTGTATGAATAACGAACTCACATTGAAGAAAAGTAAGACAAACTGTATCATCTTTACGTCGAGCCATAGTAGACTGCAAATACCAGAAACATTAAATTTAAATAATCACATTTTGGAAATGAGGGATTATAAGAAATGTCTTGGAATAAATGAAGATATGAACCTCAACTGGTGTAAAGAAATCGAACAACGATGTAAAAGGCTGAGTCCTATCATTTACAGTTTACGTGTCATGAGACCACAACTTGAGGAAAATACATTAAAAGTCTTTTGTTATGCCAACTTTTAATCTATGTTGAGTTTTGAGGTAATTTTTTGGTGTAACAGCTTCCAGGTTGAGTTGATATTCAGGCAGTAAAAAAGAGCTATACGAATAATCTTTTAATCAGGGTATAAACAAAGTTGCAGAGGTAAAAGAAAAACTTGCTAATTGTTATTGGGATATATATTCATCGATCCCTTCTGTTTACTCTCAAACAGGAAAGATTCTCTGCAGATTTCAAAAAATCTTTCAATTATAACACGCGTAATATTTCATATAAATGTATTCAGCACATACGCTTAAGCTGATAGAGAAGAATTGTCCCTATATGTGCATCAAATTTTCCAACAACTTGCCAATTAATATTCAATGTATGAAGAATTTCTGTGAATTTAAAAATAAAATATTCAATATTATTGTGCAATCTGAACCATATACGGTTAATGAATACTTGAATAAGTGAATTTCTGTATTTGTATTTTATTTTAAATTTCTTTTGTATTGTTTGACTTGGTTTCTTGGTATTTTGTTATTATTTTGCAACAATTATTATTATTTTACCTTACTTTATATTATTCTTCTTCTTTATGTACGCTGAATGTTCTTTATAACGAGTTAGAATGTCCATTCTAGTTTGACAACATAGGAACTTTATCAAAGGTATTACCTGAACGGTATTTTAGCTTGTTCTTGCATTCATAAACCTAAAATTAAATTGCAAATTTAGAAATCAAATCATGGAATTTATTGTTCATTGAAGAAGGTGAATGATGAGTGCAACTTTTGAATTTTTTTGAATCATTCGGAATGTAATGGCTCTAATTTGGTTAGTTGATTGCGTTCCATTTTCTAATTTTGGTTGGATATTGACTTATTCATTAAATATGTGTCGTAACCATTGTCCGTTGAGGAACTTCAAAATACCGAAGGAAAATGGTTACGACAAATTTTTGATTAATCAAAAACAGATAATAAAATGCAATGATGAACTAACAACATAATAGCCTTTACTTAAATCATTCAATGGAAGTCAAAAGTTTCACTTATCATCATCCTTCAGCATAATTTTTTTCCCAAATTTGCGATAATATCCGGTTTATAGATGCAAGAATGAGCTGAAAAACACCGTTGAAGGAGTACCTTCGATGAAGTTCCCGTTTCCGACAAATCTGGTATTTACAGAATTGATCATGAGTCATGTTGGAAACGCTATGTGAGTAAAACTAGAAGGAACATTTCCACTCGATATAAAGACTTTTACACATATAAAGGAAAATAATGGTGCAAAATCTACCTTAACCAAAAACATTTTAAATACAGGTCACACTATTTCTCAAGAAAGCTCATGTAAACCCACTAATCGAAATTGTAACACATTAATGTTACAATTTCGATTACTCGAATTTTGTTATAAAATATTAGAGCTTAGAACAATAGAAATAACTGTGAAGATGTGTTCCGCTCCAGCTAATCACTCCAGAGGAAGATACATCCTATGTACTCAAATAACAAAATGGAATTTATTGAGGAATTAGGAATGATCTCGAACAAACTGGTTTCGTTTCGAAATTTTTGTGAATCAACATGTAACCACTTCTGCATATGCGTAACTAGGTAGCAATGATGTTGCTGGCCTCTCAGAGGTCCCATCATTTCAGAATATATGTAGTCACTTATTTTATATATGATCTGAATAAAATCACATCTCTATTTAATATAGATAATATGATGAGGTGCAGATATCCTCAATATATAAAACATTTATCATTCTTTCTAGGACCGGAAATATAAAAGAACGTGATTTCATATTAATTTGATCATCAATCTACTTTGAAATTTTTTCTGCATTTCATAAAATGCAATTACCGTTACCTTCAATTACAAGTAGATGAACCTGAAGAAAAGAAAAATTCAATTGAGAATTCATTGTGCCTCAGCTATAATATAATATAATACCATGATATTCGATTAAAAATTAGCCATAACCGCCCACAGCACATAAAAGCACACACGCAACGCAAGGTAGATATGAGAAGGAAAAGAAGGTAACAATGAGAGGAAAGCAGACTTAGCCTGAGAGTCAGGCACATGTTAGTCGGCAATTGTGGCAAAAGGACGCGTCACGATCCGCTCATTACGCTCATATGTTTTAATTACCGACTGCAATTGATTGTGAGAGCCGCTGGGCGCGTGCCCCAGATGACACTAGCTCTGCTCCGTTCTCAACGATCTAATAGTTAATAATAGATTTGTTATTACTAAGAGTACAAACTGATAGCAAGTAGATTCGAATATTTGTTAAATTGTATAATGCTGTCCGATACTGGTCGGAGATATGAAGTTTCAGGTTTTTTCAATATTTTTATGAAATTATTAGTTTCACTAATAATTTCACTAGTCACTAACTGGAAGATTAAACAGTATAAAACATGGTTGTAAAATAATACCTACAGAAACTAAGGTTTCAGTAACACATCTAAATTAATGTTAACATATCATATTACCATAGATGACTCATTGTTAATCTGTATATCTGTGGTGAGTGGGAAGAATAATAGCAATAGGCAAAAATTTGTCAAGTTTAGATTAAAACACATTTTCACTCAATTTGTTATCGTCTTTGAAATGCGAGTTGATTTATATTGTTTTTGTAATTCATAGTAACGAAAAGTCGTCTATTTGAGGTTGATTATTATTGTAAACAGTGGTTAATTTTAACACTGAATGCTGAAACAAATTCATTTAACACTTAGTGCTGAAGTGAAATATCTCTTGTCATTGGCGCTTTTCCATGGTAGCTGTTATATCTCGAATTTTGCATTGTTATATCCATGAAAACAAACAAAATGGCTTTGATACTATCTAAATAAAATGGAACGTAACAAAATTTTTTTTCGTAACAACTGAATTACAAGAAATTCCTGAATAAAAAACGATGCATAGCGGCGGTTTTTTTGCACATGTGTCTTCACATTTAGTGCAAAAAAGACGCTCATTTTGCAATAGGTATTTGCTCATTAGATGACATTGATTCAGTTGAACAATTACAGTTTAAATTAATTTTTCAATGAAATAAATATTTCTACTTATTTTATCTAAAATTATTCTCTCCAATAAGTTGTGAAAACAACATAATACAAACGCGTAACTTGAGTGAAATAGTATAAATCGATTAATTTTTGAAACTGAAGCCATTCAATCTATAGTTGCATCACTGTCAAATACACTCGAAATGAACTTGAAAGCAGTTACAAATAAATAGTGAATGCAATTTGTCTCGAAATGGTAATATCTTAATCAAACTATTTTTCCATCCACCAGAGATATATGAAAGGCCACTCGCTGACTCTTTCATCACGAAATCTCCGAAACTGTAAAGCGGCTAGAAACCGACTAGAAACTTGGCAGATATGTTCCTTATATGACTAATAACGAATTTTTCGAAACTAAATCTCATACGGGGTGAAATGGATTCAATATATTCTGACGTTCGTGACTGCTAATATAGTCACGTACAATTGACATGACAGACATATCTATAGATCACAGCTTTCTCAGTTCAGATTGTCTATGCTATGACAGACAACAAATAGCCCATCAACAAGACAGGTAACGTTTACCATCATATACCATCATAATCAACAAATTGGTAATTAACTAATTAGATTATTAACCGTTCAAAAAAATAACGTCGAATTCGAATTCAGTGACCTCACATTACCTGAAAATGAATCTAATCTTGATTATTTTGAAAATTCTCATTTTGTTGTTTATTAACGAACAGATAAGTAACAAATTGTTATAAACCTTAAATTTACATTGTTTATTGATCAAATAACTGCAATTTTCTACTTCACCCGCTAAAAATTGATAGAAAATGGCGTTTTTAATTTTTTTTTAATTTTGTTATAACACCTGTTTTTTTGGCCAATGTTTATTGTTTATTAAGAATCTGAGACATTTCCCCCTATGTGGCTATTGCAGACTTTGATCTAGAGGACAACACGAATCGAATGAGCTCGCATACATCAAAATCATTCTTTTACCTCGAATTTTCTGCATTTGGGTCGATATTGGCTTTTATTTCCTGGACTATTAAACAAATTTAACAAGGGAAAATCATCAAGTATTTGTAGATCGTTCAATAGGATATCGGAGTTCTCATATTCATTAATCTATAAGGATTGCAGCAAATTTGATTTATTAGTTTCATTTCAAAATCTCCAAATTATCATTGAAGCTATGGTGTTTCATGATTAAATGTTCGGCAAAGGTTGAATCAGATTTATTATTGATGAAATTGCTAATGGCAGGTTCTATTCAAGTGATAATCATTGACTCTTTTCGGTTGCGTGATTTGTATATAGGTCAATATCCCCATAGTATTTCCTTCAAGATGAACGACAGGTAGGGTCCAACCAATTTCAAAAAAACGAACGACCTTTCCTAATAATTAAAGATCCATTGCACTACTAACTGTGATCCCTGAAGTAATCAAGAAACTCATCCATTATCTGAAGATCTCGTAAATCTTGAACGATCGACAATATGGCTTTCGTCACCAAAGATCAACCGGAGAGCTGATTGCCTACGTACCTTTTCAAATATATGGCAGTATCCATTGAAAAATGTGGAGCATCTCTAGCTGTAGCATTGGATCTATCCAAATTTTTCAGTCAGGTAGAGCACTCCATGTGGTGGTTGACGGAGTCTCATCGGATGCCATGACTATTAACGCTGGTGTCCAACAAGGATCTATCTTAGCACCATATCAAAGATCTTTTTCAAGTGAACTCTTGCGTCTTCCACAGATCTGAAGATGATGGTGTACTCTATAGAGATTTCTCCTGTAGAGCTCCTATATCATAGAATGAAGCCAGAGCTGCGAGACAGAGACAGTTCAATTTTTCTGAATACAACTAATCATTTGATTCAATAAACTGTTTACAAGCAAAATTAGGAGTTCTTCATTGGCTCACAAGGAGGCAGAAGTGTTTAATGAGAACCAAGTAGAGATAATACAGCATCAAGTATATGGACAATTTAAGGAAAAGTCGCTAAGGAATTTGAACACAACATATACTGTAACATTAAAGCAAGTAAACGAGAACGAATGTATTGTTTAATATGTCAATTATGGATTATTTGCTTTACGTAAATAGACTCCATTGAATAAACTATTTTATACAATACTTCAATGCAAATATTCATGTTCAGTACGTAATTATTGTTCAATGTTCATACAATTCAATTTTTGAATGAATACAAAGCGCTTCTAAATTTTGAATTATGGATACGCCCAGGCCCACAATTCACTGCAATGCCGTTTCGTTTCATAACCTGTAGACTGTTGAGCGATCTCTCCTTTTTCTATAGATATTTCTATGGTCGGTGCTCATCGGACATCTCATCTGTTATTTCGTTACGAGCAATCCAGCTATGCAGACTAGGCGAACTCAGACTGGCTATCCTTTATAGTAAAGTTCAAGGAGTGGCTTTCTTTCTATCAGGCTCAATTTTCATATCGAAAATCGAGGTTGTGAAACTCTTTACATAGCAAGATTTCTAATTTTCGCCTGGGTTCGGAGCGATTCGTCCATTGGTTTCCTCCTCTACACGGTCCTGCTCTCATGAGTTCGTGGGAAGGTCATTGATACGACCACTTGAAATTCTGAGCATGAATACCAATGTCTGTCTCCATGAGCTGACTTCATGTTGAACAAGGACATGCTTTCGAGTTACGGAGATTTTACTTCCGAATTTTTCCCTTCCAGGCTCTCTGGGTCCTCTCCGGTTCTCGTTCTTTCTCGCATGAAGCTTAGTTGGCTCCATTGCTATGTCTTCCGTCTCCGAGATAATATGCTCAAATGTTTGTTCTTTGAGGGTATATTCATCTTTCAGAATGCTCACGTTCAAATTGGCAGGTCACTCTCCAACTGCTACGTTCCACTCTATGAAGTAAATATTGGTGAACTGGAAGGGTAATTTGGATTGCCGGAACGTCAAATCCTTCCATTTGAACCTAATAAAGTGACTATTAAAAGTTCGTTTTGACTCTCCCACGGAGTATTCAACAACTATTTATAGTTTGAGAAGGATCTATTCCAATAAAATACTTAAGTTGGCGAAAACTGGTGGAATTTCTCCTTAAAGTTCAAAGTGTGTAAGTAGACCTAAAAAATTACTATTCTCCCGAGTTCAATTCGATTCGTTTTTCACATCCTTGTCACTAACCATTATGGATATTTTGCAGACACACTCGTTTTCAAATATTTTGAATTTAAATGAAGTTCAAAACTTTCCGTTTATTATGTTCAGAGGACTTTCTTGCTTTGGCTTTAGCTTTTGTCTTTAGGCAGGTGTAAAGTCATCTGATCGGATTCCCTTTGATCCCTTTCCAGACAAGTTCGGTGAATTCGAGTACAAACTTGTGGGCTTATCTAAACTAGTACTGGTGCTCCGTTATGTATTCGGTTATTTTGCTTGTTTCCTTGGTCTCTAATTTCCTAGCCTTCAGAGGATTATGGTGTTCCCATCTACAGTAAATTTCATGGTGAAGAAGTTATATTTTTTGGAAGATCCCATTTTTTGCAATGTAGAAAGAGTAAGCATTTTCGGAAATTACTCTCACTAATACATCTGGTGTTTTGCATAATTCAGACAATCATTTCTGATTGGGCGCTATATATTCTATTCAGGTTCCTTTTCAACTATGCAACAATTGTGACACCTTATTTCCTCTAGAAAAACATGGTACTTGCATCTTTCTTCTAGTCCTAAGTTATGCATTGAAGATACAAATGATTTGTAATTAAATACCTTCCTTTCAAGTATAAGTGACCAAATATTGTATGTACTATTGTTATATATGTTAAATCGAAATCGGTCGATACTGTGCTAATGCAACAACGAAAAATAACAATGGTAAATGATAATAATACAGGACAGTTAACAGTTTTTTTACCCCAGCAGAGGAAAGTTCAATTATGGTATTCAGTAATGCATGCCAATGTAATACGATAGCTCTAAAGTGTATCCATTGTTAGGATGTAATTGGTTTTTAATTCTACGTTTTGACCTTTCTTCATTTGAGTGTGAATTGAATCCACGTTATGTGACGAATTATTCTTCATTACTAAGAAATTATTTTTCAACTCACTATGAATGTTTTATTGTTGCATTTCGTATAGATATGCTAATAAAAATAATCCAAATGTAATTTTACACAATTATGATTCCATAAATACAGATACATACCAACCTTCAATCTTTAATGAAATGATTACAAATATGTCACAAATACTTATCAGCATTCTTCAATGATATATCATAACAGCTTATTTGAGATGCTTATGGAATGGGATATCCATTCTGATCATCCATTTTTTTGGATTGATGGTCTGGCAGTTCATTTATCGCTTTCGACGAAATCATGGAACAGAAGTAATTGAATTTTCTTCTGGGTTAACATATTCTAAGAATTCATTTGCATTAAAATCATAGATACATTTGATATGTTAATAATTCCAAGAATTACCAGGACGTGAATTACATCGTTTGGATATTGACCGTGTTAAAATTCTTATGGATTGATGAGGGTGGGGAGGGAGATTGAACAAGTTGAAATATCTATAATCTCCATCTAGTTCTATTAAAGTGGGATGTGAGGCCGTAAGTAAAGCACGCGCGATACTATCTAAAGTGCTGGATGCATACGTCACCTTACCGAACAAGTGAATCGCGGAATGTGGCCCAACATTAGCAGTGGCGTCCATCTCAATCACGCGTATATCTTGAATCTCTAGTTTCATACTCACTTTATTACTGTCAAAAGAATTAAGGTTAATTGATATCAGTTCCAAAAAATAACGTGACGATAAGTTGTCCTATTTTTTATCAGACCATATTGCTTTTACCGTATTTTTAATATTTAACAACTCCGGAGAACTGTTAATCAACCTGATGAGACTTATTGAATGTTGAATTTTAACCAATTCAAAGCAAAAGAGCAATGCATGCTGTCTTCCATAGTCGCCTATTCAATTTATCAAACTATTTGACACATTGAAGAAAGAATACATGATCTGAATTAATTGACTATCAATTTTGTTATCAAAAATAAATTTATTCTCATTATCCTGATTTAATTTCATTAGTGCTTGGATAATCTTCTCATCCTTGTGTGGCTAAAATTCATAATCACTTTTATAAATATCCCTTATTCAAATCTAGGTAAACTATTTTATCCGACGGGAACGTAAATAATTTCAATTCCTGAGAATGACCAAGAGTATTCTCCATTTAGGACTTGCATATTTATGCCGAATAATCATCAATAATAATTGATGGTTGAGATATTCCGAAATGCTTTAGAGACTACTATAGTGTTGACATGTATTTATTTGATGAGCAGACATCTGTGATCCTCTGCATTTAGGAGAGGTCTGGAATTTTTTAGGCAAAAACTCTATGATGTATTAGGATTTTTCATATTTATTATTACTTTCTGTTCTTTTTGAAATGCCCCTACCATATCTCAAACATTTTAATTCAATTATTTACTCGGTTATTAAAAAGGTATGTCTGTTGCAATGAAATCAAAAAATTGAATTATTATTTTAAAAGTTAACGTAACAAAGCGATTCAACGTATTACAAGGAGAATGTTAATTAACAATTAAAACATAGTTCATAACATTCCTTGAATCCAAAGACACTATAATCTAAGATGATTCAATTAATTACTCTACTAAGCTGATACTTGAAATTCAAATTGAAATGGATCCATATATTCAGTAAATACGGACACACTTCTCTATTGAACGCAACTGGGCGTGGTAATCTTCTAGTCGGAACCTCTCCAGAATTTTATGCTAATTGGGGGCATAATTATAGAATTAGTCGTTGAATATTTGTATTCTTATTGGAAGGGATTAAATCGGAATTATCATAGCTGAATTAATTATTCCTCTCTCCATGTCTCATTATTATTATACCAGTTTCCTATATTGAGAATTAAACTTTCATAAACCAAATTGGGATTATGAATATGGAAATTTGATTATCATCACAATATCTTGTTTTTTCCACTTATAATTTGCCAGGAAATTGTCATATAAACATGTCAATGTACATTAATACATATTGTCATAAGGAAAATTGTCAGTTAATATCAATAATATTACAGAAAATCACGAATAAACTACAGAATAACATGTATCCCACATAAACATATATTTTAAATAAATTGGTGTTACTCATAGATGTGAGTTTATTTTATAATGATATAAATTTATGAGAACCAAACCTCAAATTTTCTGAATTAGTTGTTAAGATACAATTAGAAATAATAATCAATTTAGAATAGCGATCATTGATATCTGGAGACAGTACATATTCGATTTTTCAATGAAAAACGTCAGAAGATAAAAAAGATAAATATGTGTTCTATTTGACTAACAAATTCAATGAAAAAATCGAATTCTTCATATAGAATTTTCATAGATTACTAGGTAATTTGTTGCAAATTTATCAAGTATTGAAAAATAATTAACTTTATATATATATTGACATTTGACTTCATTTACATGAATTTTGTCACGTATGTGAATTGGCTACTATGTTGTCATTTTAAGTATCAAATTAAACGCATTCATTATTGTTTCTCAAGAAAAAATGCAAATCGAATATATATTCGGGGTTGAGATACGTGGAATTATTTCATATTGTTGATATATGCGGGTAGTATCTCAGATTAGGAAATTGATCATGCAAATCAATTTGAGAAAAAAAAATTAAAATGATCTTTATTCAGAGTTTTCTCACAATAATACAACTATAAAGAAGAATGATATTGATTATTTTGGTATTATTATAGTAAACAATTTCATATTATAAAAGTTGTTATTTTGTGTAGAGCATGTTAATGCATCATTTATCACTGAGGTTAAATGATAAGACTTTGTGTGACAGGGCTAGCGAGAAAAGTTCAAAACTGCTGTATTATAATTATCAATAAAATGAAATAAAGATGGTAGCGTAAAGTGTAAAAAACTGAAGTAAGAAGATGTAAAATTTGAAGTTCAAAAATAGTTTAGAAATTATCAATTGCTTAATATTGTTCACAAATTTGTGGTAGCTACAGTTGTCACTCTTGAGTGACAAAGGAAATTTGTTGTATACTATAGGGATATGATGGATAAAGTAGTTTCGATAAGTTCTTTCAAGTTGAAAACATCAAATTGTTAGAATTCTTTAGAGCATGGGTATATTACTGATTCAGATATACATTGCTTCATTATACATTCCTTCGTGACTTCCAATTTATTTGATAGAATTGGTTGTGTCAGTGACGAATACTATTTTTTTCAAATCTGTTTACTATATATTTTTTAAAATCAGAAAATCAGAAATAATTTTATTGAACGATTGTCTGGATTAGACGTGTGTTCCATGTTAATAGGAATTCAGTATTGCATTGTAGGCAATTATTATTGGAGTTCCCAAATTTAAAATGGTTAATTTTGAGATTACTTATGTGAGAGTAGGAGCAAGTTGATGATGTTGATATTATCGTAGTTGAGTTTCAATAGATTGTTGCCTAACCAGTATTTAACAAGACTGATGATGTATATAGAGTATAATGTCAACCGCATGATAAGCATTTGCCATGCAGTTGTGAGAAATGAATCATTAATAATCAGAATGATCAGTATGGGGCCGACTACAATCAACATTACCGAAATGAATTTTTGGAATTTTTGCTTCCAATTGATTCAAATTGGTTTTTTCTATTAGTGCTGATTCATCTTAAGCTATCACAGTGTTGTTTGAAAATATTATCAAAGAGGTGAATCGCTCCTACAATTCATGTTGGCCAACAATTTGGACATAATGAACAGAGGTAAGATACAATGAGCCAGCAGGCCTAACTGTTACAGGAGACAACAGCCAGACGAGCCTACACAGGGGATGATATATTTAGTGAGTATGCCAGAAACGGTGACACTAGACCATGATATTCCAAGGTTCGTAACCTCCCCTTAAAGGGTTCCCTTCACCTCTGCAAAAAAAATTATGGAAGTATGGAAATGGTATGTTATTAATTTAGTAAAAACAAATGATAATTAAAAAAGTGATATGAACATGTTCTACAGTTTTTTGTGAATACGTGTGTAGGATAAAATAAAATTTTCTTTTGCTGAGCTATTTTGGTATGTGTCTAAATGATGTGGTTCCAAAATGTCATTATTGTTGCCTCCTGCAAAATTCAGATACTTAAATGTACTAATTAAATATTTTTTACAACAAAACGTAAGGTGATAGCTTTAGACAAAAATTGAGAAACAATGGTTTGAAAATTCATACAAATAATTATGTGATTGAAATGAAGTTATTGAGACAAATGAAATGTCATTCCTTTTCTCCAGTCAAATGTCATTTGTTGACTGGTTAACTACGTCTGGCGGTGTAGTGTCATACTTTTATATTACGCGTAACTGCTGAAATGGTGAATTACAGACTGATGAGGGAAGTTCCAGGTGAGATGTATCAGTGGAATTAAATTTGTCAGAATCAGGATAGGCATTAGGTTCAAGAAGGTTTTTAAAAAGGTTGTTCGAATGTTGGAATTATGAAGGGCTATAATCAGGAAACTAGATTGTTTGGAAATTCGTTGTGTTTGGATATTTCTATTGGTTATAATATAAGTATTTTCTAGAAAATATCCCAAACATTGTAAATACTTTAATAACTTTTATTGTATTATTATTTAATCAAAATTCAGAAAGAATTGAACTATTTTCTTTGTCGCTCACAAATCAAGACATAGTGCTTCAAATTAAGCATTCAAATATTGATCAGAGCATTTGATTTGTATTTAATCATCACCTTATTGTGTGCTGAAGACTTTTATCTGTCATCTTGAGCATCATTTACTTTTGAGATTTGAGGAATCAATGTTTCGAATTCGTGCATGCTGTTATTTCAAATAATGTAATACCCGTATACAAAGTTATTCTATGCTATGAGGCTGAGCTGTGAAGTTGCATATATTTTTCTCTAGTGAAGTATTCAGAGATTCATGGATTATTTGAATTTTGGCGATAAGAGTTCACGGAGCTCTTGTAGATTTGATAGAATTAACTAATTGAGTGATCAGTTTTTATCGAAATATCTCGGCTTCATTTTTAACAAGGAGGTGAGTAACAGCTAGTGAAGAAATAACTTGAATTTTGAGTGAGTCTGCAACATTTCACGACGGGATCATTATTGCTCAGAATTTGCCATTAAATTTTAATTAACGGGTTCTAGTTATAATCCTCAATTTATCATTTTAAGCAGTCTCCGAACTAGTGATATGTTCTCCTGTTGAGGCCATAATCTTTCAGAAATATGTTAATATTTGTAATAAAGGAAGATGGATAATTGGATCGTAAACTCTAAACAACGAAAAAAACGAGATGGAGACATCAACGACCGATCAAGACACGATCTCTCGCTTTTATTCTGAATTATTAGACAATTAGTTGAGATTAATGCACATAATACCAAACTAAGAAGGAATTTACTAGGCGTTCTTTAAATAAATTATTTATAACTTAACATGCCTTATTCGAAACACTTGTTGTGGAGTCGCGATTCCGATTCAATCTGATAGATCTTGAATTCTTGGAGATTATAACTTTCAAGAATAAATATACCTATTAAAGACATGAAGCTTGAGCTAGAGAGCTGATCCCAAATAAGCATATCTGTTTGACTGCTTGTCTGTATTAATATGTTCACTATGGTATGTTCGAGATTTTGGTTGGTCTTAGCTTAGTAAGTACCTACCATGATTCTTTAGTAATGTGCGGAAAATATATGGACTGAGTACACATTAGTTCACTAAAAATTCTGATAAGTTAGATTTTCCAGTTTTTCCTGTATTTCACTGTAGGTAAATGAAATAGGAAGTATAATCCTATATAATTCGACAACAATGAATGAAACAGGGTTACACTTCCAAGGATGAATTTGTATTCTATTCACAATTCTATTAGTAATGAATTTACAAGTCATAAATGCTGAAAGTTAAATTACGATGAGTACGATATTTATATTATTGAACATTATTGAAATCTTGTTATTTCAGTGGCTTCTACCACCATTGGTGGTTCCCAAATTTGCCTCCTCCTCCCCCATACGCTAAAGGAAATAATGATTATTATGAAATAAAAGGTTTTGAAACGGAAAATATATTGAGCTGCAATTTTGAGGTATTCCAATTATAAAATTATTTTTCCAATATTTGAAATTCTTAGAAACTAGAAAACAGAATTTGATGGTGGAAGTACCTTTCTAATTCTAATATTAATAAATTAATAATATGGTTAGCCCGGGAGAGATGCACCAACGGGAAGAATGGACCTGTTTATTATTTCCGACTCTACACAGCGTTTTAATCACAGTTTGTACCGGTGGTATTGTTTGTGTTCAGCCACGTTGACTGATTGTGAAGTGAATAAATAATCTTTTAACTTTTTGGTGAGTAAAAAACTTTTTATTTTGGTGTAATATTAAGTTAATGGTGTGATCTATTCTACCTTCTCTCACTATACGTAGTATGAGTACTATTGAAAAAAGTTCCTGCTTTTCGCGGATATCCGTTTTGAGCATTTGTGAGTGGACCTAGATTTGTTCCATGATGGAATGCTTCATCAACTAAAAAATAATGGAAATTCTCAACGTAAAATCTTGTTTTCATTTACTGGTAGCCGTTTTTGTAGTTATAACTTTACACATAATGATTATTCATAGAATGATCTGGAAACATATCACAAATATCTAAAACCTGATTATGTGGTTCTGGTGGTGTTAAAAGAATCTCAATTCTTCAAAGTATAATTAGTTCAAGCGTTTTAGTTGATGTGAATTAGTTTTCGAATGTGTCCTGATGATGACCGTGAGACAAAATCTAGGTCAAGATCGAAATATATTTGACACATGGGTTTGTTCTCTTTACAAGGAAACGCAAGCTGGGCACACTACCAAAGATTAGTTTCTCTGGAAAAGTCCTGCATTTCAACAGGTCGGTGAAGTTTCTGGGAGTAATCCTAGATTCTGAATTGACCTGGCACGAACACCTCCAATATCGAGTGAGGAAGACCTCTGCGTCATTTTGGGCGGGCATAAGAGCTTTTAGCAGCACATGGGGATTACAGCCAAAGATTCTTTATTGAATCTATACTGCTGTGATGTGATTAGGCCTATGGTTACCTATGCGGCGGTAGTGTGGTGGTCAGGGACACTGACTGGTATTTCCAAGAGCCCCCTTGACCGTCTGCAGCGGCTTGCATGAGTCGGCATACTGAGCGGCATGAGGTCGGCTCCGACGAGAGCCCTTGAGCTCTCGCCGGATTACCACCTCTACACTTATACATTAAAACTGAGGCCATGAGAACAACGTATAGGTTGAAGCGCCTAGGCCACTGGACCAAAACTCACCACTCTGGTGTACACTCATCGATTTTGAGTCAGGCAAGCTCTAAATGCCCCATACTAGAAATGGCGCAAGATAGCATGATTCCTGCTATATGTCTCACTTCTCCCAAAATCCTCATCCCGCATAGATGAGATTGGAACAACGATACCCTCACCCTACTGTCACCAGACGGGCTCGTATGGTTCACAGATGGGTTCAAGGTACGTCAGGCTTCTGGGGAGAGAGTGTACCTAAAAAGGCCAAGGATCACTATCTCAGTGACTCTAGGCGCATACTGCATGGATAACCTGCGAAGAAACTATGTAAATAGGCTCATATATATTTTCACAGACAGCCGGTCAGCTCTGGGAGCTCTCAAATCACCCAGAGTAACATCAAGGCTCCTCAAAGAATGCAGGGACACACTGGCTGAACTAGCTAGGAGGAATAAAGTTCAACTCATCTGTGTCCCCGGACACAGCAGAGTTGTAGGTAACGAAATGGCCGATTCTCTGGCCAGGCGAGGGTCGTCTAGCACCCCTATCGAGCCGAAGTCAACGGTCGCTCTATCAAACTGCGTAGGGGGTTTCGCCCTTCTGGGCCAACTGAATAAAGAGTGGTCCAAACTGTGGCGAGAATCACCACGCATGAGGCAGGCCAAGCTCATCATCAGAGAGCCTGTGCCGGAGCTCTCCAAGAAATTTGTTCCTCTGAACAGAAGGGACATCATAGAGATAACTGGAATCCTGAACGTTCACTGTCGTCTTAACAAGCATTTCCACACTATGGGCATCACATAGGAAATGTAGGAAATGCAGAGACAGATGGAAGAAACTGCTCCTCACATCCTGTTGGAATGCCCAGCATCAGCATTCCTCAGGCACCGACACTTCGGAGAATTAAAACTCCTCCCAGAAGAACTTATGGAAGCCAGCACTGGCAATTTTCTGGGTTTCCGGCAGGCCACAAACCTGCTAGAATAGAATAGGCTTCTGACCACGGGGCGCACAATGAGCCCAACTAAGTGATCTAAGTGCATCAGGGGGATAAGCCCCTCACCCTCTTAAGATGATGATGACACATGGGATAATGTGACCTATTTACCAAGAATATACATATAGCTTTCGATATATAATTTTATTGAAAATCAAAGAAAATCAGGTGTTTTTTTTCCTTTCAACATTTGGTAAATTTTTCAGTTCAGATTATTATTTATTAATTATTATAACAATGACTCAAAGATTCAATAGCATATAATACTCTGTCAGCAGCAACGGCAATTTTCATGTTTCCAATACCTAACACGATATTTGAGAGTTGTAAGCAGTGAAGTAAAGGTGGAGTGCAAACTCCTCTGAAACCAATCATATATTTAATATCTCATGTAGTCAGATAAGTACCATACCGGTTTGTTTGTTAGTAATCTATTTCCAACAAATGCAACAACTTGCATTTTCGTATTCTTCCTTCTATTACACTTTTTTGTCAGTATACATCATTATAATTTTCAGAATTAGAAGAACAGATGATAAATTATAAGTTGAAAACGCATTAGAGAGTAAACATTTTCTAAGTTCACTATGTAACTGGTTGAGTAATTGAAAGAATTTTATCAAATTGAGGGAAGTAATGTGATCAATTGATCAAGGTTACTTGAAAGTAAATTTCGCAGAAAGTGCTAATTTAGGTTCGAAAACCATGTTGTTCTTACTCTGACATCAAACATCTAACAAGCCACTAGATATACGGCTGAGGAGTGGACCATCTCTCATTTTCAGATGGTCCTATTTAACTGAAGAAAGCGTTCACCATATTTCTGAAACAACTGGACAATAGACAGTTACTTCCTCGTTAATAAAAACATATCTAGACTGTAGAAAGAACAAGTACCCCTACACATAGGGAATTCCTCTTGTGAACGGAAGAACTATAAAGAAATAGTGCTCACTATTATACATACCTATTTAGTGTACGTTTTATTTAATACTCTTATTTATTTCCTAACACAGTGCCTTCTAAGACTGTCCCTCTTTGTCTTCACCACGCTATTTCACTGGGTTCCACTTCTTCATTATGTAAAAAAACTGGGTTTTTGATCATACATTTTGGGATAAATAACAACTGAAATTAGTAGGAGCAAGTAGATAGGTATTCAGAAGTAAAACTACATTACTTATAAATGCATTGTTATAATGTAATTCAACCCTACGGTCATAAAAACATTGCAGCATGTGGAAATGTTTTGGATTAACACATTATCATTCATACATGTTCGAGTCAGGTTGGAAGATCAATTCGCTAATAATAATTATCGTATGCTATAGTAATGGTTGATATTTTCCGGAGATAAAGAGTTAAGTGCTTTTCTGACAGCTAAGTCTGATGTACAATGCGATTGAAATATAAGATTATTGCTTAGAAGTTTTATTAGCAAACATTCTTCGACATTAGTAGCTGTGACAAATTTGTACTTGAGCGAAGTTTATTTAAAAACATGAACATAAATGTTGGTCGTTGATGGTCCGTAATGAAAATGAACTTTAGTGACTGTTAATAAATGAGATCGATTCAACTGATTTCTCGCTTGACTTTAAGGAAGTTCGAGGTTGATTACTAATGAAGCAGCATCATTTTATCTTCACAGTATCAACAACAAATCTTCTGGTTCTTGAAGAAGCTTTATCGATTGAACTGAAAAACGAAATTTTGAAAACGTCTGAACACTAATTTCAGATAACGAACATTCTTGGGAGACTAAGCCATATGGATTGTAAATCGGTAAGTATTTTCACATGTTCGGGAAATAAGTATGTTTGGAAACAGTTCGTGAAAAACGCTCTAATATGAATATGATATTCTTTTCGATTCAAACATTGACAAGCTTACTCAATGAACCAGAAGTTTGTTCTATAAAGCCCTACATGCATCATATTCAACTCTAAATTCTCAAATATGAAGGTAATTATATATTTGAGAGCTGTTGGTGTCACTGATGAAGCTGCAATAGTTTTTTTAAGTAGCTTAATAGAGAACCCGATTTAATAGATTAAATGTTTATATAAGATTTTTTGTAACTCAAATGATATCGAGGTTATTTTCATTTCTTTCAGGTAGTTTTGTTGATAAGCAGAATTGCAGAATTCTCAAAATCCTCATGAGGTTCAGGATAAACGAACACATTCCAAAAAGGATTGTCTGATGGGCAAAAACGATTATTGGACCGTACTTTTCACTTCCCTCGCTGTATATAGTATATAATTTGAAGGAAGTATTGTACTGGGCCCAATAAAATGTTCAGAATTTACGCAGATATATCCATTTTGAGCATTTCTGAATCTATCTGAACTATTTTTGAGATGATGATTGTGTGTGTGTGTGCGCGTATATGTGTGTGTGTGTGTGTGTGTGCGTAACCCATGAAGGAGACGATTGCGTCGTTCCTATTGATCGTATCGATTTGAAATTTTGCAGATCGCTTTAAAGTGCTGAAAATAGGAACAGTATTGTTTTAGCTTGCCGTAGCCTCGTTTTGAGTTGAATTTCTGACATCCGTCTTCATTTTTGCAAAAAAATTATGCTATTTCATTATACATATATATATTTTTTTCTCTTTTTTTTTATTAAAACCTGGTCAAGGCTGCTGCGAGCTCCGACGACATCGCAGCAATCGCGCATGAAAACCCAAACAAGTCGGCTAATCGAAGCTACCCGTCCCCCCTGGTTGGTAAGTAGCTTCAGGTTCCCAAACCGTGTGCCCAAAGTAGTCTTATTGAACCCAGAATGACTGCCTTTTGCATCTGGTCGAAAACCGAATTCCGCTCAAAACACCGATGATCAGAACAGCTAACTACGACCTTGTGAACTGGGTATAGCGTGCGAAGCTCGAACAGGTGATCTTGATACATGGTTCATTTTTCCTCCTCTTTCAAGTTCATGTTCTTCTCTGCCGGAGCAGAAAATTCGATGACATACATAGTCTTGCTTTGTTTATCAAGGAGGACAACGTCAGGCCTATTTGCTTGTATGGACCTGCTGGTCGGAAACGGGTAATTCCAGTAGATATGGAATTTCTCGTTTCCGACAACGGACTCAATATCTCCAGGCATGTAAGGCAGCACCGCCTCTTGGTCTATTCCGTACGAGTGAGATGATTATGGCGATGGGTGTACGCCGAGGCCGCTTTCGCCGGACATGCTGACAGAAGGTGGAAAAGCATCTCAGGAGCCTTTCGCAGATCCTGCAGCTGACACCAGGAACCTGCACACCCATCACGTTGCGGCGATAGACCAAGGTGTTGATTACGACATCTTCGCAAGCTGCGGTAAATCCCTCAGTCTCGAATGTAGGCCCGGCTGACCTTAGATAGCGGAAGGTCAGCCTGGTTGACGAGCCGAGCGTTTCGATGTTTCGGTAGAAAACACCGTATATCGGCTTGTGAACATGCCGCCTAAGCATAAGATCTTGCTCCGTGGCATTCATCTGGGCTTTCAGGTGAGGAGGTTGGAACTCGAGGTTGCCCTCTATTCGGCTTTCTCGACTGATTTGAAATCCGAGATCAAGCTCTTCCGTAGCCTTTTGTGCTGCCTTAACGATAAATGTCTTCACTCCGGACAATTCGTGACTTTTGACAAGGCACAGCAGGAGGTCCGAACTCCTCCTATACTCTGAGCCACACTTCGATGCAGATTCCCCATGTTAAGGAGTTCCCTACCTCCTTGGTGACATGAGAGATAAATGCGGGAAACGGACCACCTAGGATGCAAACTGTGATGGATATGCATCATTAACCAGGCGTCGAGTCTATGCAGCTCATCGACCGTACATTTCCCTATTCCAAAAGAGTGGAACAGGACTGGAACGCAAACATATTTGTTACAGACGCCTTGTTCGCACTCGAAAGTTCGGAAGACCAAATCTTTCGAACAAGGTCTCTGTACTTGCCGCGGAAGACCACCTTTACCTGGGAAGGGTCATAATTAGGGCGCTGTTCAATTCTCAGGTATCGATAGGTCTCTCCAGCATCAAAGTGTTTAAAGATGCTTGCGTCGGCCAGCTGCATATTCTCGTGAACTTCCGGAGATCGACCTCTCCTTAAATGAAACACTGCACACTCCATGCCTACGGCTCGTGTATATTCCTGAACCACATTTAGAGCTTGATGAAGGTTTTTTCCTCAGAGGTATACAGTTTCAAATCATCGATGTAAAATAAATGGGTGATCTGATGCCTCCGGTCGTTCGGTGGTCCAGAGTAACAGAGTAATATCCATGAGTTCGTCTTAATGCAGTAGAGAGCGGCAGCAGTGAGATGTTGAAAAAGAGATATATCTTATTGGAAATCACAACGAAAATCAGGAGCATCTCGTTCTGTCAAATTAGAAGTATGAATGATTTTTTTACGTATCACAATGTGAATGACGCCACATAACATTGCCCTTCAGTTCGTATCTTTCGATGAATTTGGATATCCAATGTTCAGTTTTCCTTAGTTTAAAGAAATACATAGTTACTTTTTTTGAAACATCTGATAAACACTTTAACTATTTGGGAAATACATTTAGGATTGCAAATAATCTGTATTATGTTATATAATAAGTGAAGAACACAATTTTGATTGTAACACAATTTAGTATATGAAGATGCTGCTAATCTGCAATGGATTATGCCACCTTGTTGATTGTTCTGTGAGGATTGTAAAGATTTAATAAAATTCTTAACGAAAATTATTCAAATTATCGCCGGAATATTATCAGAAATTTAAGTTGCAGTTTTTGAAAATATGGTCAAACAAAAGACTTCTTGTAAAAGTAGAATAGGTGAAAATTGAAATATGTACCACACATGATCTACTCATGTAAGTACCAGTTTCATAATGAATAAAACAAATTCAAAATATTTGCAATCTGTCCATCTTATTGAAATTGTGGAACAGTCTTCTTATTAAAACAAATTTTATTTTAATGGATTACGATGGCATTTTGATCATAAATTTGTTTAAAAGTGTGACTATAAGATTAAATAAACATAAATATACAAAGAATTCATCCGCTGCACTTGCTAAACATGTAAAAGACACAAACCGTCCATTTGACTAGGAAAATACAAACATTTTGATTATTGAAAAGAGTAATGATGAACGTTTGATATTAGAAAGTATTAACACAATTGTGTAGATAATAAAATTGATTCTAATCTTTCTAAGCATTATAATTATTATTCTATTGCCTATTTAATTCAACATACATTTAACATTTGATAAATATCCATACATTACTCTTTGTCACACTACCGATCCAATGTTTTCTGCAGTTTCAGTCGAATTTCAAAAAACAAGTCGGCTGCACACGCTTTTCATTACACAAAGTCATATACATTATATACATACACATACACTCATATATACTCGAATGGTATAAGATTTTAATATTGACTAAGTACCTAGTCTTACAACAACATTCATCTAATAGTCCACTCACTCTGCAATAATTTTTTACATCTTTTTGGGTCAAATATATGAATCACATTTTTATGGCTTTTATACATGTTTTCGAGTTTTCGGGCTGAACACGAATATACTGTGGTGGTGACTTTTTCCGATATTTTGAGAGAAAAAAATTTATTTGTCGGATCACAAAAACCGTAGAGTGGGGATAATGAAAACTTAGATAGCCAGGAGGGCTCTGAATATTATCGTCCAAGGTTTTTTTTAAAAGTACCTAAAATTGCACCTAGTAAACTCAAAATGACCGGAAGAGATTAAATCTATCATTTATTTCTAGATCCCAACTTTCTACCCTTGAATTTCTCTAATTTTATACTTATGTTCTTCTTATCTTCTTCTTATGTTATCGTAAGGATTTCAGGCAAGAGTATATTAATAACCTGATTCTTAGATCAGATTTAAGTGTCAGTTGACAGAGGTAATACATATAATAATAGATTGCAATAGAAAAATGGTACTAAAATTTAATTTTCGATATGTTTGAACAATATATGAGGTAACATTTTGAATACTGCGTGAATAACGATGAGTTGCTGCTGACTAAAAAGATATAGATTTTTCCTCACTGTTTTTCTGTTTCTGTAATCACGTAATCCTTATGGGAGGTTGTTGTGAGAACGAGGGCTCAAATAGTTGCAACATCTTTGACCTATGACTTTTGATGAAAATTGTAGTTTCGGGAGAATGAAGAACTTACTGATATAATCTTTAAATCATTTATTGAATATACAATAATTCTGTCAAGCGACATTCAACTAAAGTCAGAATACTTAAATTCATAGATCACTCATTGAAAACGAAGTGAAACAATAGAACTTATACGCGGAATGTTGAATCTGCGGCAAGCGCTTTCCAACACCCCTTCTCGCTGTCGCAGGTTCTAATCATTGTAGTCCCAATAGGATCAACATCCTTCGGAATGGTTCTCTGGCTAGCGGCTTCGTGAATAGATCAGCTAACATGTCGCTAGATGGACAGTACAGCACATCGATAATCCCCTTCTCACGTAGATCTCGAATTTGATGATAACATACATCAATATGCTTGGTTCGAGCTCCTGAATTACTCGATTCAATCAATCGAATACACCCTTGATTGTCTTCGTACATAGTTGTTGGACCATCAACTGAAATATACATGTCCACGAGCAGCTGTCTGATCCACAACAACTCCCTACTAGCAAACGACGCAGCAACGTACTCCGCCTCGGTGGAAGACATGGCAACTGACGCTTGTTTTCTACTTGACCAGGCTACTGCTCCTTCTCCAAGCAAGAAGACATAACCACTTGTAGACTTTCGATCAGTCCTGTCCCCAGCCCAATCTGCATCTGCGAAACATTTCAATTCTAAACTTCCATTCGAGGATAAACGAAGTTTCTTATCAACTGTGGATGCGAGATACCGCATCACTCGCTTTACAGCGTTCCAGTCTTGTTGGGTAGGTTTCTCTACACGACGACTGAGTAGACTAACTGCAACCGCAATGTCTGGTCTAGACACTGTAGCAATATACAACAATGATCCTATTGCTTTTCTATACGACGTGTTGTTTCCTAACTCTGTACTGGTACTCGTTTCTGCAGACATAAAACTAGTTTCCATCGGAGTAGCTGCAGGTCTCGGTTCCGTTAAACCGTAGTTCTCCAACATTTTTGTAATTTTTGTTCTTTGATTGAGCAGAAATGAACCATCTGCTTGACGTTCGACTTGAATTCCCAAATAATGATTAACACAACCTAAGTCCTTAATGTCGGAATAATCCTGCAATTTTCTGCTAACTTTCTCGGTTGATTCTTCAGATTTACCAGCCACCAGAACATCATCTACATACAAGAGAACGTAAGTAATGCTTCCATCGTTTTCCTTCCTCGAATAGAGACATTGGTCTGCATTCCCCTGTTGAAATCCAAGCTCTAAGAAAACTTCTCTTGCTCTCTTATTCCAAACGCGAGCAGATTGCTTCAAACCATACAAGCTTTTTCGCAATTTCAGCACTTTATTTTCCTGACCAGGTTCCTCGAAACCCTGTGGTTGCTCCATATATATATCTTCAATAAGCTCAACGTTGAGACATGCACTTTTGACATCCAATTGTCGAACATAAAGACTTCTCAGTGCAGCTATGACGAACAATACTCGAATAGTCTCATGTTTAACAACTGGGGCGAACGTTTCGTCGTAATCTTCTCCGAAAATCTGCGAAAAACCTCTGGCTACCAAGCGAGCCTTATAAGTGTGGATATGACCATTGCCGTCCAACTTCGCTTTGAACACCCACTTACAAGAAATGGATTTCTTTCCTGGGGGCAGTTCCGCCAATTCCCATACTCTATACTGATTGAGAGATAATATTGCCTGTTCTGCTGCAGCAAACCATAAACTTTGTTCACGTTGTGTCATCTGCAACATTTCGTTCCACGACTTCGGCTCCCTGACATGGTCCGCATGCACCATGTATGTAAGTTTCACTGGAGGTACATTCTTGTTACTTCGTTTCGAAACTCGTATCTGTACTTCTGAACTCTCTGGTGCATCGTCATACTTATCAGAACTGTGCCCTGTTACTTCTTCTCCGGAATTCTGTGTATCTTCGTCGGCTTCACTCATATCAACTTGAACACCTTCCATTGTAGCTGCAGAATGTGGAATGATGTCAATTACCCCTTCGGTATATGTACTGCCTACCAAAACTGGATGTTCGGTACCTTTTTCAATTATGCGTACCGATCTGCTGATCCAAACTTTGCTTGTTTTCGGGTCTAAAATCCTGTATCCTTTGGTATTACCATAGTACCCTACCAGGACGCCTTCTTCCGCCTTGTCATCCCACTGCCTTCGTTTTTGTTTGGGAACTAGTGAGAAAACTTTCGATTCAAAAACTCGAACATGGCTTAAATCTGGTTTCATACCTGTAAATAGCTCAACCGGAGTTTTTTCTATGCTTCTATTTGTCAAGCGGTTCTGCAAATATGTTGCCATAAGAACTGCTTCTCCCCAGAAACGATTGTGAAGTCCTGCGTCCAGCAGCATGCATTTAGCAGATTCTGTTAATGATCTGTTTTTCCTCTCTGCAACTCCATTCTGTTGCGGAGTATAAGGAACGGTGACCTGATGCTGTATACCCTCTTTCTTCAGAAAATCCCTCAGCTCCTGAGAAACATACTCTTTACCATTATCTGTCCGAATGGCAATGTGTTTCCTTTCAAATCTCGTTGACATCTGCGCAATATATTCTCGAACAACCCCTGCCACCTCATCCTTGGACTTGATCAGTCTCACTACAGTAAAACGTGAATGATCTTCGATGAGTGTCAAGAAATATCTGTTTCCACTTGGCGTTGAAGTCTGCATCGGTCCGCACAAATGAGAGTGAATTAGTCTCAATGGTGCCTCTTCTCTTCGATTGCTATCAGGAAACTTAGTCTGAGTTAATTTCCCTTTCAAGCAATTTTCGCAAACTACCTCTTGCGAACATGCAGATACTTGGATTCCTGTGGCTAAGTTTTCATTGATCAATCTTTTCATCGCAACTGGATCTCTGTGGCCCAATCGACGGTGCCACTGATGCAAACAAACCGCTTCTTTCGCTAAGTTAACTGTCGTCGGTATTACGGTTTCGAGTCTGAATAAATTTCCGTTGCTCCTTGCTTCTGCGATAATCTCCTGATCCTTGTATATGCCACACTTTTCCCTCTCAAAGATTACTCGGTAACCCTGTTCTGTTACGCGCTTGACTGAAATTAGGCCATCATCCAACTGTGGAATATACAGCACATTTTTCAGTTGTACTTGTTTGCCTCCCTTTGGCAAATTGCAATGAAGTAGGCCTCCTCCAACTCCAGCTGCTGACACCGATGAACCATCAGCGAGAAAAACTGTAGCAGTGGTTTTACGAATCGATGAGAAAAAATTTCGGTCATTTGTCATATGGCTCGTCGCTCCGGAATCTATGCACCAACCCCGGATAATCGCACTGCCTGACTGATCCTGTGCTTTAAATGTCGTGTAGCTTTCTTTGTTACTACTTTTACCCTCGATCAAAGATTTAGCTGATTCTGTACCAACTGACTTTTGCTGATCTTGAACTCTTTTGAATCGATAACAATCTACTTTTAAATGACCTGGTTTTTGGCAATAATAACAGACCCGAGTCTCTTTGTGATTTTTATTTACTTTGTCACTTCTTTCTGTTTTATTTTTAAAACTACGACTAACCTTGTTTGATCCTGTTGCCATTGACCGTAGCGCCACTTGTGTATCCCCTTTTCCCGATTCACTAGCTTCAGCGCGTCTTTCATATTCGTCAAGTATTTTTCCGGTCACATATTCCACCGTCAAATCTGCTTCGTCACGTCCCTCGAGCGCTGTGACAAGCCCTGAAAATGATTCTGGAAGACTTACCAGCAAAACTGCTACGACCTCTTCATCCTCGAGAGCTTTGCCTGATCCTCTCAGCAAACCGACCACTTCCATTATTGCATCTATATGAGTGCTCATTGGTCCCCCACGATATTGTATTCCATACAATTTTTGTCTCAAATATAACCTACTGCCAAACGTTGACCTCTCGTACTTTTTGGATAATGCTTGCCAAGCATCATACGCATCGTTCAAATGAGCAAAATGTATGAGTTGACCGTCCTCAACACTGAGGGTGATACACGCCATAGCTTTATTATTTTTCTTCTTCCATTCGTCGTTGACAATTTCCGGCTTTGGCTCACTGACGATTTCCCACAAATCATCATGCACAAACACGGCTTTCAATTTCGCCTTCCAGAAAATGTAGTTACCTCCATTCAACAATGTAATGTTCAGTCTTGAGCTATCTTGCGTCATGTTGTATACCACAACTAGCAGTAGTCGATCAAGCCAAGAATAAAAAATTCACTCGCGCAATCTGAATGAGCCTGGGCCCATAACCTGATGAAAATTGTAGTTTCGGGAGAATGAAGAACTTACTGATATAATCTTTAAATCATTTATTGAATATACAATAATTCTGTCAAGCGACATTCAACTAAAGTCAGAATACTTAAATTCATAGATCACTCATTAAAAACGAAGTGAAACAATAGAACTTATACGCGGAATGTTGAATCTGCGGCAAGCGCTTTCCAACAACTATTTTATCCATTGGGGTGCAAATGTTACTGTTTGTTTTGTTTCTAGTAGAAATATTTGTTTTCAATTAAAGTGATATTCTTGTTACTAATCATTTATAGTGTTATGGATTTCATAAATAATTTCTTTATATCACATATATTCGCGGTCTTGTAGAGTTGTTGAGTGAAAAAATATTGTCTTTAAAAAAAAATTTTTAAGGAACTTATTTTGGATAGTTTTCCATGGTCTGGGAGTATTTTTATACGCTCCTCTTATACTTTTATTCTACCGTATTGTAGAATTCATTGAGCTAATGCATAATATAAATTTTTGAATTCAGCGTTCTAGCACCATTTTTAGATGATTCAGATAATGAATGATCAACAATTCACTACGTATATTTGAATTTGGTTCAATTTTCATCAGGTGTGACATTAAATTGATGAAATATACGGCTGTTACATGAGAGGAGAAAATCTCTGAACTTGAGATCTCTCGAGGACGGAAAACATTAATCTGAAGCAGTACCTACTTCTGGAAACCTGAGTTTCATACTTTTACGTTCGCAGTTATATTGATTTACGGCTTATCTATATTCAGATCAATATTTAGTTACATTCACGATTTCCGTAAATATTTCTGTGTAGACTCGACTCATATGATCAATTTCATCTTTGCAACATCCCATGCTAAGAAGCAATGGACAATGTGTATTGTGAAGTGAAGAGTGTATACATTTTATTTTGAGAAAGTGTAAATTTGCATACCTGTGTTTCGTAAGAGAATTGTTTTTATATTTAACTTCCACATAAAATCACATACATTTCACGTATTTCAGATTGTACTCTTGATAAACAACGTGTTAAACCTCCCACACCGTGCCAAATAAAATAACTCTTATTTGGTGTTTTTTTAAGAATTTTTATTACGAATATGGAACATGTTTTACTGCAAACAATCAAGGTAATTATTTTTCATCATAATGGAATAACATTGAAGCTGGCATCTTAATAAGTAACGGTTAAAGGACTGTATAGTTCCTCCAACCTACATATTCTGTTGGAATTAACATATTGTAATAAATTGTAATTATTTAGGCAATATTGTATGGTACTTTAACTACCATAGCTTGAAAAAACAGGTCATACATTGATTATGGACGGAGATCACAAGACTTCTAGTTGGATTTCCATACTATAAGTTCACAATTTCTCGATATTGTGAAAACTATGACTAAGGGTCATGATTCTATAGTTTCAGCGTTCCCTTCGTGTAGAAGCATAATTAATAGCCTTTGAATAAAAATATTAGAGTACGATGGCAATATCAAAAACTTTTTTACCATACAGTGACTTAATGAGATTGAGTAAATTCCTGATTCTAAGGGAGTCATTGTTTGGTGAAATAATAATTGTTAATATAATGTTATTGAAGTGTGATTGTATTTAATTAACATGTTATTAGTACGAGCTTAGAGAATCCCTCAGGATTGAACGTTCGAAATTTCACATGCTATTAGTGAAATTCTGACGGGTTGATTAAAACATTTTGAATATAAGCTTTTCACATAGTTCCTTTAAGCGTTTAATGAAAGAATCGACTACCTAATATCGTAGTAACTCAAATTTTCAATGATCCTTGAAATAATTATTTCTTAACTTTACTATACAGCACAGTTTTTCTTTTCCGGGAAGTCCTGCTTGTTGAACGTATGATATATATTCACCAACTGTTGTCCGCGGACGCCGCTTGCGCAAACAGTTGATGCCCGTAGGTACAATAATGTAGTGCAAATGATTAGAACAGCAGAAGCCGAGGAAACATGTCAAATTATACTGTATGTCATGACATTGGAAGTTAATTTGGATTGACAACATATGTGCTACACTGCGTATTATTATAATATTTTGCTGTCAGAACAAAATCAATGACATTAACAACCATGTTAACTCTACTTTTTTTGATACCACAAAGTAATTAATTTATTGTAACCTTATTATAAGCATATTAGATATTACAGGCAAGAAACATCTAATCGTGACGTCACAGAACTAGATCGGCTTGGGTGCCATCGCTGCACTGAATACCACGCCATTTTTCGTATTATTTCTCGGATTTTGGTATTTATTGCGATTGGATTTAATTATAAACTTGAAGAGACAGATATTCATCACATTGATTCTGAGATTTTATGAGCTTTGATGAGAAAATAACTTTGATACAAATGCGTTTACAACCGTTGAGTAATCTGGTACGAGGTAAAATATATACACCATCATTTAGCTTATTTGTGACAAATATACGCTCAAGAGTTATTAATCAAAAATAACTCAGGACTACCAAGTGGAGGTAGCTGTTAATTTGGTTCCACCCGAGGATCAAACTACCTTGAAAAATTTGGCGATTAATGTAAAGTGGAGTTTCTGAAAAATTCCATAAGAAATTTTAGGTGGTGGAAATTTAGTACACAAATATTTTGAATGTGCATCCTCCGGTTCCACGCAAGGATTTTGTTCTGAATTATTCTCGGGTTCTACTCACCTTCCATCGCAATTAGTTTTCCATTCAAATTATTTATCTGAATTATATTATATTGAATAAACTCAGAAAAACTATTAAATGCTTGATTTTCATTAATTAGTGAAAATCAAACTTCTAATTGGTAATTTATTCAATTTAGAATAGATGTCCATCAAGTCATGGCTGATTCTACTAGATTTTTGTTATTGAATATCTGGTGTACATGTATAATTTGTTTTGACAGTGGTTGCTAACTTTGATAATATTGTTGTGATTAGTATAATTCAACTTTTGTTCGCCATTTCTGACTGACCCATCTTGGAAATTTTCGTATTGATCACTTTTTCATTAATTTCGTTATTAGGTTATGTAAATTTAAAATATAGAATACCTGATCATTTGTGTAAGTTATTTTCTCTAAAAACTATCCTCGTCATGAATTAAAGGTTTTTTTAGAAGATTTGGAATGAACCAAGTTAATTTATATCCACTATTTGTTCCCATAAGTAATTTAACACAGTGCTAAGGCAAATGCACAGATGAAAATAATATGACAACATAATTCAAAAATATTTACTTATAATGAATCAAATTTGTGAGAGAATTTATAAAAATTTGCTACTATCGATTATTCATAACCCTCCAAAACCGCACGCCCATGCCACGTGGGAAAAATTATCGCCACCGTTTCTTACCTTATCGGACACTTTCTTCAAACAAACCTCATATTGTGAAGTTCGTTATCTATGTTATATGTAACTCTGAGCAGGTACCCATGGAATAAGATTCTGAAATATGTATTCAGATTTACAAATATCAATGTGGTATTTCGACTTTGGTAATAAAATCTAAATAAAAGTTGCTGATTTGACTCTAACCTAGGATAATATTATCTCAGGAATTATTTCACGAATGGAATCTAAATAGAAGCTGAAATATGCGTTGGTTGTGTGGAACCTTCATTATAAAATATACGTGAGCTATGTTGAGATTTGCTTCTTCTGAGTTATTCTGTTATTGAAGATGTTCATAGATGTTTTATTATTATTCAAAGTACTCCATGATGATCAATGACTGTCATGAAATTTTATCTAAGCTGGATTCATAATGTTTCCTGTGCTCGTACCCGTTGTACACTTATGTTCTATCTGCATAGTTGTAGAAAACTACATTATCATCGCCCCCCTCAATGTAGAATTCTGTAGTCCTAAAATAGTCCTAGAATAGAAGAAGCATCAAATGTGATTGTCTGTGCCTACTCCTGAGCTCATTGATGGAAACTCGATCGGTTCAATATTGCGAACCCAGAGTTTTCCAGGTAGGTAATCGTTTAGATTATTTTTGGGTGTGTAAGCATTCACTTTCGGTCTGAAGCTGTTTGAAAATTGACAAAATTACATTCTTTGTGTTGTCAATCGTTGCCAATTGGTTCGAACCGATTAGCAGACTTTTTTCCAAATGAAAAATACGCTAAACTGAACAATAGTCACTTACATGATACCAAATCAAGGAAACGCTCACATTTTCTCTAACCAACTAGTTAGAAGAGACTTCAAACTGTGGATAGACTATAACACTAGGAATAAGGAATAACCATCTAAAAATACTGTTAAAGTATATAGGACCTTTCAGCTACCAAGTTTCAGTATTTTTAGTGGATAAGGGTGATTATTTCATATTTATAGTGCAATTTGTTAGAGTTCATATACATCACTATAAGTACTGCAACATCGGAAAATCTATTTTTCCACAAGAAATCAGGAAAATACCAATCAAAATAAGTTAGGACAAATCAACGTGATGTTATAAATTCGTTACGTAATGATAAACGTGTTCAGTCTGCAATAAAAATAAATCATTCTGAATAACAAACGATCTTACTTCGTCTACTTGCTTAGAATTTCGGGAGTTCAAAGGTTGTATCCAGCAGGGGACCACTTTCACGCCTCCCACGGGATGGCACAGTTGTCATTGTTAATCCGCGGGGATCCTTCTTCATTATAGAGATATCAGCGTATGTTGATTTTCTACCGATCAAATTTGATATAAATTTAAACGGATTAGTTAACAACTGCTTTTTAAAGAACACTCCTCAATGATTTAGCAACTGGATACTCGCCTACTGAATTTTTAGACATGTTGATCATCAGACTCTCTCAAATAATTTATTTGATTAGAGTAATTGAATAACAGAAGTATATCACCTGCCTAGGACATGTCGGCTTCTGTGAATGCTGTACGATAATGTATAATTCAAATTCTGGAAAGAATGAGTTTGATTTAGGAATTTTTAAGGAAAGAATTACTGATTTGCCACAAGTGATTGACTTATGGCTTAACATGCAAAGTGAATTTTTTTTAGATTCCATCAAAATTCATTCAATAATTTATGATACATGGTGAAGAAGCTAAAATCCAATATAACATCAACCTCATTATTCAGTAACCTAGATATGTATGCCGGCAAAAAAGTAGTCACCTGAATATATACATCACAGCAGGAGATCAATTTTTCGCAAAAAAATTATAAAACACCAATCGAAACTACTTAGGACAAATCAACGTTACCTCACGATGATAAACGTTTTCAGTTGCTATAAAAATAAATCATTTTAAATATCAAACGTACTTACATCATGTAATTGCTTAGAATTTCGAATTGTATCTAGCAGGGGACCTCTTCCACGCCTCCTACGGAAGGGCAGAGTTGTGATTGTTAATTTCTCTTTTTTATAGAGATATCAGCGTATGTTGATTTTGTACCGATCAAATTTGATAGTTTCAAATAACTACTTTTCAAAGAATACTCATAATGATTTAGCAACTGGATACATGCCTACTGAAATTTTAGACATATTTATCATCAGACTCTATCGAATAAATAAATTAGTTAAATGAATTGAATAGCAGAAGAATATCGCAGGCTTATGAAATGTCGGCTGTGTAAATTTCGTTCGATATTATGGAGGGGAATGTAGGACTTGATTTGACATTTTAAAGGGAATCAATATTGATTTGCAACTTAACTGTAAGTGATTTTTTTTTCAGATTTCATCTTCATTTAATAATTCACAGTACTTGCTAAAGAAGATGAAATCCAATATATCATCAACCTCAATATTCAATAACCCAGATAGGTATACCGCGAAAAATAATGTCGTCTGTAGGACAACTGTGAAGATCAGCAAATTTTGTAGTATTTTTCAGATATTCACGAGAAATTACCCGTGAATATATTACTTTCCTCTCTATATATATACAGTGTAAAGGAAGTACTGTAATCGGACAAAAAAATTTCTTATTTTTGCGAATATCCGTTTTGAGAATTTCTGAATCGATTTGGACTATTTCTGACGTAATGTCTGTATGTGTTTGTGAGTGCATAACCCATCGTGGAGACGATTGTGCCGAGCCCATTGATCGTATCGATTTGAGAGTGGTGAAAATACATTTTTGGGTAAGGCAGTATGGTTTCGAGTGAAATTCCTGACATCCATCTTCATTTTTTCAAACTTAATCATGGTATTTTATCAAACCGTAAGGGCAACCGTGTTGTTTCGGTTATGAATATATATCACACATATACATTTAACCTATTCTCATTTTAAGATTCAAGTGACGTCATTAATGTGACGTCACGATCTATTTTATATCTTTATCATGTGCAAGAAGTCCTGGACTTCTTGATTGTATAGTACATTTCTATAGTTTATATGACATTAAGTGTCAGTTTGAGGGAAGGTTATATTATAGCGTGAATAATTGCGAAAGACCCCTGACCGCCGTGTCAGTATGGAACAAAGCGTTGTGAAATACATTATGGAGACCATTCGGATAAAATCTCAATGTAACATAGAGTATGATTTGGTTATCATTGCTACCAGGAAGTGGTTGCGAGGTAGCCGCTTAGTAGCTCATTCTTCGCTTCTTTGCATGTTTGGGGTATGACGTTGTTCTTCTTGGTCATTTTCCAGTGTTTCGAGGAGACTGGTTCAGAGTGGAAGACCACATCCGCTTCTTTTGAGATTCTGGCTTGGGAGGTACTTTCTTTTTCTTTCGGAAATGGATGGTGTTGTCTTCCTGACGAACATGAGTTAGGGACACTTTCCGGCGGTTTATCCTCCAAGCATTCTCTTGGCTTCTCTTCGGCGTGTGGACTCGGCCCCGCAAATACGTTCTGTGTGTTCTTAGACGACGCAGTCGACGTCAGACCCGTTTCTGATTAAGTTTTGGTATTAACTGACACACTTACAAGTCGATAGTCAATTGACTGTGGTGGGTTAGTTTCGACCTCCCCTTTTGGTCGAAATTGGGGACAAAGTGGAGTCTTAGTGGCCAAAAAGAAATATCTCATCTCAGCCACCAGGTTCTCATTACTCGTCTCAAGGCTCTCCACTTATGAGGTACCAGAGTTTCACTCATGCTCATTACGGAGAGACCTCCCTCTCGACTGACGAGTATTACAGCTCCTTCGAGGCTTGCAGCTCTTTTATGTCGTCTCACTATCGTCAATATCTTACCGCCCGGCGCCCCTCAAAAACGACCATTATACTATAGTGCCAAACTTAAGATGAATGTTGGTTGGAATGAGAGTATATAAGAATAATACTATTGTAATTTTAACGGAAGATGTGATGAGTATTCAAGACAAAATATAGGTATTCGATTGAAAGAAGAATATGTTGTAATAATCCAATAGATTATTACTTATGGGTCACTTGAAATAATTCAATTTGATTCGAAATGTACTTCCATAAATTATTAGTCCTAGTGATGTTCTGTCTCGTGATTTGATCTCTTCTTTGTGGAGCATCGACTTCTGGGCCAGCAAGAGAGTATGCTCAGCAACTTTGCAACGTAAGCACAGCACGAGATCAGTGGAACTTTTCCTGAGACATCAGAAATCCACGTGAAGCTCAAAAGAATCTTCATGGACTAAAGTGAACATACTTTCTGAGATTTGCGCGTGGGGCGGCCCCCAATGGTTTCATAAGAACCAATTACTTTGAGAAAAAAGGAGAACTCTTCACCATCTACTCGTTCAGCAAGCTAATTTTGTCCAGCTAGTTTTTACGTCCAAAAGAATAATCCATTGCTAGCATTAATCCAAGTCATATGAATTTTACCTAAATTCCATACTCAAAATAACTGAAATATTTCAAAATTTATTTTTCATTGTTGAGATAATGGCTCTATAAAGCTATACGCAATTTTTTAGTCAAGGCAAGTAGAACTTTAACATATGTCGATTTTTGCTCTTAATATCATAGTTTTTTGAAATAAATTAATATCTTCTCTGTCAGTATTGAAACCACTTAAATTTAAGTAATTGGATAGAGAATAAATTAATTTATTAAGTTTTTTTCATTTTAGTGTATAAGTCAAAGGAATTTTTTTCTGAATTCAATGGACTCCAGAAGACTACCTACGTTGAATTTTGCTTGCAGTATTATAAAAGGAAGAAACGTGTAGCTGTAGATAGCTTGCGTAAGGGTAGTTTGAAGCATTGAATTGGCTCATAGTCGGAACTCAGCCGGGTACCAAAATTAAATGTAGTATTTGTGCAACAGGAGTTATTTATTCCTAGGGGTAAAAGAGCGCTGAGTTTGTGCTCGTTTTTAGCATTTCGCGGAAAGTGTTGGCTTCCTCAAATCATTTTGTGGCAGTTCCATAACACCCATAATGTAATTTGACGTAGAACTCGAGTATGTGAATTATCTGTGCCTCACTTCCGCATGGGATTCGGGAGGGAGTTGTGATATTAGACCGACAGGGTGAGTGCATTTTGATTGCCAGAGAACAATTATATTACTCGAGGATATAAAGCACAAAAATGAGCTCCAGCTAGGAAATTTTTGCTCCAAAATGGATCGAGATGCGATTTTTTGCATTATATTCTAGAAGGTATCTGGAAACTTCGTCCGCTTTTCGTCTTCAGTAGAAATATTGAGTTGCGTTTTTGAGTGCAAAAATGCATTTTCAATGCACTTTTTCACGTATAATAATATTTAGTAGATATACAATAAAATTAGTCCAAATCGATTACTCGAAGGTATTCGGGATCGCTGATCACGATTCTGATGTCCGACTAGTGCTACGATACATTTGGGGACCCGTGAACAAGAGTGTCAGGTCATCCTCAAGGAATGCTCGTCAATTCTCTCTAAAATGAAATAAAACTTCTTATCCGGGGGTTTTTCTTATCTCTGATTACTTATATTTCATTGAAATTATACCTGGAGTTCAGGATATCCTAGTTACCTGGGGCATCTTCAGGACACTTCCTCAACATATTTTAAACATGCAATTTCACTTGTTATCTGGAGGTTTCTGGGATCGTTGATCACGATTTTGATATTCAAATGATGCTATTATTCACCCGGGGAACAGCATAACCTGCTACCTGATCTCTGAAGAATTTACGCTATAGTTCGCACTAAAATGAAATTACATTTTAAAACCAATTGCAACAAAATGTAATAAAATGCACCTTGAGGTAGGTATATTGATCGTAATAAAATGCTTAAGCTATAATTTTATTTCTTCCCACAAAATGAAGATAGAAATAATAAAAACTATTTATTAATATTTTAATGAAATAAAATGAAAGCAATTCAAACTTGATTTTCGCTGGCAGCGACTCATTAGTCACGATAAAACAAAAGAACAGGTAAATCACAGATAAAAAAGGAACCATCATGTGATACACCCCAAAAATTATCATCTTATCTCACACCTTTGAAAATTTTTATTGTCTCTTTGACTGTAGTCTGTTGATGATAATTGAGAATTTACGATAGAGGGTGGGTATCCAGAAGTTACATTTTTTTCTGTTTCCACCTTCTCCATGTCAGTATGATGAATATAATATTGACTATTATTTATTAGATTTATTTGAAAGTAATGATGATCGTTGTATATAATTGTTTTTATAGTCTGTGAATAAGAATCATCACAATAGATTGAAATTAACATATTAAAAGTACAAATTTATTTGCATCTTCTTTCCTTTTTACCAATATCCGTCAATCAATTATTTTTTATACTTTTCATATTTAAAGATCATTACTACAATATTTTCATTTTTAATAGGAAAAAATTTCATTCATCTTAACTTAAATGCTAAAAATGAGTCATTAGACTGTTCATAGTCCAAAGTTCCCAAATAATAATTGAAATTGCATGTTTAAAATATATATATATATATGTGATCAGAGATAAGAAAAACCCCAGGATAAGAAGTTTTATTTCATTTAAGAGAGAATTGACGAGCATTCCCTGCGGAAGACCTGACACCCTGGTTGCACGGGAGTATCGGGTCAATAGGCTTGCCCCAGGTTACGAGAGAGAGAGAGAGAGAGAGAGAGAGAGAGAGAGAGAGAGAGAGAGAGAGAGAGAGAGAGAGAGAGAGAGAGAGAGAGAGAGAGAACCTTAAGGGTACGCAGCTCAACTAAGATCTTTGATACCCGAGCAGATTTAAACAAACAATTTCCAATTCATATAACTTATAACAGGTCGATGAGGTATTAACGCTACCTGAAATAATAATACCCAGCCGACTGCACCAAACGGTGCATCAGGGGTGAGTTCGGCTTTCAAACCTATTCACTTGCCAAGAAAATTAAATCTGGAGTTGTCAGTAACATTACAGCTTCAGAAATCAGAAGTTTGGAACGCGGGGTTATAACTTGCGAGTGATGTGTTACTTGTTTGGAAGTAAGGGCATAGAGCGGCTGGTTTCACATTGGAACTGCTGGTAGTTGATAACTTCTGTCAAACAGTATTTCAGATTTATAAAATATACGCTCGGCACTGCTACAATAATATGATAGATTGGTGCATGTTTTCACTATGAATTTCAATATTCAGCCTAAGGCAATAGTGATGAATATTTAAAAACAAAGTATTCGTACAGAAGGTGCGTACTTCGGAAATTATGGAGGACAGCTTATACAATTTGTAATGGAAGAACGCATATATTGCAGTTAACGACTTGGTATTGTTAGGAATAAACATTCAAATTCAAATTAACGTCATTAGCTTCTCTCTGAGAAAATGTTTAATATTGATTTATAGGTGCAAACTATGCGGAAACTCGGGTCCTTTCAACGCATTCACCATGTGAATTCCACTAATGGTAATCTGTTACCTTATTTTTACACATTAATACAGAGCATAATAAATCAATATCAATTTGTAGTACATCCGTGTGGTATGTGGGATTATCAAAGAGACCAAGAGTTCATAAAGTAAATAAATATGTTATATACAAACAATATAATAACAATAGACGGTGACTGGGTCGTCGTAGGATGGTATTTTTATGTCACATAAAGAGGTCAGCGCCACATCCAGGAGCGGCTTTTCTTGGAACCATCAACTTAAATCCTACGTCGATTGTGCATGGATCATTTTTGTATTGTTCGTTATACCTATCTTTCTCTCTTTCAATTATAACAACAGAATGAGGCGGAAAAACGTTAAGCATATTAGTAAATATTAAAAGTTTACAAGTTAGTGTTATGATGATTTTGAGATTTACAGGGTTTGACGGAGTTCCGTATTAAAAAGCACATATTTTTATTTCAAAACCATTTTGGAGAAGCAAATCATTACAATATTAATAGTAAGTAAATTGGAGAAAAAATTTTCATCAATAGCATCAAGAAATAATTTGACATAACTAAAAATATGTTGTCGTTCGAGGAATAGATGAATAGTGTGCTTGGCAAAGATAATAAAGTAAATAAATTATTTATTTTAGTATCACACAACTAAATAATATTCAAAAATGTACAAGCAAAAATTTTGCTTCTGGGAACGAACACGAATCTACTGAGGATGAGACAGGTATCCTCTCCTAAACCACATCGCCTTTTGTTATAAGCTTTGAGATAACACAAATAAATGTTTTGTTTGTTGTTGTTGTTAAACGATTCTGTTGAAATTCGAGTGAAACAGGTTCTAAATTAACATAAATATATTGTCAAGGTTTTGAATCGATTTAATGTATACTTCGGGAATTTATATAAATCCCAATTAACATTTGAACAAAAACATTTTCATGTCTAATTTAGTTCACTCTGATGATGGCTACAATATTTTTAGTGAATAAGGGTGATTGTTCTAATTTATATTGTTAAAGTGTATCCACAGTGTGAACTCCTTCATGATATATCTCAGACTATATCCAGCTGGGAGATCATGTTCTCGATATATTCAATTGCCTGTGGTCCTTTCGCAAATCATAAGGACGCATCGCAGAATTTTTTATTTATATCATGTTAGAGTGATAAGGCGAGTCAAAACATTCTCTTTATTAATGAGATCAGGTCGCCTTTGGGCTCAATTCAAGACATCGCCTTTGATTAAATAATTCAATTCTAGGATCTGTCATTTCACAACTGATCATAATAAACGGTCTGACAAGGCACACCAGTTAAGTATGAAGTATGACCAAGGGTCGGACCGATCAGCTGATCGGGTATATTGGTCACATTTCAAACCTGCCCTCGAGGTTTTTGGAATGGTCAGGCAGATTCAAGTAGGACGAAATGAACAAAATGAGTTTGTGGAAATTATAACCTTCAAAACAAAGTCGTAGAATATTACAGTGCTCCACTTCAGACGAATTATTATGGCAGACAATAATATGAAGGAATTACACAAAGTGATACTGAAACATAATAGTGGCAATAAATTTGTTGTATATTTATCATATTATGAGATTGACACGGCTAATAAAGGTTTGTAGAAATAATGAACTGAAAGTAGGTACTCATTAGAGGGCCATAAAAGGTGGAAATCACCCTTTATAAAACTAATGAGATCTACTTTTGATGTCCACAGTATTGATAATACATTTACAGATCCAAAATTTTTGGAAGATATCACCAACAAATATTAATCCTTTCATAAAAGAGATTTAGTGACAGCACATAATAATGATTCATCTGATGAAGAAAATTGTGATGGCGCGGATGCAACATAATAGCAGATGAAAGTATGGAACAGACTTTTGTACTTGATGAAGAACTTTGTTCGAATGGTAGGTACCTCTAAGAGAAAAATTGTGCACAAATGTGTGTATACTGGCATTTTGGATATGATTCATAGTTCATGTATTTTCAGACAATATCAACAATAATCGGATCATTTGGCCACGAAATGAAGTATTATCTCTTCTCGAGGAATTACTAAGAAAAAAACAACAATTACTGCAACCACATAAACGCAGAATATTATTTTTCCAAGTAGCCAGAGTATTGTAATCACAGGGATATACAGTTACCTGGGAAATTTGTGACAGAAAATGGAGAGGATTACAAACAACGTATGAAAAAATTTTGAGTACAGAAAATGCTTCTGGCAGTGGAGCAATAAACTGGGAATACTATAGCAAAGTTCAGGAAATAGTAGCTGAAGATCCTTCTTATAACCCAGTTACAACAATCTCTGCAGGAGTGGAGGCTATAACAAAAGTTAACAAAGATATCCAGAAAGGAAAAATTAATAATGTTGAGACATGTTTAAAGAAAACTAAACTTTCAAAAGAATATATTGAAAGTCAATTCTCTGTTGTCAATGAAAATCTCAAAAGTTTTGATAACACAATTAATAAATTAGAAGGTATAGGTACAGGAACGAAGAAATGAAATTTTAGATCGACTGGTTTTCAAGTCTCACATTGAATAATCAACATGGAATAGTTGGAAAAAGTTTTTGATATATATATATTTTTATTTCACAAATTTATATGATTTCAAAATACAAATTAGTTTTATTTTATTTCCTGAGTTCCTATGTATTGTTATTATAGTGAGTATTTATTTGTTTTATAGTAAGTATCATAATCAACTACAAAAATGTTTATCATACAATAACGCACAAATACTGGAGCTGCCATCATTTAAATTTTCAAATTGAATTTAACCCATATATAATATCTATGATTTAACCGCAAACTTAACCTGTCATTTGGAATGGTGACTTGGGCGTCAAGTCAACCATATGACCAAGCTGGTCCAACCAAAATGGTCAGACGAGTGACTTGACATAGCCAAAGTTCGCTTCAAGAATGCGTTTATGTAGAGGTAACAACTTGAAACTATCATACGAATTATTTTGCCTGATTGTTTGATAATTGGGAAAATATACAATACTTTTTTATTCAGTCAATACTTCTGAATTTCTCTGGCTATTTCCATCACATGTGCATTGGACATACTTTTCTAATTCTTATCAGTGTACATATATGAATAATATATTCGAATAAGTATAGGATAGGTACTTATATTGAAAAAAAAATAGTAGTTCCTAGGTATGTACCTATACACATACCTTCTGTGATGCTGCAGTATATTAAGTGTTAAGAACAGTAAGAAGAGATTACTGCTCGATGACCGTTCGTTGTGCTGTTATTTGGTGATGTATTCAAAAATGGCATATAACTTTCCATTGAGCTGAACGGTAAGAATTACTCACCGACAGCATAGCCCATAAGAATAGTAAGCATAGTATATTGTTCTCAAAACAATTCGAATTAACAAAGTGGTAAACAAATTATGAATTACATCAAGTTTCGCTGTTAGGGAAATTGCCTTTACACATATACTCCATAGAAATACCCATACATTTTTTGTTCAAGGAGCGTATTCGACTTATTTCTATCTTTGTTGACATCATCTAGGGACAAACATCTGTATGCTTGAATAAAATAACTATAAGAAGTTTAATTTTCACTAATTTGATGAATAAATGTTGAAATAGTTTAGCAACACCATAGCTTCTGCAAACAAATATTACAAAATACAAAGTTGCTACAAAAGAACTACCTAATATATAACTTTAATGATAATCTTAGGATAGATGGTCAGTATAAATGTATCTATTTGGGCTTAACCCATCGATCGATTGAACGATAAACTGGTAGCAAACGGAAATTCTAGTAATTCAAATTTAACAGTGTTTTAAAGATTATCAACTGTCAAATTTTTTGGTTTGAAGAGGGTTCGGAACAGAACATTTGAGCCCAAAATACACCTACTATGATCATGTTTATACTTCCAAATTTCGGAAAGTCATATTAGCAATTTTTTTTTCAATAATCTCACTATTCCATCTTATTCGGCATCCCCTGAAATGTTTATGTACCAATTTCTATTGAAAAATAGAAGCGCTCTAAATTTAGGTGAAAGCAGTTTCAAATTAACATAAATTTACAGTAAAAGTTTTGAATCGATTCAATGTAGACTTTGGGAGTTATCTAATAACATTGAGACAGAAATGAATAACTCTATATCTGTTTTTATCACTCCACTAGGAGGTCTGATATATTTCAAAAGAGTAATGGTTAATAATCCAAGAATTTGTATCCTCATATCCGTATAAGTAGTATATCAAGCGGGATACTGTGACACTTCGATGGCATGTCCATCCGCCTGTGTCCACCAACCCCAACTTCTTGTGTTTTGTCGTCAATGACCAGAGGCTCCTTTGCTGAAGAAGTTGTCGTCAATGACCAGAGGCTCCTTTGCTGAAGAAGAAGTGGTCGTCAATGACCAGAGGGTGTGCCCGCCTCACGTGGGTCTAATTAATGTCACCTTGATAGTAGGTAAAGGTGAGCCTAGCCTCGCCCATAATAATTTCAAGGTGATTTTTTTATATTTCTCGCAACTAGTTTGCAAATAGTAATTTTTTATTTTGTTGAGACTTGTTATTTCCTTATCTGTGTGTTGATGTTAGTAGAGGTCACAAAAGGTGAAACAAATATTATGATATTATTAATTTTAATTTTCTTGTCAAGACTTGCTATTTTCTTATCTGTGTTGATGTTAGTAGAGGTCACAAAAGGTGAAACAAATATTATGAATTTTAATTTTCTTGTCAAGACTTGCAGGTTTCTTATCTCTGCTGTTGACGTCAATGAGGGTTCACAAAGGTGAAACAAATATGTTGTTGTTATGATTATCTCTGACGAGGTCACAAAGATCAAGCAAATATGATATGAGATGTTATAATTAGGATATTGCATGGAAGTTTATAATAAAAACATTCAAATAATAATAATAATAATTTATTTCACATTAAACTACATTGTCAGAGTTTATCCAGCTGTTATGAGTATTATCGAAACCTAACCATTTGACGTATACCTTTTTATTTTTCCTTTTCAAAATTTTCTCCACCAAATATACATCTGGATATTTAACTTTGTGTAGTTGTTGTTCATAGAATCCTCCAAGAATATTTTCATTTCTTGAGTCTTTTAATAAATATGTAACTGGATTTGTGAGTTGAATTTTTCTTATTGAAAATATTTCCGTTGACCAGTTAGGGGTGTATTTTTTATCAAATACTCCTCGAAATTTTGAAATACGCACATGATCTCCTAATGTAAATTTCAAATTTGTTGGAGCTAATTTAATATGACTATAAACTGTGTTTAAAAGTTGTTTTTCATGTTTTTTAGTAACATCAATTGGTTTCATCTTTATGGTACGGTGTTTGGTATTATTATATTTCATGACAACTTTTTGTAGTAAATCCAACCATTTGTAGTTACCTTGTAAACTAAATTCTTTCCACATAATATTCTTCAATGTTCTATTAACTCTTTCAACTATAGATGCTTTTTTCTCGCTAAATACATTATAATGATTTACTTTATATTTTTTCATCAATTGTTTGAATTCCTTGTTGAAAAATTCTTTACCCATATCCGTTTGTAGATTATTTGGTGGTTTTATTTTCAAAACTTTCTCCATGTTATTTGATACCTCAGCACCAGACTTGTTTTTAATGGGAAATGCCCAAACATATTTGGAAAAACAATTAATTACAACTAATATATATTTGTAATCCTTATTTTCTTTAGAGTATGGAATCATTTCAACAAGATCTGCCTGATATAAGTCATTTAACGATTTCAAAATAACTCTACGTCTTTTCATATTAATTCTAGCAGGTTTATGTATTTCTTCGACAACTTGTCTTTTTGCTTCTGTGATAAATTTAGACATGATTGTTTTATTCAATGATTTCTGCTTCTCGTAATTCTTCCACGATGGAATTGATTTCGTTTGTATGACCAGTGTGGCCGGCGTTTTGTGAAGCGATTAATAATTGTAAACGTTTTATAAGTTCATTTGGGTCATCCCAAAATACGTAATCTATAGATTTATTGTTTACTTCCATCAATAAACCACGTCCTGACATTGGTGCAATTATTTTCCTATATTTCTGTGATCTACATCCATCAATTTGTTTATTCGTTTGATAATACCTATGTTTTGCAGCTGTTTTTGTTAGAATTTCATTATACGCCTTTTTATCATTTAATGTATAATATTTTGGTTGTTTTTTAAAAAGTAATTCGTATAATCCTCTAGTACCAGTATATGTTTTGCCTTTTACTACTATGTCTGTACCATTTATTTTTAAACTTGAATTCCCAATTGAAAATTTCTCTGTCATAGGATTGTGACGGATTCCATACTTTTGATCAAAATCCCTCAAGTCACCCGTTATCATTTCCCTTATATATTCTCGTGGTAATGGTTCGTATTGTTCTAAATAGTCAATAAATGATTTTTCGGCTATATCATCATTTCTAGTTCTATTAATATTTACTTTATCATTGTAATCATCATCATCATATTCTTCTAATTCTTTAATTATTGATTGTTTGAAACTGTCTGTTGGTAGTCGTTTAGAATCAAGTTTTGGTGTTGAAGAAAATATTCGCTTTGATGTACTAGGAGTATGTAAATTATTTACATCTGAATCAATATTTTTAATAGGAACATTAAGATAATCATCAGACTGTTCATTTTTTGGTGAAAAATATTCACTTTCTTCACCACCACTAAAATCTGTATAAATATCACCAGTTTTCTTATCTAATTTATTTTCTATATTTTTCAAATGTTTAGTTATCGGTGAAAAAATTTTTTCCCTGAGAATTTCACCATGTTTCAATACATCCAATTTATTTTTTATCTCTTTACGCTTCTTTATTAGTTTTTGTTTTAAATGTCGTTGCGTAATATTCATATTAACGATGATGTTCTTCACTCTACGATATAATATTTCCAACTAAGTATGTTTGAATAAAGTAGATTGATATATATCAAATTAACGAAAAATTAAACAGTTTCCAACAGTTATTGAACAGCTTAAGAACAGCTTTTGAACAGCTTAAAACAGCTATTAAACAGCTTCAAACAGGTATTGAACAGCTTCAAACATCTATTAGATAGTTTCTCATCAGTTTTTTCTTTTACAAAAATAGTTTATAGATGTATGAAATTATCAAAACACTTTCTATATCTTCCCTTATCAATAGCATCATCTTTAACAATACATAAAAATTCGTATGGTTCCTTCCAACAGTATGAACATATATTTTTGAATTCTCCAAAAGTCATATCAGTCCCCACATGATCATTATATATGTGTTTCAAATTAAGATCGTCTTGTTTAAAGAGAACAAATAAATTGGCATTATCTCTTATTAAATGTTTAGGTATTTTTGCATAAGTTTGACATAAGTAAAAACAATCGATGTGATTATGTCTTCCCATACTAAAATATTCTCTTATCACCTTCTGGTTGGCACAGGACACATCGTCAAATAAAAATATTGAATTTTTCTTAGCCGCTGAAGGTTCCAATATATTTTCACTATTACTAAAACCATAATATCCAATACCTTTTATTGGTTTCAATAGTTTCTCTAAATATTTATATTTCGGTTGATATAGAGACTTTGAATATAAATATACGTTTTCAAATTTTAATCCATTCTCATGTTCAATCAGACTGATCATTACATTTGTCTTACCACAGTTTGAAGGACCTACAATGATAGCCCTTATCGTTGAAGGTAATAATATACCATGTTTATGATTCTTCTTTGTTTCTATATCATGATTATTAACAGGTAGTGTGATTTTTTGTTTAGTAATTTTCATGATGACGTTCAACATGAAACTAATATATAAACCTCAGGTACTGGGATATTTAAATAGTTTATCTAAACATTTTTGACAGTAGACAACTGAAAATGAAGTATTACGTTGGAAATGGATTCGTTAATAATATGATCAACAGTTTACCATTTGAATTACATTTACCTGGTTATAATTTTTGTGGTCCTGGAACAAAACTTCAAAAAAGGTTAGATCGTGGTGATAAACCTATTAACAATTTAGATAGAGCATGTATGGAACATGATATTGCATATTCACAAGGAAAAAATTTAAGTCAGCGTCACGAAGCAGACACTACATTAGCTAAAAGAGCGATGAAAAATTTTCATTCTGGTAGTGCATCTCTCGGTGAAAAGTTAAACTCATTAGGTGTAGCGGGTATAATGAAAACAAAAGTTAAACTTGGAATGGGTTATGATGATGATGATGAACCCACCAAAAATTGTTCTAAAATATTGAGTAGATGTAGTGGTTTGATAAGAAAGTCTAAAAATGCGTTGGAAAACAATTTGAAAAATCTTGAGTTGTGTTTGAAAATATTGAAAAATTCCAAACCAATTTTAACAAAGAAAATAAAAGCAAACAATATTATTCCAAAAAAATTGATTCGTAAATCTCTTGTGAATGATATTATACCAAAAAAATGGACTCCTAAGTTGAAAAAACGAAAGGTGAACTCTGATGATAATAATGATGATGATGATGAAGATTATAATGATGATAATGATGTACCGTTCAAATTTATTAAACCAGATTCCAATACAAAAGTGATAAGGAAAATTCCGTTACTAAAAAGGAAACGCCTCAGCAACAACAATAACAACAACAACAACATTGATGATAATTTCAATTCAAAACAACCTAAATTGGAAGAAAGTGACATAATGGATTATGATGACATGATAGCTAATAGGAAACGTAAACTACAAGATAATGACAACGAATTTGAATCAAATAAAAAAGTAAAATTGTTTTAAATATAATTGATTTTTCATTTTCACTTCATACGTAAAATAATTTTTGCCAGAACAACAACAACAACAACAACAACATTTAGAAAAATGGCTCCTAGAAGAAAAAGCAATAAAAAACAAAGTAAAAGAAAGATTTCGTTTATTACTCTAACGAATCGTATAAAAAAATATATGCTTCATCATAAACCAAGAGATTTGAAAAGTGCAATTGCATTAGCGTTGAAAGCTTCCAATAAGCCTAATCAGAAAATAGCATTACCTAAATCGAGAATAATTAAGATTCCGAAAACAGGAGGATTTTTACCTTTGATACCGTTATTCGCTGGTTTGAGTGCTCTGGGTGCTTTGAGTGGTGGAGCCGCTACTATTGCAAAAGCCGTGTCAAACGCTAAAAGTGCAAAACAACAATTGGAAGAATCGCAACGACACAACAAAACAATGGAATCTATTGCATTGGGTAGAGGTGTGTACATGAAACCTTACAAGACTGGATTGGGACTTTTTTTAGCACCACAACAGCAGCACCCCTCAAAAAACTATCGATAACATTACCTAGACGACCTTTGACAAATATCGATATACTAAACTATGTAAAACAATTGAAAATTTCCAATTTTAGAGGAGTTTTTATGCGAGATAGATTTCCAAAAACAATACACATTAATGAAGCTGGTGTAATAAATATGGATGGTATCAATGGACCAGGTACACATTGGTGTTGTTACAAAAAATGTGTGAATAACGTCTATTATTTCGATAGTTATGGAAATTTAAAACCTCCATTGGAAGCTATCAAATATTTCAATTCAAGAGGTCGTTGTAATATTTTATACAATCACGATCGTTATCAAATGTATAATAGCTATAACTGTGGTCATTTGTGTTTACAGTTTTTGAATAATAAATAGCAACTATTTATATAATTAGTTTTATTCAAGTTCCATCATCTTGTAGATGAACATGTCCTACACATTTACATTATCAGACCGAAAATCGGTTATTTCTTCAAACATATATCCTTCTGTTCGGTTAAATGATAATTCTAATTATGTTTTAGGATTAATTGACTTTGTGACTTATAATTCAATACCAAATGTTGATAAAAGTAACAATAAATTCCATTTGAATGAGAAAGTTTTCCTAGAAATACCAGAAGGTTCTTATGAAATTGAAAACATTAGAATATATATCAATCATCATTTGATTAATGTGGAAAAAGAAGTTAAAGAAAAAACTTTTGTAGATCTTAAAGCTAACGTGAACACTTTGAAATGTGAACTAAAGTGCAACAAGGACATAGATTTTACCTTGCCTAATAGTATTGGTAAATTATTAGGATTTAAGAAGAGAAAATTGAAGAGAAACATCAGACATATATCGGATTATCCCATCAATATTTTTAAAGTGAATGCGATTGGTGTAGAATGTAATTTAGTTACAAATTCATATAATAATGGTAAACCTGTCCACATGTTATATATGTTCTATCCTAACGTGTCGCCTGGTTATAAGATTGTACAAAATCCTTCGAATGTTATCTATTTACCAATCAACACACGTGATATTAATGAGATTGTGCTTAAAATTGTCGATCAAGATGGAAATTTGGTCAATTTTAAAGGTGAAGTGATAACGGTCAGACTGCATCTAAAAGAAATTAAGTGAGAGAGAGAAAGAAATGGTTTTTAGATATAACATCGATTCAAATTTTGCAACTGATATTTGGAGAGATATAAAACCCAAAACGGAATGCAACAAATTCAGTTCTAAAAGAAAACTTAAAGCGTTAACACCCGAGAGTAGAAAAATTTTACGTGACTTAGGTTTTATTCTACACAGTCAACATCGGTGATAAAATCCAAAAATTTTGGTGTAATCTGAAATTGAATATTAGAATTGGCATAGAAAAATTTATAATATATTTACGTTGTTCGTGTAAATATAGTGAAAAAAAATATGAATAGTAATATTTTGAAAATTAACGAATCAGTCTATTCTGATAATTCAATAATAAATTCAGAGTACCATACTCATCAACCGTATGCAGCTACAACATTGAATAATAACGATGAAATAAGAATACCAATTCAAACACAAGACATATACACGCTACCTTCACAGAGTTACTTATATCTTGAAGGAACACTAACAGATGAAGCTGGTAAGCCTTTACCAACCGTGACTTTCGTCAACAATGGAATACTTTTTCTATTTGAAGAAATACGATTTGAACTTGGTGGTACTATTATAGACAGAGTTAAAAATCCTGGAATTACATCTTTGATGAAGGGGTATGTTTCATACACAGACAATGATAATAAACGATTGAAAAATGCATGTTGGGAGATTGGAGATCAACCCCTCAAAATTGCTGATGACAAGGGTAATTTCAGTGTGTGTATACCATTGAAAAGTATTATGGGATTTGCAGAGGATTTCAATAGAATTATTGTGAATATACGTCAAGAATTGGTATTGATACGGAGTAACTCTGACTTGAACTCAATACATACGATAGTTGCAACAGATAAACCTAAAGTTAAGTTGCAGAAAATTTTATGGAAAATGCCACATGTATCAGTTGCAGACGCTCAAAAATTACAATTATTGAAATATATCGATAACAACAGAGACCTCGATATTGCTTTTAGATCGTGGGAACTGCAAGAATATCCTCTTTTACAAAAAACAAAAAATCATACATGGGCAATTAAGACTACATCTCAACTGGAAAAACCACGTTTTGTTATATTCGGATTTCAAACAAATAGAAAAAATGATAAAACAAGAAATGCCAGCTACTTTGATCACTGTAATTTGAGTAATATCAAATTATACTTAAATTCAGAAGTGTATCCATATGATAACCTAAATTTGAACTTTGATACTAATCATTGGACTTTGTTATTTCAAATGTTTGCGCAGTTTCAACAGTCATATTATCATAAACATCAAAGTGAACCTTGCATATCACCAGAATATTTTAAACAAATAACACCGTTAGCAGTGATAGATTGCAGTCGTCAGAACGATTCGTTGAAAGGTGGTGCTGTGGACATTAGATTAGAGCTAGAGACAAATACAGATATTCCTGATAAAACATCAGCTTATTGTCTAATAATACACGATCGTTTAGTGAAGTACAATCCTTTAACCAGTGTAGTGAAAATATTATAAAAAATGTTTGTGATTGACATTCAGGGATTTCAATATAAAGACAGCAACTTTATAATAAAAGAAATCGCAATTTTGAATATCCTTACATACGAATTGAAACATTTCATAATTCGTCCAATACTCACGGAAAAGTGTCTTTCAAGACAATTTTTAAGTCAGATTGGTTGGTGTAAAGAAAGACTTCACGGCTTAGACTGGAATTCTAACAACAGCAACAACAACAACAACAACAACAGCACCTGCTCCTCCTCCTCCTCCTCCTCACCCGACTACATTTATTTAGAAGACTTTAGTAGTAAGCTAGTTGAAATTGTGAAAAACAAAGATGTGATAGTGTTTGTTAAAGGATCCGAGAAAAAGACTATATTAAATAGATTTCTATCAAACATTATAGACTTGAACGATTTGAAATGTCCTAGCTTGGAAGAATTAACAAAAAATAATTTTGATAATCCTAAAGTTGATTGTAATTGTCACTATCAATCTAATAGTTATTTGAATAATATCAAGTGTGCAAAAATAAATGTATTTTATTTATATGAGTGGCTTGTGAAATTTAACTTTTAATGTTGAATGTTTATAGAAAGGAATAATAAAATTATATTATGTAATTTATGAGTTTTATTTAATCTAATAATAATACTATTAATTTTTAATTTTAAAACAGAAAAAGAAAATGATAATAATTACACTTCTTCCTCCTCTTCTTCTTCATTATTTTCGATAGTGAGAGGAGGTAGAATCATCCTCTTTCCATTAAATAGCTTCTTTGATGGTGTTCCCGAGGATGATGATGATGTTGATGCCTCTGCTGCTTCATCCTCTTCACCGATCATATTCACACCATATCGTTGAACAATTTTTTGCATTATTTTAAATTCTGCTTCGTTATCTAATTTGGTGCGAATATATCGCAGAGGTAGGTTCCCCAATTTTCTTTTCAACGTAGCCGCCCTCGGGCAGTACGTTAAATTCAGATGGACTCTGTCGCTTTTTACATCCATAGATTTCACACCATATCTGAAGAAACAAAAACATGTATTGAAACTCAAGAAAGCAACAAAACCATAGTCTGCGTATACAGTTGTTATGAATTTATAATAATTATAAATTGTAAGTAAATAATCATATCAAACATTTTTTTTCTTTTTTCTTTTTACTTGAAGGAATTATTTTCCAATAGTTCCAAGTACTAAAAAAAAAAATAACCTATTGAAATTAACAAATTCATAACATGTCTGCACATTTGATCAGAATATATATTGATTAAGACTTGGTAAAATATATAACATTTGCTAAGAAATTAAAAAAAAAAATCAATAAATGTAAAAGTACTTACTGGAACGAATGTTTCAAAACTACATTCACCCATGATATGGGGAAATTCACTTGATCTTCACTGAACACAACTATCGAGCATGGAACGTTTGCCATTGTGAACTGATGTAGAATATTGAAGTTCCCTCTCATTTTATACAATATGTGGATCAAAACAAACTACGTCAATGCATACATTTTTCTATTAACAATTCTGAATCAGCGAACCGGTACTACACACATTAGATCCGTGTACTTTTCCAATGCAGCTATTTATAATTCACGTAAGACGTAAAGGATGATGCAATAACAACAACACGTTGCACATATTTATCGAATAGGATGCATTTATCTCTATCTTGCATAACAACAACATGTATCAATTGCATGTATGCACGTGTACATTTTTATTTATGATGCAATCACATATGTTGTTTGCGGAATAGTTTTGCATATCAGCACATTTTACATAAAAATTTAGATTGACGTCAATCTGGATATGTTTAAATAGCTGTGGCATGTGAACAACGATCACAGTTCGAGTTCGGTAGAAGCATCAAGTTCAAGTTGAAGTAAGTTCTTATTATGGCCAGAACAAACAATGGAACGAATTCCCATACACTTGATGGTGTTTCGATCGACATGGTTGTTTCAATTGAAATGGTGAGTAGATTAATTAAGACAAAAGATGAATATTTAAATCAAATTGGTTTTTTAAAAAGGAATATTTTCAAATTGAAAAGAGCTCTAAGGAATAGATTAGATTGTATAAATAATTCTGCAGTTGTTGAATCTAATTTGACTATTTTGAAATATTACTTACAACAATTTAAATTGAAATTAAACAAAATTAATGCTAATCGGAAATTGATTTGGGAAGATATTGAATCTTGTTTCAAAAATCGTATAAAAACGGGGGCTATAATAAATTTGAAAATAAAGGAACCTCATGTTTTTTTCAAACAAGCATTTCGTATATTTGCAAATAGGATTAAGAAGGAAGTTCAAAATTCTCTTTTGAAAGTGAATACAACTTTTGTTGGATTATTTATCAAGCCGCAATCTGGTGAAACATCGATTAAACATTTCACCACTAAAAATAATGTTATCGAATCAAGTACAAAATTGAAAGATTGGTATAAAGAGTTTGTGAGTGATAAACTTTTAACAAAACTTGAAGAATTTCAAGAAAGGGACAGTGGTTATGCCCTATTGGAGATTTGGTACTTGAAAGTTAACATAAATTGTTATAATCCAATAACTGTTGGGTTCGGTACTTACTTGAAATTGCCAAAATTTGTGAAAATTACTAAAAGTGTTATTAATATTGAAAATAATGATATTTATTGTTTCCTATGGTCAGTTGTAGCAGCACTTTTTCCAGCTCCAGCAAACAAAAATATGAATAGAGTTTCTTCTTACCCTCATTTTAGTACAGTTTTAAAATATGAGGGTATCAATTTTCCAATTTCTTTGAGAGATATTTCAAAATTTGAATCGTTGAATAATTTGTCAATAAATATTTTTATTATACAAAATGAGAAGGAAGTTTTACCTTTGACTCTTAGTAAAACTGAATTCTCTTCAACTATCAATTTACTTATGATTTGTAATGAAATGAATGAGGAAAATACAATTTACCATTTTACCTATATAAAAGATTTATCTCGATTGTTACATAAACAGGTGGGAAATGTAAAGAATAAAAAATACTTTTGTGGAAGATGTTTAAATCATTTTATAAGTCAAGAGAATCTGAACAAACATTCTGATGAATGTAAAGATGTAAACAACACTAAAATTATTCTTCCAAAAGAGAACGATAAAATATTATCTTTCAAAAATTTTTCTCATAAAATTGAGGTTCCTTTTGTAATATATGCAGATTTGGAAAGTATTTTGATGAATCATACTGATAATACTATTTCCAATACCAGAAAATACCAAAAACATGAACCATTCAGTATCGCTTATTATTTAAAATGTTCCTATGATGACTCATTGTCTAAATTTTCTTCTTATACTGGTCAAGATTGTCAAATCTGGTTTGTGAAACAACTGAAAGATATTGCTTTTGAACTGAAGGAAATATTTTCAAATGTTGTACCTATAACAATGTCTTCACACGATAGATATACGTATGACACTTCAGTAATTTGTCACATTTGTGAAAAACCAATTTTATCTAGTGCAGAAAAGGTTAGAGATCACTGTCATTTCACTGGGAAATATCGAGGTCCTGCACATTCAAATTGTAATTTACAATTCAAAAATGTAAACACAATTCCTGTAATTTTCCATAACCTCAGTGGATATGACAGTCATTTTATCATTAAACCTCTCAGTACGGAAATGAAAGGAAATTTGTCTCTCCTACCTGTTAATAAGGAGAAATATATTTCCTTTACAAAGTATGTTGAAGGATCCAATATATGTTTTAGGTTTCTTGATTCTTTTCGATTCATGCCGAGCAGTTTGGAAAAGTTGTCATCTTATTTGAATGATGAACAAAAAATTGTAACAAAGAAATATTTTAATGAAATTGAAAAATTCAAATTGGTCACGAGGAAGGGTGTTTTTCCATATGAATACTTAGATTCATGGGAAAAATTACAAGATGAGATTTTACCTTCTCGTGATAAATTTTATAGTAAATTAAGTCAGTCGGAAATTTCATTAAGCGATTATCAGCATGCCGAGAATGTTTGGAAGAATTTCAAAATTCAAAATTTAAGAGAATATTCAGAATTATACTTGAAAACGGATGTTTTGTTATTGACAGATATTTTTGAGAATTTTAGAAAGACTTGTTATAGTACATATGGTTTAGATAGTTTGCATTATTTCACTACTCCCGGTTTGGCATTTGACAGTTGTTTGAAAATAACACAGGTAAAATTGGAATTAATCACCGACGTGAATATGATTATGTTTATTGAGAAAGGAATCAGAGGAGGAATATCACAATGCTCAAACCGATATGGAAAAGCTAACAATAAATATATGAATGAGTATAATTCTGAAGAAGAATCATCTTATTTAATGTATTTTGATGTTAACAATCTTTATGGTGCAGCAATGTGTTATCCTCTTCCAACTGGAGATTTTACGTGGGTAGCAGTTGATAATATTTCTACAGAAAACATTCTCAATATAAGTGATACTAGTGAAATTGGATATATTTTGGAAGTAGATCTTCATTATCCTAAAAGTTTGTTCAATTATCATAAAGATTTACCTCTTTGCCCTCAACATTTAGTTCCACCTGTAGCTATTTCGGAAATTCCAAAATTGTTAACTACTTTATATAATAAAGAAAAATATGTGATTCATTATAGAAATTTACAGCAAGTTCTCAAATTGGGATTGAAACTGCAGAAAGTTCATCGTTGCTTGAAATTTAGACAATCTCAATGGTTAAAGAAATATATAGATCTCAATACCAATTTGAGAAAACAAAGTTCGAATGATTTTGAAAAGAATTTTTATAAACTAATGAATAACGCTCCTTTTGGAAAAACTATAGAAAATGTGAGAAAATATAAAGATGTGAAATTGGTAACTAGATGGAAAGGGAGGTATGGGGCAAATTATTACATTTCTCAACCAAATTGTGATAACGTTACAATTTTTGGGGAAAACATGATATTAATTGAAATGAAAAGATTAAAAGTGTATTTTAATAAGCCCATATACGCAGGTATGGCAATTTTGGATATTTCAAAAACTATTTTATATGATTTTCATTATAATTACATCAGAGAAAAATTTCAAAACAATGTTAAATTATTGTACACTGATACTGATAGTTTAATATATCAATTTTATGTTGATGATATTTACGAATGTATCAAGCATGATATTCATATGTTTGATACGTCAGACTATCAACCTAACAATGTTTATAATATTCCTCTTTGTAATAAAAAGGTGATAGGACTAATGAAGGATGAAAACAATGGTATTATCATGACTGAATTCATTGGGTTGCGTTCCAAACTGTATTGTTTCAAACTAAATTCTGATAAAAATGAAAAACTTAAGAAAATTGCAAAATTAGTTGAAAATAAGTACAGTCAAAATTTTATTGAACAATTTGATTCAAATTTTGGAATTACAAAAAAAGCAAAGGGTATAACATCAGCATCATTACGACGAATAACTTTTGAAGATTATTATAACTGTTTAATGCATAAAACAAATGTAGATGTCGTACAAAATATGATTGTTTCAAAAAAACATGAGGTATTTACTGTTAATCAAATTAAAACTGCTCTAAATCCCTTTGACGATAAAAGGATTGTGAATTATGTATATACAGATACTATTCCATGGGGATTTAATGATTAATGATTTGTTGAAACATCTTTTGTCTTGGTTATCTCTCTCTCACTGTAATAACAATAACAACAATATAGAATGTAAGATTTTTTATTATTTTTGAATAAGTTTATTGTTATTATACGTTTTTTTTTTTTCTTGTAGAATAGTTCTGTGATTATTCAACCAAAATTCATTGAAATTGGAGAATTCTTTGAAAAAAGTAAAAAGGTATTTTTGTTTTATTACAATTTTATATGCATCTCTAATTTCTTTTCTTTCTTTCTCTCTCTCTCAGATTGATAAATTGGAAGAAATTTGTCTTAATAGAGAACGAGCAGGTAATAATAATATTGGTTATTTGAAACAAATCAGGAAAATTAGGCCACATCAGCTGCAAAAAAATTTGAATGGGACAAATTATTGCTACTTTTGTCAAAAATATTTCTGCTACTGCACCAATTCACTTTATCAACACGGAGTTGTTTCTGTTGATAATAATAATATCGACAATCTAAAGGAAGAAGAGAGAAAATATATTATTAATCATTTTTCTGGAGATGGTGATAAAGATCTTGAGGAACTAACTGAAAACCAGAGGAAACAAGTAGAGTTGCATAATTTTATGAAAAATTTGTTGTGTTCCAACTGCTACAAATTCAGTTGCATTTGCCAAATTCAAAAGACAATAGACGTTCTCGTTGATGAATTACAGTGTAAGGAGGAAATGAAAGATTCCCCCTTCTAACATCAATCAAAATTCTATATATTTTCGGTTTATCAAAACACACAATCATTTTTTGCTATGATAATATACAATAGAGATCAATTAAAAGAACTACGTTATAAGTTTGTTGGTAATGTAGCAGATCATTTATTTTTGTATCAAAGACAACCCTTTTTGGATGAGGAATGGATATTAATGGAGGAAAGATATAAACAGGCTAAAGAAAATGACATAATTGGAAAAGACCATTATCGATGGGTGAAATCAAATAATAATTACAATAAGAATATTTGGAACTATTACAATTCCAGAAACAAGAGGAAGAATCAAAATTAACGATCATTAAATGAAAATTCGTATAAAGTAATAATAACCAATCAGTTTGTGAGGATGTCGTCGTCGTCGTCATTGTCCCAGTTATACAACAGTTTTGTTCGCAGTGTGCTAACCAGCGTTTACGATGCAAAAAAATTCGTAAACGTATGTTGTCCGAGTTTGATGAAATACGTGGAAAAATTACAATTACCATCTGAAAATTGGTTAATCGCTGGAGAATTTATAACGTTCATTATTGGAGCAGCAACAGTAGTCACCTCAACCAATTGTGGTCATGTGGATATTTTATATTTCGGAGGAGATTTCGATCCACCTGAAGAAGATTGGAAGATAATTGATATGAATGTTGAAAACGAATTCATATATCAACATAGAAGATTGAATTTTTCGTTACACCAAATTTCAGGTATCGTTCCAAAACCAAGATCTTACCTACTAGATTGTTTCAGAGTGCTACAACGTTCTGAAATTGATTTTTATCGGATTGCACTTCTACCATACAGGTGTGAAATAATGGATCTGCGTAACATACGGAAAGATACTCCCAATTCCTTTGACGTTAAGGTGCTTCAAATGCTTTGTGGGAGAAAGGGTGAAGACAACTATAAAAAAAGTTCAACACATCCACCACCAACATTACAAATTTTGTGTTTCAACGTTCTCTTTCAAAATTTCGATTATATCAAAGAAATATGCCAGTAACAATAAAACTAAAGTGTCTCACATGCAAAGGTGAATCAGACATTTCCATGTATTGTCTTCATACTTTGACTATAAAGAATAAAAAAACTGTGTATTATGATAGTGCGTGTGTGTACGCTTTTGTGTTATGACATTAATTTAAAGTTTGTAAACCCTATTAACATAAACATAGATATAATATTAGTGTGTAAGTGTAAAATCAAACAATTATCATTATTATTATTAGTTATCACTGAAAATATAAATCTTCTCAAGTTTTAGTTAACTTTAAAGATACTGTAGTTTAGTAGTAGTAGTAGTAGTAGTAGTAGTATACGTTCTCAATCAATCACACAGAAAACAAAATGGAACAATTTGTATTGGAATATCTCAAAAACCTTGAGACGTACAAATTAAGAAGTTTATGGAATCAAATACCAAAACACATTCAATCTGAATTATATGAATTTATGGTACCATGTACGGAACATTATAAATTTTCCAGTGGAAATGATGAAATTGATGGACCTGTACCTCCTAAAATTAGATGTCCACTTTGTATTAAAGATTGGAAAACTAAAATCTAAACATCATAATCAAAACCTACTCACAACGTTAAACAGTAAGTTTCACACGAATTATTTATTAATATATAATAAAAAAATTGTTTTTTTCTTCTTTTACAGTAATATGAGTAGAGGCAGCAACCTCAGTTATGGAAAGCAACTTCAACGATTGAATCAACTTAACAAAGAAATGGAAATTATGAGGGAACGTATCAAGAATCATCATGTTAAAGAACGACTTGACCAATGGACTCTCAAATATGAAAAACTTAAAAAACATATTATATTCGAGTCTGTAACTAAAAGTTTCTCTGAAATAAAAATACAATAGAATGTTTACATTTCTTTATTATTTAAAAACCTAACAATACAGTATTTTAAAACATCTTTAAGTTAATTACATAACAAAAAGTTATCAATGTATCTCATCCAAATTATCACTAAAGTACATTATTCAGTCTTTTGGGTAGTTATATTCGGTCTTTTCGGGTGTTTCTCACCATAGATTCTCTTTACATAATTTTCATGTGCACAAGGAAAACATTCCAGATTAGGATGGTCTGTTTCACCGCCACATTTTTTACACTTATATTCTACCGGGATTGGCATTATTTCAAATTAGACTGTTTATACTAGTTTAAATTCAAACCTTCTAACTTAAGCAGAATGAATTTCCTTTCCAATTATTCAACAATTTATGAAAAATAAAATGGAGACAACAAAGATATTTGAAACATGTACGTACATCTATGAATCGACAAGTGGAACTAATTTTAGAACAATTTATAAAAAAATAAAATGAAGACAACAAAGATATTTGAAACATGTACGTACATCTATGAATCAACAAGTAGAACTAATTTTAGAATGCAGATTACTCTGAAAATAGTAAGTAGAAATAAAAAAAATCACCTTGAAATTATTATGGGCGAGGCTAGGCTCACCTTTACCTACTATCAAGGTGACATTAATTAGACCCACGTGAGGCGGGCACACCCTCTGGTCATTGACGACCACTTCTTCTTCAGCAAAGGAGCCTCTGGTCATTGACGACAACTTCTTCAGCAAAGGAGCCTCTGGTCATTGACGACAAAACACAAGAAGTTGGGGTTGGTGGACACAGGCGGATGGACATGCCATCGAAGTGTCACAGTATCCCGCTTGATATACTACTCGTATACTTTTCTTATTCATAGGGGACTCACTTGGTATATTATACATGCCATACAGTTGTACTGCTTCCAAATTATATTTCACGGTTAGTACTTAATATTCAATTTTCAATGTTTCTTAATTAGCCTATCTATTACTAAAAGAATATTAAATCTTGGATAGTATTAATGACTATTAATATGAATAGTATTTATGGCTATAAAACCTAATAAGCGTTTCAGAAACTAAATTACAGAGTTTCTAATCTCAACATCTTAAACTGCGTAACACAAAAGTGGCTTCATTGTAAAGCGTGTAAAATAAACAAATTTTATTTATAAGATAGCATTTAACTTTAATCACTTATAAATTAGTGTTATTTATGGTGATGAGATCTTTAACGCATGTTTTTGTGAATTTATTACTATTTTAGTTTAATTAGTTACTTGTTTCTTGTGGTAACTTAATAAGAATAAAACATGTCTCTTGGATTATATTGTAAGCTACTTCGTTACGTTATCATGCTTTATGGGACTTCATGCAGGGTCAGTTATTTTGTATACTCATTCTATCGTTGTGAAGGCAATTCTAATGAGGAGGAGATTTTGCGGTAATGCTATCATATAATGTATATGATAATATTATTTGAGGATATTCATAATCTACCCCATTAATTGCAATTATTTGCAGAAGGGAAGCTCCACCATATTCGATGAATAACATCTATTTATGACAATGCTTACAGAATGCTCACAGAATAGAACATAAGCTTCTCACAATCCACAAAGATACATTATGCACATACTATATTACTTTTTACAGGGGCTGCTATCCAACTACGTATGTGGTAGTTTGTTTCGATTCAGGTGTTAGTAGTGGGAGTCCCACGATCGTCACAGCTTCAGAAATGTTTCTCCTGCTTGAGAATATCAAAACATAAAGCCGTGACAGTTGTGCAAACGTGACAATACCTATATATAGTTGATAATCTAACCTCATAAACCTGAGTCTTCAATTCAGCATTTAATGTTATTATAATCGTAGAGCCAGTTGACACGCTCATTCCATTTGCACAAGATGGCTTGGCAGGCCAATTTGCACAAAGGAACAAAAAGGAATATTGCGATTCACATCCCTATTTTGGCTTGTACAGTGGTGAAGTGAGGAGCACTGAAATGAAACAGTGTTGTTGTTAGTAGTGAAAGGTGGGTGAATGTTGACGAAGAATTATTTTATTGCAATGGCTTCAGTTTGCATTATAAAAAAAATTGAAATTCAAGGAGATGAGAAGATGATTCGAACCATGGTTGCAGAAAGGGGCCGAATTATGCAGTGAGCTGGATTATTTTATAATGAACCAAGCCACATACCAGTTTTTGGTCAATTTAGTTACTACACTGCGATTTTTGGCATCTGTGAGAAGTTACACAGATTTGGAACTTTCCACATGTATTTCCAAACTGACTCTTCGTGCTATAATTTCAAAAACAAGAGATGGTATTTATACGGCATAAAGAGACACATTTTTGTGATAACTCGTAATATCATGATGGGGATACATAAATATCGGCAACGTTTTATCAGTGACATGCCGCAACTATGATGCGAAATCATTTCACGTGCCAGCATATATGGTCACATTGCTGCTCTTTAAACGTCATTCTACGAATTCATGACCAAGGCTTAGATTCAAGCTGCTTGAATCGATCATATCTATAACTGTTTGCCAACTTATTCCTTTCTTCTTGAAAGGAAGGAAATTTAAGATCAAGATTGACAACGTCAATTTGTCAGAAAGAAGTATGAGCCCGGGTGTCTCACAAGAACCTCGCTCTCGCCACTATTTTTACGATCTTAACCAAAGACATCCCGAAGACCTTGAATACAGAGGAACTATGACAATATCCAAACTATGTCACTGCTATTCATACGGAATTTCCAGACGACCAATGAGGAACTAGAAGAATAGTGCACCAAATAGAGAATCGAATCCTAACAATAGCGTCGCTATCCTTCTCATGACGGAGAATTCCGTGGAAGACGGAGGCCAAGTATATTCATATTGGACGCTAGACGCTGCAGCAACGTCAGGTGGGCGAACGAAAAGTTAACCGCAACCTCTATGGCCAAACTGTACATAATTTTATGCTCAGTTCTATTCTTCAGACATTTGAAAAATCTTCCCTGCTTGTCATTGAAATACGCCAAGGGTGGCACTCATCACATAGGTTGCCGACCATTACTATAGACTATTCGAACATTGGGTAAAACATAATCTGATTCATAGTCATGACCACGGTCGTACATACAGGTCTGGGAACTCGTATGTTCGACATGGGTCACTTCCGCGTCGCCAAACTCGTAGTCCCTCGCTCAGCCACTAGCAAGCGCTTGGATCGAAGTGGTAAAACGATTGTCAAAATGTATTACTCACCTCGAAAATAACATCCCCTTTTTCGCATACATAAAAGACCTCGTTAAAACGATTTCTTTCCGGAATCGCAAGCATCCACTTTTTTCTCATTCCCGCATCTTTCGGCACTTGTAAAACAGAAATTTTGTTGCTTTACACTTTTGTTCCCTGTTTTGCATTTCGGTACAATGCACGGTTTCGTAATTTGTTTCTAAAAACGCAGGTATTCCTTGTGTTTACAAGTCACGAATGACAGTTGTCAGAGAACACTCTTCGACCACTGCGCCAGCCTTTTTGGTACTATGCGACAGTTGAAGCTTAGCGGAGTCACTTTTCACATAGGAAACAGCCTCGAGTCCCCAGACCTGTATGTACGACCGTGGTCATGGCTATGGTCAGTCCAATGGCGACTCTTTCTCATCTGTTTTTCACAACAAAACACATGAAAGTGTACGAATTCATCGCCTTATCACGTCTCAACATCTGTAGTATATCATTCACGGAGGATATGATTTCGAAATTCATGTTCATGTGGTGCATACAACTGTGTAGGATTCATTATACAAAAGTCAAAATATTGTTTTCTACAATTGAAAATAATCTTTGAAAATACTTTTAGCATCGACATTTCTTTTCCAAACATATTTGAGAGCGATAAAAAAACACGTCCGATACTTGAACTAAATTACAGAAGAAAATTCCCAAAATTTGGTACCCCCATTTCTGACTGAAACCTGCGGCACCGGGCAGTCGCCCATACTACCCTTGCCTTAATGTAGCCCTGGTTTGAATGGAGAATATTATCACTCGTCGAGCTGTATAATTTAAGTCAGTGATAATAATACAGATAATGATGATAGTTTTGTAGTACGAATCTTTCGCTTTCTCATATTAGGCCACTTTTCCATATTTGTGGTATTCCAAAGCTTTGCCAATTATTTGCATTCAAGTTATTCACGCCACTAATGTACAGATTGTAAATGCAGAAGCGCAAGAATTATTGAAGTAACTATATCAACTACTTAGGGCAATAGACTGGTTACATTAATGCAGACTTACAGGCAGCCCGAACTTTCCTGGAAGTACCTAACAAGGGGCTGTTGTACTGGAAAATAATCGTTGATGTTCTTATTACATATTTTTTCATTGTAATATAGAAGTTTTGCCACAAGAAGTGACTTGAAAGTAACAGGTAGTACCTATCGATTTAAACAAATACGTATTAATAGTAAACTAAGAAACTAATTACACTTATGCTCAAGTGGTATTATTATTATTATTAAGGATCAAGGGACCATTACGGTTCCTTAATGCCTAGGCCAAAGCTCTTTACTTCCAGTATCACTTAGTGGAGCGGTTCCCACTCACGAGTATTCACTAAGCTGCCACGATGCTCTCCCAGGTGAACGATTCCTGAAGAGGTTAACACCATCATCGTGCTATATATTATTTGACGTGGGCCTATTGAAGCGGAACTCGAAAATCTTCATCGAGCTTCAGGGGTAGAGGATCCGTTTCCCGCTCAAGAGTGTTCATCAGGTTTCCTAGGTGGGCGAACAGTCATCAATTCAACATCCAGTCGGCACCGGGTAGGAGCATTGATTGCCTAATGTTTTCAAGAGGCTTAGCACCGTCTCTGTATTTAGTCCCAGTGTAGCATAGCGACATATGTGTCGCATACAGAGTGTTTTGCATCTTGGGAGATCAGTGTTACGCACTTGCACGGAGTGTGGATTGATGTCTCGTTTTTTCGATTGCACCACCTACACCAAGCTGAGATTCATTCTGTGGTCCGTGTCCTGTTAGTATCTGCGTTAGCATTTTGGCATCGATTTTAACCATCTTTCTTACTTCCTGAGACCAGTATTCTCGATTTGTTCAATGGGCGGTCTGTTCAATCAGACTGCTTGAAACCCGTTCACTGGTTGGCACTCTTCCGAATGTTGTAATCTGACCCAGCGGTTGATTGTACCTCTTATGTTACTCTTGGAGATGCCTACCGCAGGTTCAGCGCCTATTGAAGGATCTTTAGCCCCCAATTTTGCAAGCTCATCGGCTATTTTGTTTCTCATTATTCCAGAGTGACTGGGAACACAGATAGGATGAGTTTGCTCAAGTGATGAGAATACAATATTTTCAAAATTATTTGTATGATTTGAACTAATTGATAATTCCACTCGAAGAAGAAAGAAAACTGAATTTTATTTTAATACGATTTTAAATGTTAATTTTATATCGAACTTGATATCAGAGGGTAAATAAAATATCTCACTGGTCAATAGATAAAAAATGTAGACATATTCATATAACATGATAAGTATTGAGTGATACAGTATTCAAAATTACGATTCGTTCAATACGTCTCTTTACCAATGTTTTTTTACTGTTATAGAATAAAAAGCAGGAAACTGAAAATGAATTCGTTTGGAATATAAAAAATAACACCTTGCTTTGACGTTGATGTGTAGTTTGTATATTTCCTGAAACACGACCTATGATCTCATATTCGCACAAAAACTCCAACGCACCTTATATGGAGAAAACCTGTTAAGCAAGAGTGGTTCATTTTTAAGTCTATATATTTCAATATTTGACACATGTTTACCCATATGCTCACGTTTTTCTCAAGGTATTAAGCATATCCTGTCTAAATAAGACGCTATAACGATCTATTACACAGAATACTTCAAGAGAAATAAATGAAAGTTACAACGTTTATTATAACATTTCCAGAAACGTATTAATGGTGTATAAGAATTTACTCATGTTTTTCACAAATCTAGTAATACCATTTTTACTTCTCACACTATACGTAGAATACAGTTTGAGTAAATTATTCCAATAACATTCCTAATAACATTTTCGCGGATATATCCGTTTTGAAGATTTCTGAATCGATCTAGATTATTTTTGACAGAATGTGTGTATGCGTGGGAGCGTGTGTGCGACTGTACGTGGGAGTGAGTTTATGTGGTGTGTGGTGTGTGTATGTCTGTATGTGCGTGTGTCCGGATCGTTTTAAAGTGATGAAAATAGAAACTGTATTGTCTTTTATGCGCGATAGCCTCGTTTCGAGTGGTTTTCTGACATGCATCTCAATTTTTTCAAATGTAATTATGGTATCTTAGTGAACCATAAGGCAACGTATTTTTGGTTATGAATATATATCACACGAATATATTTAACATGCAGAAGTGTCCGAGATTCTCATTTTAAGATTCAATGGATTTTTGGTTCTGTGATGCATTTTGATAGTTCATGTGACAGCAAGTGTTAGTATAAGACAAGCTTATATTATAAAAGTCAACCTAGCAGCAGGTTTCATTATGAAACAGTTGTGAAATACATTATGTAGACCATTTGGATAGAATTTCAATATGATGTAGAGTATAATTTAACGTGTTTTATTAGTGGTTTCTTAATCATTTCCTATATATTTTCTGTTGATACAATCATTTGCATTTGGCCCGCAGTAGTGTCCGAAAACTATTTTGCTAACAAAAGTGAGGGTCACGTGATGAAGTTATCACAATTCATTGTACTTTCTTGTACTATATGTGCTAAAAGCTCATTGTTGAAACCACCAGTGAAATTTCGAGGTATATAGAGGCCCTATTTTTATTGATTCAGAAATGTACAAGCTCAGGTCTGTCTATCCAATAATAAAGTTCATCCAATAATGAAACATTAAATAATAACGCTTAGGATAGTTATTTTACGATGTGTCTCTTGGTGCGATTTGCATTCTTTGTTCAATTACAAACTCAACAACAAATTGAATATTCCAGTATAATTATGTTCAATTTACTCAGTGAAATTCATATCTATATCTCTTACGTTATTGTAAGTTAATTTTCCTACCTAAATTCTATCGGTACTCTACAATGGAACCTCACAGTATTCCTCGAACGACTACTTCACTCCCTAATGCCTCGATGCCTCACGAAAAATACATATTATTATGAATGCAGAGAAGTATTACAAATATAAATATGTACAAGATGTCCGGAAATGGCATGTACAACAGAAAACCACAAGTTCCTCAAACGAAAATATGATGATTCAACTCAACTTACCTATATACAAAGTTGGTTAGTTTGGCGCTAGAGGGCTTCAAAATTGATTTTTTTTTAAATATTTTCAGATAAGTCGAAATCATTTCTTAGCCACGCGTTTGTACCTGCAAATTACAGCTTTTTATGGATGAAACCCTGATTTCGAAAATTACAGGATGCTTAAAAACTTGGTCACAATAAATTATCCACCTATATTTTTTGTTACCCAGTGTATAATCACAACCATTTTTTTTCTGGATAGTTACTTTTACTTAGGAGCTATTCACTCTCCTACAACATTTTTGTTGGGCAAACAGTTTAGCCGCAAAAAATATTTTCTAAATACCTACAAGCTTGAATTAGTAATTGAAACTTAACACAAATAATTTTTTTATTGAAAGTTGACACCTAATGGAAGTGTAATGAACAATTAATCAACTAAAGTTACAACAAATGTTCAGAATGGTTTCCTTGTAAGCATGCGTTGATTCTACGTCGAAAATTAAGTTGTGTATTGTAGCGGGATTCTGAAGTATGTTAGCAACATTTAAAATTCTGCAATACAAATCTTCCTCGTTTTCAATGGGAGAGGAGTATTTGTAAAATCAAAGGGTGATAGGCCCGGTGATCTTGCTGGCCATTTTACAGAAGCATCCTTCCAACCCACCGATTTGGATAAATAGTATTCACATACTAACGCACTGCTAACAAAAAATGTGACGGAGCACCATCATGCATGAACTATATATTCTGTCTTAGTAATAAGGGTAAATCATCTGGTAAAGTGAGAAATGTTTCTTGCAAAGAAATTTAATAATTATTTCCAATTAGCCTATTAGAAAATAGTCAATAATTCCTCGCCACATATTAACTTTAAATTCATGTTTGTAATGAGTAACCTTTGTTGCATGGGGATTTTCATCAGAGTAAACATGTTCATTATGTAAGTTAGTTACACCGGATCTTGTAAACAAAGCTTCGTCGGTGAATAAAATTCTCCTATAGGAATTTGGAGTTTCTGCTATCTGATTTTCAATTAAAACAGCAAAATGTTAAGCGGAATTCTAGATCAATAAGTAATAAGTCTTGAATTTTTTGAATGTGGTATGGATGTATAAGTTGTTTCTTTAAAACCTCATTAGCAATTGATTTGGCAACCGCTAATTCCAGTCCTGGATATTTATTACTCAATATTGGGTTTTCCTCAAGTCTTTCTAAAATTTGTTCCTCCGTATCTACTGTTCTTGTAGTACGTTGACGTCCACAATCAAAAGTTCATGGATTCAAACTACCATCTTCACAAAGACGCTTAACAATGTTTACAACGTTTGGTGATTTGGCACCATACGGTTACGAAACCTTTCCCTGTAGACTAGAACACTCTCGCGACCATTGTATTCACAAAATCCATAAACTAACAACATCTACTTGTTCGGCATGTAAATAATCAGAATTCATAATGACTCAGAGATAAACCGTTAAAATAAAAATAAGAAATTTCAGAGACAAGTTCAGTTCAGTTTGAATGACATCAAAATAATATGCTCTTTTTATTTGTCAAATTAATCATAGCCAAACTTTTAATACAAACTTCATTAGTGTTAAGTTACAATTATTGATTCAAGCTTGTAGAGATTTAGAAAATATTTTTTTGTGGCTAAGCTGTTTGCTCAACTAAATTTTTGTAGGATAGTAAATAGCTTCCAAATGAAAATAAACAAAAAATGGTAGTGCTTATACGGGGGTTACAAAAAATATTGGTGAATAATCTATTGTCACCACAACTGGAATATTTCATAATCAAATAGTTTTTATTCTCCAAAATTTTATCATTTACTTATGATTGTAGGCTAACGCCATTCCTTTTTTTTTCTTTTACTGTGACCTGTTCTACACTCATAGGGGTTCTTATGAATATATGAAATGAATTACTTACTACTTACTACTACTTACTTAAGTAATTCTAACAGTTTAATCCTGAATTTCTTTCATTCCGTTGAAAAACTTCAAACTCTAAGAGTTGACCCATGCGAATTGCTCGTCAGCTTCGACGTCGCTCACTTTTTACCAATGTTCCTGTTTCAGACACCCTTTTCATAATTTATCAACTGTTACCTGTCAAAAACATTTCGATGGACTTACTCTCGTAAATTAATTTTTGCCTATCTTTCACATATCTCCTGTATGATGGCAAGTTTTACGAGGAGTCCTCAGGAGCTGCCATGGGTTCCTCACTCTCTCCGGTCATAGCTGAAATTTTCATGAAAACTTTTGAGCAAGATGCTATTACGCATCTGTTCTCAAACCGAAATTTTGGTTTAGATTCGAACGCTTTTATCATGCGGCCCCATGGTCGTGAGAATCTTGTTCCCTTCATGAATCGTTCAAATTTATTACTTCCTAATATCCGTTTCACCAACTTGAATTGAAAGGTTCCCCACCGTTCCTAGATGTATTAGCTAGTCGGCAGACTGACGGTACTTTCGAACATTTTCTGTATCGGAAACCCACTTACACCGATAGATACCTCAAAGGTCTTTCACACGACCACCATGCCCAAAAGCAATCTGCCATGAACTCCTTGGTCCACAGTGCTGTCAATTTATCTCAACCCCAATCCTTGAAATCAGAATTGAAACACCTTTCATCTGTCTCACTATCAGATAATTTTTCCCATTATAACATTCAAGGAGCCATACCTAAATTCCCTGCATATCTTCCTTATATTGGAAACACAACACATCGAATATCCAAAAGCCTTAAAAAGCATAATATTTCTAGACGTTTTTCCACACTTCCAAAACTATTTCAGTTTTACAAACCTGTTGAAGATCCTCTTCTTCCTTTTCATTAAGCAGTGGCGGATCCGGCGAGGGGCAATGAGGGCAATTGCCAGGACTGAGAATTTTTAAAATTATTTACAAAATAATTAATATAAATATATGCATTTATACAATATAACATAAATAGTACATGATGGTCATCATGTATTTGCTTTGTGCTATTTGAATTACTTAGTATTGTTTTATATAAAAAAATCTTCGTTTTTTCTTATGTAGCAGTCACTGCAATTTTATTTTTCTATAAAAGTTCATTTAAAAGTGTAATTTAATATTAGAGAGTAAAGAGAGTTAAGGTTTATTTTGAGGTACTTGTTTTACACGTGACCTTGAAATTTTGAAAAAATTTCGCCTTCAGCGCGCTACTTTGGGCTCGGTACGCTCGCAATGGGCATCTTGCTAAACCTATGTTTATCTTAGTTACAACACTGATTGCACTTACTGAAAATCGAGTCTGGATCCGCCCCTGTCATTAAGAAGGTGTTTATAGTATTCCTCGTTCTTGCGGTAAAGTATACATTGAGGAAACGGGTCGTGCAGTAGCTACCCATGTGAAAGAACATGAGCGCTGAACAAGAGTTCATGACAACAGTAAATCTGCACTTGCGGAACATAAGTTTGATAATAATCATCAAATCCTTTTCGAGAATACTAAAATGCTAGTCCGAACCACAAACCCACAATAAATACTTCTACAGAAACCAGAAGGATCAGTTCCAGTTCACACCTCAAGCCTACCCTGAAGGTACCACCTATGATGGTTGGCAAAACATCGGCATCAAGTCATGCTATTACTATCCATCTGGAAGCCAGGAAATTTCAAACGCAAAATCATTTTGGCGCTGTAACAGTTATCATTTTTGTCAAATTTCTAATGACTGCTGAATGGTTATTTATATAGTACAAGCTTCCAAACCTAATAGAATTCATTGATATGTAACAAAACCAAAATGAAGAAACAATAACAATTATTACCAACAATACTAACAATAGATTTAAAATAACAAGAGATGTTCGAAATCTCCTCCTATCAATTCGATACATAATCTATATTTCTTTTTCAGGTTTTCAATTACTTTTTGTATTATTTCTGCTCTCGTGTTTAGATACAATTTTTGTTCTTCAAGACGGGTTGAATTTGGTCGATAGTGTGTGGTCGATTTATATGAACTTTTCCGTTTGAATATCCCCATAAAAAATGTATCTGAAGGTGTTCAATTGGGGCTATTTGTGTACCATCTTATTGTACTATTCCGTCCGATCCAAACATCATGTCTTTCATTCAAATATCGCATCGTCTTGCTGTCAAACAAACTTTCTATTCATGTTAGTAGCTAGATCATCTACTGCCTCACTAATTTCTAGAAGCAGTAATTAACAGATTCCAGTCAGAGATCCATTATTTTTCCGATCATTCTATCTTTACTTTTCGGTAGACCAACAATGGATATTTTTTGGATTTGATTCTCCAGATGAATTAAATAAAGCTTCACTCGTCCATAAAATATTAGTTTAAGAGTTCGGATTTTCTTCCAACATATTTGGCATATGCCTGCAAAAATCTAACCGTCTTTGTTTATTAAAAATGGTAAGGTTTTGAACGTTTGTACACAGTCTCTTATTGAATTATTAGGATTCTCTGAATAGAAAAAAATTGCTTAGTATTCTCTGATGAACTAATCATGCAGCGTACCTTGAAAATAGAGCATTGTGTCCTATTTTTCGTCGTAGTTTGTTCAAACTTTTCTAATTCTTCATTGCAATGCGCCATTATTTCGGAATGTCTTATAATTATTTATGAAATTTTGCAAGCTTGGAACTTACCTATTAGAAAACATATTCCATACGAGACATCCTGCTGTTTTGTTATTTTTTTATAAAATTGGAAATATAATATAATTTCTCTGCCTGAGAAAACACCATTATTATATTCTATTTCTATCTCACAGGTGCAAATTGAAAGATCTAGCGTTGCATGGCCAGCTTCCCGAGTGAAAACATTCAGTTTATCATTATCGTTAACTACCTTAGTAATATGCCTACAGATAGCTATACTTTCTGAGCCGTTCAAAATAAGTTCATCAAACCTTATATATTTGCAATGACAGAAAAACTATCGGACTAACAAATAAAATACAGAGTGATCTATACAACTGTCAAAATTTTTCAGTCGCAACGATTTTTTGTCTTTCCTTAGAGTTCAGATTCTGAAGGTCTAAGTAAAAATACTACAACTTTCGTAGAACTAATATTAACCAACCAATATAGCTATTGCCGAACTTACAGTGGATCATCCTGTACCTATAATGTGCGTTGAACATCGAATCACCCGACAATGGAATGTTGGGAGAGGGAATAGGCATCGGAATCTTTCTTATGAGTTTGGAGGTTATAGGAATCAGGAAAGACTTCACTGGGCAAACTTCCCTCAGATCCCTCAGATTTTCAATTTATGCATTTAATATCCCTTTTGGTAATTAGCCAAGGAATACTTTCACCATATTATCGCTTTTTCAACTATTTTCGATTTTCAAAATATTGAAATATTAGACTTGACTATGCCTGAACATCACGGGTGATATCTCAAGAATTCAGGATTATGCGTTGCTTACCTGAGCTATACATTATTAACGACATTATACATTAACGTCCACAAATAAGGTATAATGTTTCATGATGAATACGACTATTATTTTAGTAGAGTGTGAAATGTAGATGACAAGAAGAAAGTATCTGGGTGGTGCAATAGTTGGGTTGGGGTGTGAGCCGGTACAGTACCATGTCTAGTGAATGATGGGCTATTGTAGCGCCCACACGCGCGGCAGCTTGACCTGGCCTGCCCTTTGCAGCAGGTGAACGCATCTACATATATAATCATGCCCAGAGGTGAAAGACACCGCGCCACCTCACTAACATCGCAATAATGCACCGCCGTACCAAGAAGACCAGATGTATTAAACAACATTAACTATAACGTTTAGTCTAAACCTTTACTAATCAGTAGTTGGGTATTATTTTAGATATTGAGTAAACATGCAACGAGGCACGCATTGAAAGTAATGTCATATTATACTCGATTACCTGGTAGATAAAATCATACCAAATAAATAGCACAAGAACATACCAATGATTTCTGATCTTGATGTAACCATCAGATTACATTAACAAGTTGGAAGGTAGACTCCTCTATGTTTTTTGTTCCGGAATAGAGTAGCTATCATAAATAAAAGTCTTCTGTTTGAGTTTACGCAGTGAATTGTCTGACCTTCTATGATGTTTATGACCATTGATTAATTATTACCATTGTGACTCGTTAAACTTTAAATACTGTAAATTGAATTAGCATTTATTAAGAATATCATCAATCAAATGAGGGGATAATCTAATGAACTAGGATCTCAAATCGTAACTGAATAATTACATGAGTCTTTTGAAAATTCCAACTCTGTGAAAACCAGTTATTCATCTCTTCAGATTATCTACGTATAAGCTAGCGTTCCCTGAAGTTAAGCTTGTGATAAGCTTTCTAGTTCAGATCGATCAGGACTAGAAAGACCTTATCATTGTTAGTTGGCAAAAGCCAATATGATATTCATTTGTTTCTTATTCTCTGACATTGATAAGCTTTAGCTCTAGTGTGGCTTAGAAATACCCTCATTCATCATTCGAGCACTATGGGGGTACTTGGATTCCAACGCTGAAGCTTGAAATTTGACCATTTGACCTAGCAAAAATTACGCCCTCTAATGGAACTTTGAAAGTTGCCTCCGGTTTAAAATTAAATATTCAAGATTTTTTTCTTTACTTTGACTACACAAGACGAAAACCTATACTGTTCGAAGATTTTCATGTGAGTCAGCAATGGAATGTTGGGAGAGGAGATAGGCTTCCAAATTTTTCTTGAAAGTTTGGAGGTTATATGCATAATACAAACCTTACTAGGTAAAGAGTTTCGCAACTTCGAGTTTCGATGAAAAGAAGTCTGGTAGGAAGGAGTTCGGCAGGCGAGCTTGACATTTAAGGGGTGACTAGCTTGAGCTCTTGTTGTTCTAGCTGGTCTACCTGAATCTCTCGTGGTGGAAAAATAGACGAGAGCGCCCACCTTTCTACGATGTTCTAGAGAGGTTAATGTATTCGTAAGTGTGACATCATCAATAAGACGAACAGCTCTCTTCTTCATAGAATTTAAAAACTTCAGCGTATGTTTGGGAGTTGAACTTCAAACATGTGAGCAGAAATCGAGGAATGGTCATATCTGTCTTTTCTCATTAAGGAGAAGCTGCTGGGATGTGAAGTATCTCTTCTCAGTGATTAGGAAAAAGTTTCTGTGAAGCGGTTTTCGCAAAGGATCTCACATGGTTGCTGGTGGTGATACCGAGTATGGATGTGGAAGACTTCATTGGAATAGTTGTAGCTGACATCATTATATCAATGATTGTGGGATTCGCTTTCCTGCATAGAATACAAGCTTGACTTTTAGTTGCATTGAACTCTAATAGATCATGAGATCCCTATTTAAAATTTCCCCAGATCTTCATCAATTACATTGACCAGTCTCTGACACGCTCCTTTGGCTTCATTGGATGATATAGAGGAACTAGATTAGGAAGTTGTATGAAGTGCACCATCATATCCAAAGCTGTGGACGAGCCAAGAGGTCACTCCCAACCGATCGTTGATATTCAAAAACACAAAGTTGATACCCAGACAGATCCAAGTGGAACTATAACGTTAATAGTCATTGTATCGATTCCGATACTCCGATAAAGTTGAGGCGGCAAACCATATAACGAGATTCCCAAGCAGGCATTGATGCCAGACTTGGTCAACTGCTTTGGAGATATCCAATGCTACAGTATTCCTCATATTTTTATCAAACATGCGTTAAGTAGGCAAATCAATTGTTGATATATGCTGACGAAAGCCATATTGCCGGTTATTCACGATTTTGCAGTTCTGTAGGCTGGTATTGGACCAGTTCGATATTGATTGCTTTCTCCATCACTTTTGAAATTACAGATAGTAGTGCAATGAGTCTATAATTATTAGGAACGGTGTACTTCGGTGTTTTCTCCAGATTGATTGATCTCTAGTTGTTTTTCAGCTGGAAGGAAAGGTAGTGCCTTCACCGGTTGGATTAGAGGTGAACTATTTTTTATCCTCCATGAATCAAGGAGATGAATGACCCTGTTGTTAATAAGCTTGTTCCTTACAGAATTGTCTTCAAAATGAGATGACTTTGTAGTGCTATAAGAACTCTCAAAATATCGGATTAAAACCCATGAACTAACTTTATATCAGTCAATTCTTTTTCCGCAAGTATATCGCTACAAATGTCCCATATCGCAAATTACTTCATTCCAAATGTGTAGCGCTTATAATTCCTTAAACATGAGTCATCCATCGTTGATACGAGCGTCTGAAATTTGCTTCAATCTAGCGTGAAAAATAGACGTATCACTCAGAAATCGAACTGAAAATTCACAGCTTATGCATTATTGCGTGTTATGCTAGGTGCTGAGTCACGTGTTATTCTACTTGCTTCTGTTTTCTGATTAAGTTCTATAACGTGTATCTTGCGACTTTTCGGTAAAGTGCTTATTTCAAATCCTCGGGCGCCAGATTTTTCTAAGAGGTTTACTCCTTTTTGAAGACTTCTGCTAGGTTCTTCACCACAAGGCTTGTCACTCTGCCATCTATAGATAGCCTTGTCCCTAGGGTAGCTACAGTGAAGTAACCAGAGTTCAACGGGCAGAAAACAGTACCAAAATTGTAGGCTTTAATTACAATCTATACCTGGTTAAAACTTAGCTCGTTTGAAGATGGAGCAGAAATAATTTAATAAAACAGGGAATTCCAAATATTGGAACATATGATGATTATTATAAGTACACTTTCGGAATAATCAATATAAATTCAATTGAACGGTATCAATTACAAAAATTCACCCAGACGGAAAATGTAATGAAGCTCAAACGGTATATAAAAAATGGTACAACATATCCATTGTTGCGATATGTTCGGTATTGAAATTCAATTCAACGGTACGGAATCGGTTGACAAATGATTCAGAATGATCAATTTGCGGAAAAGTACGAATCAAACAGGTCCTAGCGTAATGAGTGGTATTCGGTAAATTTTAGATAGCAACACTAATAAATGAAATGTTCAAATCACACTACGATATATTCGGTTTTAAATTCGGTTGACATGGAAAATATTGTTTTGCACTAGTTTTTCGATTGTACGATATCAAATTTTACGGTATTTTCGGTTAATTACTCTAATTGAGTTTATTATATCATAGCTCCCACCCTGATATTAGCTATCAACGGCGTTCCCGGTAATTGTATGACAGTGTTAGATTTCATACACTTGGCAGATTCTGAATCTAAACAATTAGGCCTTATACTTCCGGTACATCACAGTGTGCACAAATACTAATTGTCGTATCTGCAATAACCCCTAATACCACGGCCGAGGACTTCTCATAGTATTAAGGAAATTATTACGATTCTCAATCACACAACCACCCCCAGCTTATACTTCCGGTACATCACAGTGTGCACAAGCCGTTGGTGGTTTGGTTGTCTATGATATACTTATACTTCCGGTACGTCACAGCGTGCACAAATATACCAAAGACGCCCCTGTCGTTCAAACATGCACACTCTGTACACACCATACAATTACTTGAATATTCCAATTCACGTGTGAATTCAAATCGTGCGCGGTCCGACCTATGACGGGATAAACTCAAATATAATAATTTAAATTACTGAATGCTACGGAACTCAGGTATCGTACAAACGTTCACCAATTACAATAATAATCATAAACTACGGAAATCAATATATCGTAATGTCCAAAAATATAAACTTATTTGCTATCATTTACCTTCTGAAACAATTCACTTGAACGGAAATCTATTGTTAATTCACAGTTTAAATTTTGACTTAAACTCGGATTTCTAATTTACTTCGATTGTTGTCTTAATTTCACTTCAACGCTACTGATTTATAATCACAAAAATAGCACTGATCCTGATTGAAATTCAAAAACACAAGAGAGCGATCTTTTGTCTGTCACGGCTTTTATATGTTTCCCGAGGTTCTAGACAGGTCTGCTCCACCAATTCCTTATTTTGTGCCAAGGGTTCTTTACTTATGCCCCGAACAATGCTTAAAACTGACGCTACTTTTTAGATCTAAAATTCGCGCTCATGATATCTTGGTAGTTCCTCTCGGCGGAGTAAGCGAGTGTTATCGGAGTTTTTTTGGTTGTTCGCCCTTTTTATACATAAGGTTGCACGAAGTTTGATGCGTCAACATGGCCAGACCCCTGTTTTTGCAACATATTTTATCAGAATGAAATGCAATTTTGAACGGACATGAATTTGTTTCATCTATTTGAATAATTATACTTATTCGAAATTACGGAGATTTAGAAAAATGGCAATCACGGAATACACTTTCGGAATTCATTTATATGTATTGAAATAATGAACTGTTCAAACTGAGATTACATGTAACATCCGTATTTATTGCCTGATCTAAATTAAATAATCTTTCAAAATTTTAGCTTCGTTACAGTTCACTCTGATGATTGCTACTCGGTAGCTGAGAGGTCCTCAATAGCTCAACAGTATTTTCAGCAGGATAAGGGTGATTACATCTAACTCATTAGTATTTCTTATTGATTCAAATTTCCAAGGGGATATTAGCAGATTGTCCGCCCACATTGACATACAATGGTCAATTTTATTCAAAAGGTTTTCAAATACAATAATGATGTCTATGGAAATGTAGGTAGAGTAGCAAGAATAAAAATTGTTCAGAATGACGTTTTTCATAAAAATATATATTTTATCGAAAAAACTTTTGCACGATTTTCCGGAAGATGTTATATTGAGAATAAAATGTCAGTTATCTCGTTTCTTTGGGATTTTTCGAAAAATGTGCTCAGAATGAGCCATATTACATTAAACTAGATAAGTTTCAGCTCAAATTAACAATAATTGCTACTTGGCTTGAATTTATGAAGAACAAGATGATCATACTGACTTACAGATAGAAGATTTCTCCTGTCAACGGAAAGATTCAAAGAAATAGTATTAACTGTTGATTAGGATCACGAAACTATTTATTAGTCAGACTAAAATGAAAAATAAAGTCAGACAGTTTCCTCAAATATATATCCAGTCAAACTTTTATTTAATAAGTTTCGTTTAAACTTGCTCTCGCAGCGCATCGCTCCACTGTGAAAATTTTTGTGTTCATAAACTCAATTATGCAAACAGTAATGATATTTAAGTCAGACAGATACCAACCCAAGGTAAATTCAGGGAGAGCAAGTAATCTCCTAAACAATATGAGCTCAACTAACATGATGTATTCATTCTAAGAAACTGCGTCGCCTCGTGCTGAACTATCCTGAATCATTATTATAAATTCCAATCAATCCAGTACTACAGCATCCAAACACTTTTCAAAAAGGTGTTACAACCCTGATATGGTGAAATAACTAGCGTACTAGGTAGGATTAATGGTACGGTAGAATTTCGACAAAAATTAGTACCGATTCGTTTCAACGATTTACTCACTGAACGAAACGGTCGAAGTGAACGTGAATCTGACTGATCTTCGTCTACACATCTTTCACTGCTTCGGTGTAGTGAACGAAAGGCAGTGTCGTGGTCCGCAGAGTAAACCAACGGCGTCCATAAGTAAGGAATGCGAATACTTGTAATCATCCTATGGTTCATCGTAATCGCCCAGGAATCGATTTCACCCCAATCGACAAAAAAGTAGATCATTGAACTTTCATTAGAGTAATTAATTTGGAATTTCTAGAAAATAGTTATACGTAAATTCAGGATCAAACTTTCAAATTTGAACACGATACTAATCAATTCAGGACAGAGGAAAAATATCAAACCAAAACATTTAATTCAGTTATACGAAGGTTTCAAGAACTTGGAGTTTCTTAACAACATCCTTTCCAAAAATTTAACAAAATCAGGAACAGAAATAACTTGTGTCCACCACCCAAGTACCTAATATTTGACAATCTCGAAGATTAGGGATGGAGGAAGAATGCATATGCAATTGCAAAAGCAGATGCAACTGCAAAGGCTTGGGGATGCCGAAAAGCAAAGGAAAAAACATTATCTATGACTACCGTTTCCATGGTGAGCACAAATCAATTATTCAGGCTCATATGTATGCATCCAATAAGATGAACTGGGGCAATTTAGAAGGCTATATAAATAAGATAATATGGGTCAGCATATGTTACCATTTTGTAGATGATTTTATAGGGAACAACTTCATTCTAGACAGTTTTGATGGGCGAAGATTTGCGTGATAAAGAATAAGAACTAACTCGGTCATGAATTCATGAAATTGGCCAAAGCGCCACCCCTTCAATTACGATAATGTGGTTTCAACCTCGGGGCATACAAACTCTCAATGCTCCACTGAGGGGCGAAATTCTTGAATGTATTACAATTTTATTGTCTTAATTTACTGTACTATTACGGCGTACCAAGTAAATAATGCTTTGTAGCTGCTCAATAAATACTCTCTTCTGTACTCCTCCTTGAGAATTCATCCTCTATCAGGGAGAATCTTCACATTTTGTATCTCTGGCCGCATCTTGTTTCTTGATACAGAATAACAAATCATTCAAATAAAAAGCTGTCAAAATAAAGTCGTATCTTATGCTCCCATGAATGATTGAATGCCATTCACTATTAATACTAGGATTTTCGTTCAAGTGGGATCAATAAACCAAAGTGGTTTATATCTGCCACTGATGTATCTACATATTATTTACCTTGTGTTTTTCGTACGAAAGAGAAATAACGATCGTTTACACTTGATAAGATCAACAACTTAATACTGTTAGGATATGACCAATGCTTTTTCATAAGTTATTTTAACAGTTGGCAACAATTTTAAAGTTCCAGATGAATCAGTCGATATCATTAAATTGTTTTTATGTATTGATTCTGAATCTGAATTTCAATAGGATTCAAAAGTATAGAAGCACTTCTCAGGACAGTGATCCTACCTACATTTAAGTCGTGTAAACTATGGAAATGGTATCCTCAACAATAAATTGATTCGAAGATAAAGAGGAACTCTAAAATAGAAAACACAGAAACATGGTTAAGTCCTTGCAATTTCAAGGAGAAAACTGTGAGGACTTGAGTGATTGTACATGAAGCTGATGTTGGAACGAATATATCATAATTTTTTGGTCTGAATATTGAATTTCTTCAGAAATATCGCTTAGGCAAAATTGAGTATAAGTGATTATAAGACATGTTTCAGTGTATTCTTGTGTTTTAGTTGAGGTGAATGTCTTAGTTATAGTTTAATAAAGTGAATAATCAATGTGCTCATTTATAGATAGATAGATATATACTTTTTTATTTGTTCCATAATATTATACAACGTGCCAAATTCACAATTATTCTTGAAATAAAAAATTAAAAAATGAATTGAGTAATTCTAACAATTTTGCTAACCTAAATTTGGAATGAGTTTATAAAATACAATTTAGTGTGAGAAGCAGTAAAGTGATCTTCATTATTTTAATGTGGTTGTGCAATAACCTGGAGAGGTAGCATAGGTATAATAACACGTCAATTCATTTTCATTTTCAGAAAGGCTTAGGTTGATTGTATTCAAAATATTGAAGACATGGTATCACATGCTGCTGTGACACCATTTTTTTAATATTGTGAACAGGCTTCATCTCGGAACTTATAGGTAAAACTATCACTGCCAAAGCTTCCTCATGAATGATAGGTTCTCTATTATACTCAAATCTTGCTATTATCGGCGTACAGAGAAAATATTAAATCCTACCTGATCAAATGATGATACGTAAGCATTGATTTATCATGATTCAAACTAGTTTCATCATAGTTTGAGTGATCGGGTTCAATTAATACTGTTATAATAACATAATAATAATTGGCATTTTTAGTGAGAATGCTTCTCATTTATTGAGTAACTCTATTTGTTAAGGCCCAACGTAATGGAATTTTTTTTCATTTATGAAAAGCTCTATCTCACTTCCTTACAAGCGAAATGTAATTTATTTGAGGTTTTCCTGGCATCATTGTCCAGACGACAAAAAACTTATTGATTCTTAGCTAATAAATATTTACAATTTGAATCGATTCATATCGACAGCTCATATCAACTTATATTTTTACATTGCACAGCTTTTCGAACTAGAAATAAATTATCATTAACGCACTTCCACTACTAGTCTATCTGCATAAGTTAGCCTAGTTCAAACATCAAATGAGGGTTCACATCTTTAGATGGATAGGTATTTTACTACAATAACCTTGACAAAATTTTTGCTGAGAAACTCTATCAGTCAAGAATACCCGTATCTGTGTACGAGGACCGAAGAAAAGATCTTACAGACATCAGGACGAGCGATCACATATCACAGATCGAGGTGGACAGATAAGCGTTGGTGAATAGTTCAACCTGAAAGCTGTATTACTGGCCTCAACCAGTATACTGGAAAAGCCCACACATGAATACAAGAGATGGTCCGGGAAGGAAATCAAATACATGCAAGTTGAAAGGCCTGACATTGTGGTAAAATATAATGATTCCATGAGAGGTATCGATTTGGTTGATCGTAAGAGATTGCCTACTCCAGAATTGATCATAGCAAATTCGTGGATTTTGTATCAAAGTGATCGCTTGAAATTTCCGTATGGACTTGAAGTTTTAAGATTATAAACTCACAATAATAGCTGATTAGCTATTGGAATCAAAAGATGGAGACAACGATATTGAGAATGATACACCGAGGTCTATTCATACCAGAGAAAACCCGAAGGGATTTTTCATTCCTACATCGACAGCTCTATTAACTACAACCCTCTTGCACTATGAATGATAATGCCAGTCCAAGAAAAATGCAGCATCGCCCACTTTAGAAATTTAGAGCTCTAGAACTCTGTAGCACAAATTCGATATGCGAAAAGAAAGTTTATGTGTGAAGAGTGTGATCAGTCCTATTGCATAACAGGAATTCTTAAAAAAATATTCAATCAACACAGACCCTTTGTCCAGATGAATGAATGCTTTTTTCACATCAAAAAATTATGAATAAATTCCATTATTCTAAATGCCTAAGGTTTCTACAATCCACAGTATTAAAAATAATATCAATAAATCAAATCAGCTAACAAGTTGCAATTTGTATTGAAATGCAATGAATTTCAAACAATTTATCCTTATCACTTATCACAAAGGTAATATAAGGCTATAGGGGTAAGTAGATCAGCTCAGAAAGAGAACTGGCGAGTCTTCTGCAGTGAAATTAAAGCAGGCAAGGAGCAGCTAGACTGAACTTTCGTCTGGGGGATACTCTACAGATGGAAAAACATTGATTCACCTGATCGGAATCTGCTTCCCTGGCTTTGAGGAGCACGGCGAGCTACAGGGATGGTGCTGCACTAATCACCTGGTGAAATTCAGAGTAGACGGAATGGTCCATTTGTTAGACTGGGAATTCGCCTGCAGCATGTTTCTCCGGGGAAAGTCAGGTGGGCGTCTGGATTCTTAGGCACATACAAGTTGCCTGAAGTGGACGGCATTCTCCCGGTTCAGCTTTCTGGGGGACTGGAGATCTTCGGCGTTTTCGTGAGACTTGCTAGGGCTAGCCTGGTCAGAGCACACATTCCGTGTGCATGGCGCACGTCTGAAGTACTTTCCATTTCGAAAACAGGTAAGGCAAGCCACACTAATGCCAAGAACTTTAGACCTATCTGCATAAAATCCTTTATGCTGAACACTCTACAACGACTAATCGATCGATACATCTGAGACGAAGTACTGACCACGAATTCACTGTAGGCTGAAAAACACGCCTACAAAGAAGATCAATCGACGGAATCTGCTCTACACTCAGCAGTCTCCCTAATTGAAAATCAGATAGAGGAGGGAGTCTTATCAGACATTAGCCTCCAACAAAACCATAGCCGAAAGTATCCACGGAGCCTTCACGGATAAAGGAGTTCATAACTTAGTAAGCACCCGGATTCAGAACATGCTGGAAAACAGGAACCTCCAAGTCTCCAGAGGTGACACCACGATTTAAAGCTCTGTGGAAATCGGAGGTCCACAGGAGGGTTACTTTCACCTACCATCTGAAACATGGTGGTCGATGATGATTGGAGAAAATCAGCCAACCTAGGATCGCACGTGATAGGGTATGTCGATGACATACTCATAATCATCAGAGGAATATTTCTGAATACCCTGATAGACCTAATACAATCAGCCCTGACTGATGAAGGGTTGAAGATTAACCCTGAGAAAACAGAAATTGTAGTTCTCACTAGCTTATATAGAACATTACCAGAACATTGACGATAGCAGATCAGGTGATTAAAATCAGCGACCAAGGTGAATACGTAGGAGTTATCTCAGATAAGAAACTTCTATAGACATCACAGCTAGAACAACAGTGCCTTAATTTCTTCTCCACTAAGTGATACGTGACACGGGGTGCAGAGGGCTTCGCCTTAGACATTTAGGGACTGCAACGCCCCCTTTAATTGATAATAATAGTAATATCCTATTATCGTTGTATATTCATAGGGTAAACGGACAAACTAATTTTTTCTAAGATCCTGCTCCAGTATAATGTCCATTGAGTATTTACAAAACATTCGTCGGTTATAGTCTAGTTATGCCGAATCAGAGATCTAATCTAATGTGAACTCCGAATATCATTTTGGAGTTTAGACTATTTCATTGCTTTCACTTCAAATAAATGGTAATGTATTCTTCAATTGGCTTATCTTCAAATTCATCTTCGGTGATGTAAACTATATCAAAGCAAACATTTTGCTGTCACTTGTCTTCAAATGTAAGTATGCCGTCGAGTTGTTATGTTATTGAACGTGGTTCCTCACTGGTTTCGTGTTAGTCTAGACGCCTGATGCGTATACTTTTCAAATGTTATGTTTTTAGTCGTTGTCGGGTCAAATTAACTACAAAGCATTGTATAATAAATCATTCGAAAGTTCATTCAGTGGTCGCAGGTTGGATATCGAATAGCCATGAACTTATGTAAATTATGATCTATTCATAAAACTTTGAATATATAGAAATGGTGCATGAACTTCTTCAGACACATAATGTTCTGAATCATACATAATGATCTGGTTGAGAATTGTAACAATCGTTATTTTTTATCTGCAGTAACAGAATATTGATGTTAAAACATGACGTACAACGGGGAGGGGATATCAATGTAAAATTATTAAAAAATTTGGTATTTCCAAAATAATTATAGTCTCGAAGCGAACATTATTTCTAGACAGTGAGGATATTTTCTGGGTCACACTGTTAGGCACCTTATTCTAGATAATACTCGAGTAGAAAACTAGACAAGACACAGAAGCGAAGTTTCTTACGCTGTTCTATATAAACGTAAAATGGTATGAAATAAAGCTCAATAATGAACATTTTTGAATCAAATTTACTTCGGAATATCAATGATATTTTGCACAATATTTAGTTTATTTGTACTGGAAGCATAACTTGATTCATCATTATTACTGTATGATTGAAACATAATTAACAAGATAATACTACCCTCAAATTGAATAAGATATTACTTTTCTCTCTCATTTTCATTTAGTTCATCTCATGTTTTTGAATTAAGTTAATACAAATTGCTAAAAGTAATGTTGAACAACGAAATTTTGATTTCTTCTTGAAAGCTATTGAAAGGAAATTCGAATTTTCTGGGAGTATTAAAATCATCTGAAACCATAGTTTTCAATTATTATAAATCTCATATAATTCATTCCACCTCCAAAACTATTGAAATTATACTATCCTGTTCTCCCTTCTCCGTCTTCGTTTTGCCTTTTTCGCTCAAGAGCCTTTGCTGTTATCATTTGTTCCTCCTGTTGTTCCGGATTATTAGAAGTCAAGTTTATTTTCAATTCTATTTTGATATAAAAGAAGAAACTCATATCCTCCCGAGAAAAACACACCAATAAATGGTGAATAATCGTTAGTTGTGGTAATTGTTGCGAAAGTCACACAGAGCAGAATATTTTACTTACCTCATTATTAAATGCACAATGTTAATATACTATTGCTCAAGACGAACAATCAATTAAAATTTCCAAACCAAAGTAGGAAATTAAGTGCATCATAGTGCATATAGTAGTAATTCTTACAATGATAACTTATATATTATATGCATGGTTTTTTCCATTAAAAAAAGCAAATGGGTTGCAACTAAGTACTCAGTTTACGTCTGGCAACCTCCGTTTAAACAGGAAGTCCTTACATGTGTCCTAAAAACTGACAGCATTGTGCCGTGACGAACGGGTGACCAGCTGCAACATAGCCTCCGACTTATGACCTCACGGTAGAGCCGATAGGCCTTGTTGTAGAAGCGAACGCGAACGCTCGATTGTGACGTCACAAACCAGAGGCTGTTGCAACAGGTCACCCGTACGTTACAGAACAATGCTGCAATACCGACATTAAAACAGAAGTCTCATTCACTTTTTTGGACATAATAAATAAAGACTTTGTATTTTTAAATGGAGTTGCCAGACGTGAACTGAGTCCTCAGTTGTCTCAATTTATTTATATCAAAGCAAAAAACTTGTCTTCTAATGATTGAAAATTTCCTAACAACATGTAATTTAAATCAGGCATTGAAACAATAAGTAATTATCTCTAAAATTTCGTAAAATATGGGTGACCATACAGTATGTGTCTGTGTTGTTGATTTATTTAAAGCCTAGGTAGACGTCCACGTATCTGATCATTTTGATCATTTCTGAAAAACTTGATCTTTGCATTATCCTTTAAGTAACCATAGATGATAAGCCCCTGCAAAATGTCCCTTAATCGTTGCCTTCTGAGAGAAGTTTTAACATTTTCGATTAAGTTGTTATAATATTCATAAGCTGAGCTGTGTATTTGGAATGCTCTATATTTGAACTAAATTGAAGTAGAGCCTTTATGACATATACATTCAATACCTTAAGGGCCACTTCAATATTTTGACATTCCAAATTTGTAGGATAGAGTGTTCTCAAATTCAAAGAATATCCAAATTCCAACAATTTATCATGTTCTAATTCATGCATTTCTTTAAAAGCATGAAATGAGTCTAAGTTGGGTTACTGCATAATTTGATTGTGTTTTGAATTTAGCCAATTAGTGAGAATGTGAACGGAATCGAATAGATGGAATAATGGTCTTGTATTATCAACTGGATGAGGATCCACGATACATAACTTAGGAAAATTGTTCATGGCTTTGAGTGCATTATTGTTACATAATATAATGCAGATTATTTTATATTCAATTCATTCTAATTACAAAATAATAGACAAAATTCACACTTACTACGGTACCACTACCAGAATATTATTCTGTTATTGTTGTTATCATGAAATCTTTAACAGAAACAGACGATATCCATTGTTTCTCTAGTTCATTATCTTCAGTGAAACTGAACATTTCAACTTTTGGCCCATTGTTACTCCCCTTGCAGCGAGGAGCTCAACATCCATTCGGCCTAAGTAATTAAATCTCAAACGTCAGTAAGCTGTACGCACGACACAAATCGCGGTGAGAATCAACATAAACATCCACTTTGGAAGCTATTTTGCAACGCAACTTATCCAGTCATAACACTCTTATACACGTTTATTTACAGGTAAAAATACGATCCAACACAGAAGGGCACCTTAGGAACAGGGGAAACATATAATTTTCTACAAGAAAGAGTTTAAACTCTGTCTAAATCTAATATTCATCGCCTATCACAGTCAATACCGGCAACGGGCCAATAAGACTAAACCATACAGTTGTATGCTACGTTTCTTCTCACAGCCTTCTGCTGGTGACGTCATACTGACTTTATTACCAAGCGTACTAATACGTGGCCTGATCGATGCCACTCAACTTCCTATGCTGACGGGCCATACTAGTAAAATTTCAAATTTTCTTAGTGATTCAGATATCGACGTAGCGTATGAAAGACAGAATAATTTAATTAGGTTCATCAAAAATAATAAAGATACATCATTCGATGATGACGACTGCTGAGTTGATAAGTTGACATGTGGATCTTCCGTTAAGATATACATTGGTCAGACAGGTGGGATAATGATAAACTATGGAAGAGTTCACACTGCGGATACACTATAAGACTATAAATAAGATATATTCACCCTTATCCACTGAAAATATTATTAAAGTATCAAGTAGTCATCATCAGAGTGAACTAAATTATAAATCAGAATGTGTCTGTTTAAATACTATTTGGGCGATAATGATGTGAAAAAGGGGTTACCCTCAGCTGGTGATAAATCGGAATTTAATAGATTGCATTTTCGTTTATACATTAAATTACCTAGATATTTGTTTGTACTGTATTTTATAAGTAATAAACTGTCTTGAGAAATAGTGTGGCCTATATTCAAAACATGTTCGGCTAACGCGGATTTATCACTATTATTTTTCTTTATATGGGCAAAATGTTTCTCACACCGAGTTAAAATGTTCCTTCTAGTTTGACCCACATAGCATTTTGAACACAACTCACAACTGATTTTGTAAATACTGGATTTGTCGGAGTCGGCAACTTTAGCAAAGGTGTTGACTAAACGGTTTTTTTTGGCTTGTTATTACATCTATAAGCTGGTTGATTGCAAATTTAGAAAAAAAATTATGGAATTTATTAGAAATTACTGAAGTGAAACTTTTGAATTTTATTGAAGTATTTCAAGGCAATGACTCTAATTTGGTTAGTTGCCTACGTTAATATTTCCTATTCACAGGTGGAATAATAGAAAAAAAACGAATCAAAGAATATATATGTAATTTCATTAATAATAAATCTGATTCAACCTTTTAACATTTAATTATGGAAAATCATCATTTTAATGATAATTCTAAGATTTTACACATTCAGAATGGTAGCGAATAATTGAATTTGTTAGAATTGCTAGGAATTAATAAATATGAGAAATCCGATATTGAATGACCAACAAATACTTGATAATAATCTATAATTACATTTACTCATTGAATTAGTGGAAATCAAACTCTTAATAGTTATTTTATTCAAGTTATGAATGAATTTTCATCACGTAGTGGCTGATTATATTCAATTTCTGGAAATATTTTTGATGCTTTGTCATTGTTGGATTGTAGCTGTTATTCTTTCGATTCAAAAGGAATTGGCAAGGAACATCTTATTTCACTGGCAAGATACACAGGGATAGGTGAGATTGGGAAAACCTGATAGGAATTCCAGTTTTCCCATCCTCCATACCACGCCGTAAGAAAAGAAAAATCATGAAAATATGGGGATTGGGTAGTGCGCGCATCTAGTATCAGATAATATAGGTTTCGTGAGCTGTATGGGGAATGACTTTATCAATTGAATTATCTCAGAAAAAACTAGCGCAGCAGATGTAATAAGCCTTGTTATTTGTTATTCATGCTTATTGCGGTTACCATTGTTTTCTTGACAATATTGAGAATTAATCAATTATTGGATAGATAACAAGGAAAATGGTCGATCGGTATTACTGTAGTACTAGTGCCGATAGAACTGTTCTCAATATTGATAACAAATCTACAACATTGTTTAGAAACAGCTGTATGGGAAAATCTGTTACACGGTGGCTTCTAGTTATTGGTAAGTAGACAATTATTGTCATGCTTTCAATATTGTTTATTCAAACAACACCTCTCACTTGCTTGTTTAGCTAATCATGGCTGGTGTAAATTTACCAATCTTAATGCAAATTTTAGAAAATGATGTAGAAAGGTAATTAGAAAACTAATTGAAGAAAACACACAAAATTAATTATATGTATTTCAGGCATTTTGCTACTAGCACACCGAACTTTGAGAGATGCAAGTGATACGTTTTCACTACCCGAATATACTTTTAAAAGCAATTACGGAGTGAACCGTGATACAGCACATTAATTGATATTACAGGTTGCAAGATGCAGAAAGAGTAAGACTGGCTCTTCCATAGTCCCTCAAAATATTAATTACCCTACATTTCTCCCCTCAAGATAGCTGTCAAAAGAGTTGTGAACAGGATTTTCAAGCCCCAATGTGTTAAACATGAGTAAGTTAATGCCCGGGGAAATATCAGACGCAATTATTATGGCTTTGTATCAATTGGTCAAGTTTTCGGTGACTTGTCTTGAAAAAAAAAATGATGGAAAATGAGAAGGATTTACAGTATAAATGTCCAAACTATCGTGAGTGCTGATCTGAAAATATTGGCAATAAATGTTAGATCTCCTATGTCAAAATCTTTAATACCTTGAACCTATAGAACATCAGCAAAAGTGGTTCTAAAATACTTTCCATTGACTATTAATTATCAACTTTCCTTAAATACCTGAGTCAAATTCACTGTTGGTAGTTCTTACTCGTGAAGTTGCTTTGTCAATATTTGTTACGAATTGAATGTTGAAAAGAATTAGAAAATCGTGACCACCGCGATACCAATGCATTCCAATATTGCAAATTCTGATCGAGTACCAAAGCCTTGTTGGGAAACTTCCGTCGTAAGGTCTAATCTGTACATGAAAGTTGATCTATAACTAAGCCTCTCAATCAACGACTGTAGTTTTTTCTCATACGAAGTTGGAAGGGGATTAAGAACAGCATTATGCTTCGGATAAATAATATATTCAATTCAATTCAATTTATTCGCTTATAAAAACTCAAAGCATTTGACCGAGTCTGGAACCACAGCCTTCTTTGGAAACTTCCGTCATATGGCTTACGGCCTCTGATAATCTAGTAGAGTTTAAAGATTGCGTCTTCTCCAGGAAGACGGATCCCACAATCCCTGATATGAAGATGTCATGTACAACTTTTCCTATGGATTCTTTCATAGCAATGCTCGGAATCACGGCACCCTCTCATGGGAAGATCATGTGAGGTCAATCGCGAAAAACGCTTCACATAAACTTGGTTTTCTATTCCGTGCCAAGAGCTACTTTACATCCCAGCAGCTCCTCATAATCTACAAAGCACAAATTCGACTTGTCCTGGAGTGCTGTTCACATGTTTGGAGTTCGGCTCCCAAACAAATGCTGAAGCTCTTGGATTCTATCCAGGAGAGAGCTATTCGTTTGAATACACACACTCACGAGTTCATTGAACTGTCTAGAACATCGTAGAAAGGTGGGTGATCTCTCACTTTTCTACATACATTTCCATGGTCGGTGTTCATCAGTAATCTCGTCTGTTGTTCTACCATGAGAGATTCCAGATAAGCAGAATAGACGATCTCAAACTAGTCAACCTGTCACTGTCGAGCTCGGGACCTGCCGAACTTCTTCTTATCAAACTTTTTTTTATTGAACAGCGAAGTGGAACTCTTTACCTAATGAGGTCTTTGCCTATGCCTATAACCTCCAAACCTCCAAGAGAAATACGAATGCCTATCTCCTCTCTCTACATTCAACTGCTGGCTCACACGATGTTCTCCGAACATTATAGGTTTCCCTCTGATGCAGTCAAAATATAAGAAAAAACAATATTGTCAAATTGTCAATGGCTACCGCAATAGGGCTGATTGTCAGGATATCAGCTATGTGGTACCGTATGATTGTATCCAATTCAGTCTATGATGCCCGCAATAGGATGAAGAATTCAATTCTCTGATTTCTAGTGCTGGTGCATGAAAATCTACAAACTGTTGTAATGTCTTCAATATTCAGTAGGTGCATTGCATCATACAGATATTCAGCTCAGGTTTAATCTCAAACCTATATTATATTCATAACATTATATTAACATCTCATATCACACATTCTTTCGGTGAAATGTATTTTAATTTCTCCAGTATGTATGTAAGAAAAATTATGACAGTTTGGAATGAGAGCACATCAAGTGTTTTGCATTTTGAAATTAGGTGTGTCGATAATGTAAATTTCAACAATAGATCTTGATGAGCGTTAACGTATTCTAAAGAAACGCAGATTCAATTTGCATAATATGCAAAGCTGACGTACATGAACATTACAGATGTTTAAATAAATTTGACAAATTAGGTTAGTCCGAACACGATTTGTTGTGTAGGCGTGTGAAATATTACAGTCTTGCACTATTATCCATAATCCATTAGAGTAGAGTAATTGTGTCGTACTGTGAATTATGTGTGCATTCGAGTTGCATGGGGTAAGAGTTTCGTATTTACGTCTTGGAGGTGTTGCCATGAAATCATATATCCGTTTTATTGTCCTAACTAAATATATGGAATGGTTTCGGAATTTATGTTTTAATCAATGGCTTATTCAGAATGAGTACATGAACAATACTGTTTTATTATGTAACTATCAGTTCAGTTATCGAAATAAAATCGTCTTAATTATCGATAAAAGTAAAATCATCAGTGTGATCTTGATGTATACTCGATAGCAGGAGTTCTCAAAATGTGGTACGCTTGTCACATCCAAAGTGGTACGTATACATTTTGGAAGAAAAGCTATCCTTTCCAAACTGCGAAAGAATATTTTGTTTACATTTATTGTTTACCCTATTTCAAGGAATTTAGCACATCTTGATAACCTCGAGTAAATTCACCGGCAGCAGGATTCTTCTCCAATTTTTAATTACATATTCAAGCGGAAATGGTTTTTCATCATTGTTGGCAGTAGAAAATAGATTCCGTTCCAATATAAATGTCGACCCGAACTTACTAATGAAATTATGTACACTTGAACCAGACATTAGATCGCTTGTTCCCAATCTACAGGATCATTAAATTATTTTATTTGTATTATTTAAAATATGATATTATTCATACTTACGTTGTTTGAATTCGTTATTCGACATTGATGGTTTCCTTAGGCAGGTCATCCGTAATTAGGTAGGTACCTACTCCCAAATAAAAAGTTTGAAAACCTATTAGTAGAGGAAATGAATGCATAAAAAGAGCCTCATCTCTTATTTTTTTGTAATGGAATGGATTTGAATGAAACATTTTGCATTCGCTTCATTTTCGAACCAATAAGCTTTGTTAACCTCTTAATTTTGGCGGTAGCACCCCCTCTTTTTGCCAGAGGCGTTGTAGGCAACCCCATTTTCTATCTCGCTGAGATCTTGTCCGAATTCCTTCAAATTGACATACAGGAGTTTTGAGGGGTCAGCGAATCCGTTGAGAAAATTTCAAAATTCAAAATGGCGGCTACAAAATGGCGGGTTGAAATATAAAAATGCATTTTGTAGTCTAACTGATGATTTTAGAGAAAAATAGTCCAAAAGTGTTTAGAATTCAATTTTGTATAAGAATACCTTATTATTTTTGTGACTCATATATCACCACTCATCAACCAACTCTTAACTGACCTCTTGGTTACCCCCACGCTGCAAATCTAAAATTGCCATTTGCAGCCATGATTTTGATTTTAGAGAAAAATTTCAAGATTTACTACCCCCTTCTCTTTTCCCTACTCCTAAAATTTTGAATGCATTTTTGGGCCATTCTATTGGCTTTAGGCAGAATTGACAAGATACGAAAAGTGTTCAGAATTTATTCTACGTGATAAATTTTTCAACTTCCTTTTTACCTTGAGAGGGTCAACATTCCTACTTATTTCGTAAAAGAGCCGGATTTTTCCATGTGAATAGGTAAATGTTATATAAAAACACGCGAAAATTATATTTGAAGGATATCCCTTCACTCTGCACCCTATCAGATAGATCTCCAAGGGGTGGGGTTGAAGTCACATGCTGCTACGCCATATACAAGATGAAATGAAATGCCCATATTTTCATATTTTATAAAAAAATTAGTGTGTTAAGGGGTATGTTAGTGACCATACAAACTTATTTATATTGTACAAATAACTCAAGACACAATATTTTGTATTATATATGCACTTTATAATTTGTGATGATTTTTTCGTGATAAAATATGAAAAAACAGGCATTTTATCTCGTCTTGTATATAGCGATGCAGCATGTGACTTCATCCCCACCCTTTGAAGATCTATCTAATAGGGTGCAGAATGAGGGGATATTCTTTAAATATAATTTTCACGTGTTTTTATACAATATTTCCCTATTTACATGGAAAAATCCGACTCTTTCACGAAATAAGTAGGGTTGTTCAACCTCTCAAGGTAAAAAGGAGTTGAAAGTGAACGTATGAATATACTTTCATTACGTAAAATTGAATTCCAAACACTTTTCGTGTCTTGTCAATTTTAACTAAAATTCGGGGATGAGGAAAAAACCCGCCATTTTGTAGCCGCCATTTCGAATTTTCAAATTTTCTCGCAGGATTATCGCTGACCCCTCAAAACCACTATACGTAAATTTGGAGGAATTCGGTTAAGAACTCAGCGAGATAGTATATGGGGTTGCTAACAACCCCTCTAGCAAAAAGAAGGGGTGCGACCGCCAAAATCTAAAGGTTAACGAAATTTATTGGTTCAAAAATCAAGCGAATGCAAAAAGTTTCATTCAAATTCATTCCATCACAAAAAATAAAAGGTTCTTGCATTCATTTCCTCTGCTCTAGAGCAGGGGTTTCCAACATTTCCAGCCTTAGGGCCATACTGTTCTTTTCAGTAAGTTTTAAGGGCCAAGACCGTTTTAATTTTTATGCCATCATCGATAATTTCTAGACTAGTCACGGAGTAATACTGCTACCCACTTTTCACTCATTCTGACGTAAGTAACAAAAGAGGTACTGCACGCGACTAGACTAGGCAGTGGAGATGGGGGTGGTTCTATATCATTTTAAGAGCGCCAGGTAATTTGTTATATTAACCTCTCTCGTAGCGAACTGCAAAAACAAGGCTAACGCTATTACAAACTGAAAAGTAAGAAATAAAATCTGAAACCCTTGTAACAAAATATAATCTTCAGTTATGGTTAACAAAAAAAGTAAACATATAATAATCTATAGTGATGAAATAATTATTGATAGTGAATGACAAAACTCAACATGTATGGAACGCTTTAGTATGGTACCTCAAATATAGCTATATTCTTGGCCTACAGCGAACATACAAATATTAGATTATTCCGATAGGCTAGAAACTAAATAAAAAATGACTTCCCAATTCAGTTAAATTGATATTCTGCAATCAAATGTGAAACAAATAAATTTCTAGATAACTGGTTCAGCTATAGCAATATCAGCTTATGATAAAATTATGGCCCTAACTAAGACTTGCCGCTACTTGAATGTGTTAAGATGTGTAGTGTTGAGGTGCCTCAAGAACACACAGGAATGTCACCTGAGCACAAAGGAACTCTCGGTTACCCTCCAAGTTGACTCTCTGGAAAACCGCAGGAAGAAGGAAGAAAAAAAAAACGGTACAATGATATACCCATTCTATAAGAGTTGATAGCTTAAAGAGAAAAAATAAGAAACCTACCCTTCTACACGAAAAGGGCTCAAACGATATTAAACGAGACCACGTTTATCTTCAAAGATGAAATCAAATCAGGAATATCTTCAAATGCTGATATAAACAGTGAAGGTATTGATGAAGATTAGTCGCACTGAAATTATGAGAACGATTTAGGAAATTTCGAAGAAGGACACGTGCTTTTACTTACATATAATAATGATGGCAACAAACATATCCCTTTGAAGGCTAAATTTCTTGTTAAATATTCCAAATCTCCAAAATACAATTATAACAACCAGAAATCAAATTGTCTATCTCTCGCAAATAAATCCCACACAATGGTTAAAGTACTAACAAAACTGCCTTTGCGAAAAACAAACGTCACACCAAAATTAGCTCCAGACAGCAAGCAACGTTCTACCTACTCTCATCGATTTGATATCGCAATCCTTTTTTTGTTACCGGCAATCAGAAAAAAGAAATTCAGATACGCGACTAACATCGGTGACTCGTCGCTACAAACAAGATAAAATATTCAATAATTGTAGCATAATACCTCCACAAGATACCAACTACTGAATTTGAATCGTAACAATACTACCTACTGTTAATTTTGTCAGCAAACAGTGTGGCTCGGAGGGTAGAAAACATCGTAGGAAATATATCATCTCAACTGTCCGATAAAAATGATCTAGGGGGTTTTCTCTGGCTTTGGATTCGAAGACTAGATAAAAGGTATGGAGTGTGTGAAGAACTTCTTGATATTGATAGTATTCACGGCACGACTACTGCGGAAGATATTTTTAAGGGAGTTGAAAATGCCATTAATAAAAAGAACCTTCAATGGAAAACTTGAAATCTATTACTACTGATGGAGGCAAAAAAATGTGTGGTAAAAATAAAGGAGTGGTTGCTCTTGTGTCAAAGGCTGTAGAAGATGATGGTGGTTCAAAACCGTTAGTCTTACATTGTATCATTCATCAACAGTGCGGGAAATGGTTGGATATGTCTGAAGCTCCAAAATAGTCACATCAGTTATTAATTTCATTTCAGCGAATGGCTGTGGAAGTTAGCATTCTATGTCGATTTGACATATGATCGAACTGAATTCGAAATTGCAAGCAGAAAACCAGCTTCTCCCTGATTTATACACTAATATCAAATCGTTCCGGCAGGAAATAATACTGTTTCAATCACAATTACGTAAAAAATGTTTCACACGTTTCAGAACATGTAAAATATTCAGCTACACTACTGAAACTGAGTTTCCCGTCGATTTTGCAATTGAAGCTTTGAGTGCTTTGAAGATAAATTTTGATACTCGTTTCTCAGACTTTGATTTCATTGCGAATGAAATTAAGATTTTCCATAATCCTTTTGATACTGAGATTGAAACCATAGCCATGGAAATTATTGATTTACAGTGCACTGATATAATCAAGATCAAATATCAAAACTCATGTTGTTGGAATTTTATAATTTCATATCTTCCACTGGTACAATTTGATACTATGCGTAAATTTGCTCGTGGGCTGTTCTTTGTTTTCGGTACTACATACTTGTGTGAGGAAACATTCTCCAAAATGAAGTACACAAAGAATGTTTACAGATCTAAGTTAACCGATGAGTATCTTAAATCTCTTTTAATAATTGGTTCACCACTATAAACTATTATCAGTGGAAAATCACAATTACATAAATCACTGTAAAAAATGGGTGTAATTTTAATGGTGTAAATTGGTAAAATTACTACGATGTACTGGCAACTATTACCTCATTTTTGAGATAAAGCTCGAAGTACCTAAAAGTTGGAGAACATTTACCAGGTAAATTTGATTCTGGTGTATTTTTACGTTACAGAATATAAAATTACCTCTGCGTGAATAATTTTACCCTAGATTTGACTGGAAATTTATCATTATCGTGGTAAATTTGATACCATTTGGATAAATTTACACACTAATAGTGAAAATTTATTCATTTGGATAAATTTTCCCACTAATAGTGAAAATTTATTCAAATGGGTGATATGATCGTACAGTTTGACATCGTATTATGAACTGGTTACATGGATGATCGATCAACTAATAGGAAGCTGACTTCAAGAAAATTGTTAGGGCTGGGTTGGTATGTTAAAGGCAGAGGGTTCCATTAGCAAGTATCCGATAACACACATGCAGACTTTGAAAAATAATTGTCATGATGATTGAAAAATTACAAAGTATTTTTTTGTGCAAATTAGTAAACATACAGCGATAGTTAACATCTTATGTTTTTGAGGTTAGAATATTCAATTATAAAAGAGCAGTATTTTGTTATACACTTTATTACACAACACAGCCGCTATTCTATTATCTATATATCTATTTATTAAATAGAAAAACTAAGCCGTTGTAGTATTAAATTAATAAAATTTCCTTAATATGCATATAAAATACTACCAAAAATATAGTACGATATGAATGAAAACTCTGAATCTTCGGTTAACAAAATAATATCAATTCAAATTTCCCTCAATCGGTTCTGCGCTCTAACCTGATTGCGGTACTGACATCGACAGATGGTGTCTTCTCTGTGTTGCGTATACGTAAAGATATTGATATCCCTCTCTATTACACGCTACTAATGATCTCGAGCGAGAGAGATACAGCTATCGTAGACGTTTTGCATAGTCGAATTTCCCAGATTGCATTGCAGTTGCAGTTTGCACTTACTATCGTGTTGCATATGAGCTTCTGTTTCTAATTCAGTAAGGATCATTTTCATTTTAAAACTTTTAAATGAAATACATTTATTAAACAATCGATTATTTCGTTATTGTGAGAACCGGAATACTTGTTTTCTTGGGCCCCTTTTGAAAGGTAGGTTGATGGGTTTCTTTGCTGTTTTTGTACCTATATTCGCCTTTTATGTCTATAGATTTCCAAGATAGGTACACATAACCTGTACGCCAGCAGAACTTATTACATTAAAAATAGGTTATTACTGTCAAATATGCAGACATGGATTTCCTACATTAAGGCAATATAATTGTCAATATTATCACAGACAGGTGTACGGTGTAAGATTTATTTGTACCCAAAAAGTGAGTATTTTGCATGTTTTTATCTTTTAAATATACATTTTAATTTCAGGTGAATTTTGTCTGATGAATTTGTATTTTACAATAATTCTATTATTTTGTTTCAATATACTTTTCTTTCCTCAATCGGAATTGAGGTGCAAGTAAGTTGGTTTTATATCTTTGTTTCTTAATAATAATGTACAGTATGATTTTCTCATTGTTGTCATTCGTGGTTTTCTTATAGAGAAAGGTAGGTAGTAAATTATAATTTGGTTTACATCGTTCTAGGCCCAGTACGGTTCATTTTATATATTTTATTTTTATAGAAAGGCTTCCTATTTTTTCCTGTTTTTTCCGTTCCAGTATTTTGAATCTCAATTTTCTCTATTTTTGAATCCCCCTGGCCCTAATATGTATGTGTATTGCTTTTCCTCATCTCCCTTATTCTAATAATAAATATTTTTGAATTTCAGGTAGTCTTGTTACTTTTGTTGCCGTCCCAGTATGAGGTTTTTTTATATATATATAGTTTGTAACAATATTAGTTATTTGTAATTTTTTAAAGAATTTTTTATAAACTATTGTAATCCTGAATATAAGTAAAACAAAAATTCTCGTTTCATTTTGTTTAGGTTATTGTATTCAGGTAATGGTTCACAATAGAATGTTAGAAGAAGGGCTAACATGAACTGGTTAATTCATCTTCCTGGTTGACGATGATACAACAGAATTTTAATCAAAAGTTGGAATAGTGCGTAGGTAAAGTTTATTTTTAAATGGATATTTCAGGGCCAAATCATCTAGGTATTTCGTTTACAAACAAAATTACAATTTGGTGTAAACGTATGTGTAAAATTAACAACAGTTATTTTATCTATACAAATTTACAACAAACTGTAATTTCATCTATACAAATTAACATCAAAGTGTAATTTTATCTATACAAATTTACATTAGAGTGTAATTTCATCTATACAAATTTACATTAGAGTGTAATTTTATCTATACAAATTTACATTAGAGTGTAATTTTATCTGTACAAATTTACATTAGAGTTTAATTTTATCTGTACAAATTTACATTAGAGTGTAAATTTATCTATACAAATTCACACCAATTTGTAATTTTAGGGGGTAAAATTACACCAACGTGTTTTTTTCTCTGTAAAATTTACACAGCCAAGGATTTTTACCCGAGCAATGAGTAATTTTCCCTTTTTGGTTAAAAATACCCTTACGCGTTAAATTTACTCCGTGGAATGGTGGCCGCCCAGTGGCCACCATTTCTTAGGGGAATTTTACCCAAATATTTTTTACAGTGATCTTATTAGTATTACATATGTGATTATGTTTTATATGTTATATGTGTATGTGTTTATATGTTATAATGTTCATAATGTTAGTGGGATTAATTTCAATAATTTGTTAGTTATTATGTAAGTATAAGTAAAATTTTCTGCGTATTATACTTGTCATTAAGATTTCTCCAGCAAGTAAATAAAACCGAGTTATTTTCATTCTGTTTTTTCATCACAACAACAATAAGCCATTAGCTGTCGCGGATCGTATTGATGACACTGGTGGGTCGTAGTTTGAAGACCCCTGCTCTAGAGTTTTGAATAAGCTGGAGGTTGATGTTTTTTTGACTTTTCTTTCTATAAACTGCTATCTGTCAAAAATCAATGTGAAATATCAATAGATATGTGAATTTATCTGGTTAACATCAGTTTTTTTGATACATAATTTTCTTCTATAGTTTCAGTAATAAAAATAATTATAATTCACATCTAGTGACTGTTATCGATTTTATAGTATTCTCAACATCATTACTACCGAATCGTTCTTTATAGGCAATAAATGTTTCCAAAAGTACAGTTTCTTATATGGAGGGAAAATTTTCATTAAAAATGATATATCCAGTATTTTTCAAAAAAAATTATGGACAGAAATACCACCAAAATTTGTGGGGAAAATTGTCTTGTCATACTATTTATATTTCGATGATTTTGAAAGTTGTAATGCCTTGTGATCTAGAGATCTAATTATAAAATTAGTTCAATTTATATCTCCTTATGTGTGATTCCTCCTCAATATTCTTCCTTATTGGAAATTATTCTGTCAGGTCAATTGTTTTATGCATCTGACAGAACAGCATATGGCAACAGCAAATTTTTTCCCCAACTCATTCAAGAGCTTCAGTATCTGGAAGCTGATGACATTACTATCACTGTTGGTTTCAAAGTCTATTTTACACTGCCGTTGATTCTTGAAGACACGTTTGGTTTGAATTGTATCTTAGGATAGTATCAATGAGAGTCAAGCATAGTATTCCTGTCTTTTTTGTCGAACATCCTAGGCTGGAAAGAAAATACTAGTGGCTGAGAACGTTTTTAAATTTGAGCTATATTGATCGACCGCCAACATTTTTCACATGGTATCAAGGATTTCTATTTGGAATCGTTTGCAATTTTTTCATGTTACTTAAAATATATCGTTCGATCTGATGCATACTTACTTGAAGGCATTCTGAGATATGACATGAGGCAAATATTGGATTCTTTGATAATCGAAAAAATTAATTTTCTTTGGAATATTTTAATGAGAGATTTGAATTTTTCAAGTTCAATGAAGCTGATACCAATATCAGCTTTTGAGTGCTTCTGGAATGCTTGCTTTTGTAGAATATTTTGGTCATATTATAGGAGATCTAGTGCCTGGAAACGAACCTTGGTGCCGGATTTTTATTTCCATTAATAAAATTTTGGACATTTTACTCAGCAGAACAATATTTGAAAGTTCTTTGCTTTTTCGAAATTCCTCATTGAAATATTCAAATTCCTCAAATGATAAACATTTCATATTCTCTTGCATTATCCCAGAATTATTTCTTTAATATGAACTATCGGAAGCTGCTGCTAGTGCAGTAAACAGCAGAGAAAAAATTATCCTTACTCTTGCTATTGAGCAGCAGTTATCATTTGTTCATCGAATAATCACCAAAAAAAGGTTCTGTGAAAATGATCTGGATTATCGAATGAATTTCTCTATATGAAACTGTCTCTGTTCAATGGCACGTTTCTATAATATATCATACAGGCCAAGATTAGCCGTACAAACCGCTTTTGATTCTAGGGCTGATATTTCTTAGATAGACAACTTGTTGGGATTGTAATATTGCATCTGAAAGCGATTGGCTTTTGATCTCAATACAGGAATACGGAGTGAAAACAAATGTTCCGAATATTTTCTGCTCCAAAAAAATATGCCTAATGTAGTAATGCTAACACTATATTGGTGATGGTACGAATCTGATGAGCAATATTCAATGACGTTTTATTTCACATTATATAAACAAGCTTTACTATTATCAAAATAGAATTTTTTGATAGAACTGAATCGCAGGTTCTGTCTTGTAAAATTCCATTTGATAACAGTTGTCTTCATTTCACCTTCATTGTGAAATTATAAAGACTAATTTTGATTCAAACACATTCTTATTCCTATCTCATTTTGATGTCTTCTGTAGGGATATAAAGTAACAAAAACGAAGTCGAAATATTTTTTGTTACCATGAAATTTACTTAATTTTACAATTATCGCTATATTGGTGATGATATCATTCAAAAATGTTTGTAATTCAAGTCTTACTATTATTCTGGAGTTTTTCAATAAGATTAAGTTGAAGCTTTCCTCTAAAATTCTATATTTAATGCCAATAAATAGTTTTTCTTTTACTTTCTATATGAACATTGTTGATGGCCCAAGTATTCAAACATGTTTGGTTTCACATTAATTAAAACATTCCGTATTTGATATCAAAGCATAGTATCACTTGGAATTCTTTCCTTGTAGGTACTTCAACAAAACGTTGAAAGGATCCAACATTATGTTTTGATTTGATTAATTTTCATAAATGTATAATAAATGTGGAAAAAGTTTTTTCTTTCTAAGTTAGTTGCCGCAAGGTAGGGCTTAATAAAAACTGTTCTTGGGGATAACTTCCAAATTATTCCATAGAAATCGATGAAATTGTTTGGAAGTTATCATGGAGAACTATTCAGGTGCAAATAACTATTCGTGAAAATAATTTTGAAAAAAGAATGGGAACTCGCAGTGTTATTTCTGCGGATAGTTCATCTCCACGAAGTATTGTCCAATATTTATGGGACATCGTGTAGACTATGAATTTCGGTCGTGACTTTGAACCAAGCAATAAATTTTTCTTTTCAAGAAAATATTTGTTTCCCATAAGTATTTCATATTCTTGAACCAGTTCTATTAATTCTAAATTCACCTAATTATTTGTTTAATTTCCAATAGCAATACTCTTCATTCAATAATATATATTCTAAGATGAAATAAGTATACAATAGCAAAGCATTTTTAGTTCATTTCAACGTCTTCGAACCAAACAATATGTTTCCTCGACTCAACTAGATATTTTACTCATTTTCGTGATTCAATTTTTGCAGTCAAATGTTCTCAACACAGTTCTTTCAATACTCAATCTACCTGATTATTTATTTGGTTCCAAGGAGCATCATTGTTCATTCAATAGTATATATTTTTAAATGAAACGAATTAAAAAATAATAATGCATTTCATGATGAATTTTAAAGCTTTGTGATTCTTGCATCAAATAAATCAAAAGATTTGGTTGAAAAAATGTAACACCCAATGTTTTTGTATCAAACAAAGATTCGTTTTCGAATTCAAATAAGCCACCTTTTTCTTTGAAATAATAAGTTTATTTCGCCATATTGAAACAACAAATTGGTTTGATAGAATTACATTTTGTTTACTTTTACTTTTCCTGTGTAGCGTTAATTTTCATTTTTTACTTGCGATCTCGTGAGTGGACCACTTGAATTATTTCGGAATTTCATCCTGAGCAATTTTTTTTTAAATTAGACAACAAATGGGCCTAATAAACGATAATCTAGATTTTTATTTTCCCCGAAACTAATGTTTAATATTTTAATCAGCACTACTTGGAATATCTAATCAAACATTGCAGTTCCAAGACGTTGTTTAGGTTTTTTTCCGGAATGTCACTGAAAAGTATAACAACTTACTTTTCTAAAACGTGTCATGAGCTATCATTAAATGTACCTGTATTGAAAGGTTGAGTTGGTTCAGAATATCATTATTCTCTATAAAATTAATATAATGTGCTTAGTTGAATCGAACATCTGTGAACTGAACAAATGAAGCTTGAAGGAACTCACGGCGTACCGGAAGCGTCGGTAGCACAACACGTGCTCTTTTCGCCAACAGTTTCATACCTGTCATCTACCGCTATATCTACCCACTTCTCTCATTACTCGTGGTGCCCTTAATAATCATCCATACAACACCTATTAGTATCTTAGAAAGGCCGATAATAGCTAAGTCTGACTCGTTATTGATTTTAATCGATTAACTACTTTCCTCAGTACCTAGTTAAGAATTATAATAAATGTTCGACAAATGAGGAGTTCAAAAAATGTTGCCATGTTCCATTTTGCGACCTTCTTGAGTACTGTTTGGAAATAAATTGTCAAGTAATTCACTTCAAATGTGATTATAATCATCGATATTATCCAAAATAATTGCGGTGTTGATATATATTGTGACTAATACGACTTTTTACTTATTACATTCCAATTAAATACCTGACCAACTTGTTGATAAATCAAGATTGAATTTATTCCCAGCAATATTTAAAAAGAACTTAAATACTTAGAAAAGCTACATACGGAATACATCTAAATCAATGGTTAAATGGTATATATCATAATTTTCATCATTTAGATTCAATAATTCAGTTTTTGTAAACAAAAACATTCCTCCTGACAGTATTTAGATTCTTTCGTTGAAAGTAATATTTTCCCAAGCATATCCGTTTAAACAAGTTTTAAAACAAGATTAGTTGATTTTTGATTTTTCATATGCATATTGATGTCATTTTCAATTAGTTAAATCGTCTAAAAAATGGACTCATGATGAGTCACCAAGAGAGGGGATCACTTGATTTACTTATTTATACAATGTTCTTAAGACAACAGATTCCAATCCAAATCATGTTTTTATAAGAAACAATTGAGTAATATACTGCTATGGATATTCTAGTGTGTTGGCTAGATTCTCCTATTACATTTTATAATCTTTGCAATTAAAACTGAAATTCTCTCTAGAGGTTGGAAATGACCTCGCGTGTAAGAGGACTACGGCAAGTTAGATGTAAAGTCTGGAGAATGATGCCACCGCACTTGTGCGTCATTCACGCATCCCAAATGTTGCAGGTTGGAATAGATTTGTCAGAATAAGAATAGGAGCACAAATACAAGCAAGCACATGATGCGAGTAAATGCTCTGGCAGATGCTATTATTGCAGACCTTCTATACCAGAGGCAAAAGATATAATATAATGTTGTTATTTTGGCACCATAACGATTGGCTGACACTTCTATCTCACGCTAGCAATATAGGAGTATTACTTATATGAGAATAGTTCCTCAACTTATCTAGCAAGAAGTTTGGAAATTACTCACGTAGAATATTTTCTGGAAAATGACTTTATCATTGTTGAAACAACTACCATTTTCTACAATATTTTTCCTCCATTATTACACCTTCTCCCTACTATTTCTCTGTCAAAAGAGAAGTTCAAATTGAAAATAGATTACTATTACACGTAGGGTCATCTTTGGGGTATATGTGACCCTAGACTCACGAACAGTTGAAGCCCTGTCATTTATCATTCCTTATTTTGCATCTTCCTATTCAACATCTGTTAGCCAGAAATGAAATCATAATTGAAATTAATCAGACGAAATAAATTTGTTTATTCATATAAATTTTCATTGGTTATAAAATAAACATCAACATACTTCTCGATTCATTCAAACGGTTTCTTTATTATTCAAACATTCTGTAACAATACAAGTAAGAGTAAGACGTTTTATAAATAAGAATACAACAGAACAATCTGATGATGAATATATATTATGCAGTTTCATTTATGATTCCTCAAAAATTTATATATTTCGTAACATCACATTATTAGAACTTTCATGAATAGAAATAAGTACATGATTTCAACCGTGGTGAAACTGAAAGTGTGAAAGAGTATGAAAAGTGTGAAAAATTCACAATTTTCCTCAAACTGGTACATTTCGGATTTTCTTAGACTTTTTCTATTACCAGGGAATTTAACCGAAAATATTTATTACGCTAATTACACAAGATCATACCATTGTTTTTCGCGTTATTTAATTAGCAAAATCTTTAATTATATTCTAGCTTGTCGCCGTTGTGTGTCTGTTCTTCATCATTTGTAATCATATCCATTAATTGAACGCGTACGACATATTGAGTAACATCAATATGTATTTATTTATGAAATTAGGTCGTCATATTTTCTGCTTTATGGTATACAAACCTTAAAATATTTTATTATTTCAATAAATGTGTGTAAAATCGTGTATAATTTTTGCCTGCATGACGACTTTCTACCTATTGCCTGAAGAGGGCCCTGAAAACAAGAACATTTTCTATTATTTCGAACGACAACACTTTTATTTGCCGTTAATCCTTTCTCATGATTTTTTTTTCAATGGGAGATGGAGAAGGACTATTTAGAATGCAAAATCAATCAGCTCGGCCCCTTTCAGTTCGTAATGCCAATTTATTTCAAATTTGTTGTTAGAATTCACGTAATAATTTATATTATACTTTGCTGGATGAACTCATCAACATATTCCATTTTTCAACTATGCTTTTGTAGTTCGACAAATTCTTTTTCTACAATTATTTTCCTTAATATATTAATGATTTCCCTCTTAATATTAGAATAAACTCCCAATTTTGGATAGAATAGTAATTTATTCATTCATCCTCCCAATATTTTGCTAGTAATTTCTGAAATTGTTTATTGTGTAACAGTTGTGTGCTATGTGCTATTCGAATACTCTTTGTAGCATTCCCAAAAACATATTATTTGATATATTTGAAGCTATTATTACATTGAAAAAAGAAAGATTTTCCACCTCTTTTCCACTTTTCAGTTGTACATCAATTTTTTCCTTGATAATTATTGATCGTGAACTAGTATTTTTATTAAAAAGATGTAATTTTCAATTTCTTTTTGATTTTTTACAATGTATAATATGGTTTTGCCTTTCTACGTGGAAAATCTGTGGAAAAATGGGAATTCTAATATAACCATTTTATGGAACATTGAATGCTGAACAAATTTTGTTCGAAACTTTTTTCGCTAAAATGCACCGTTTGGGAGCGTTGAAAAGCCGGAAAATTCGTATCTATTCCCAGTATCACCCATGACATACGTGACTATAGGGAATGTAATTTGAATATCTTTCGAAATTTACTATTCAGGCAGAATGGGCTGATACATATCAATCAAAAGATGTTGATTACTCGTTTAGTTTATTCTCCAACACTTCCAACTTTCATTTTGATAAAGCGTTCACTTTCAAAAAGGTGGAAAGAAACAAATTGAAAAATCCTTCATTCAATGTCAAACAACGTCAATCAAAATGTGAGCAAGACCCACGAATGATATTGGAGAAGCATAGGAAATTAAAATCATTATAAAAACATGAGCTCCTGCTTTCAAAACGACATTGTAATGATGATAGATTGAAGAGAGCTGACATTGGTGTAGAATATTGGAATATAATTAATGAAGTAAGAAATGATAATACCGATAATTGCTCATTTGAATCATGAAATAAATAATTCGACAATATGTGACAAAGAAAAAAAAGAAATGAATTCAACCATTGCTTTATGGATACCTGAACCTAAATTAAATATCTGATTATCTAGTAGAGTTTAATGCAACCAAAACTCAAACTTGCGTCTTCTCCAAAAAGGCGGAACCCACAATCCCTGATATGATGATGTCAGCTACAACTATTCCTATGAAGTTTTCCATATCCATGTTCCGGATCATCACCAACAACACCCTCTCATAGGCGTGTTCATGTGAGGTCTATTGCGGAAACAGCTTAATAATACCTTGGTTTCTATTCCGTAACAAGCTACCTTACATCTCAGCAGATCCTCATAATCTACAAAGCACAGATTCGACTTGTCCTGGAGTACCGTTCACAATTACAGCAACAAAAGCAGACTGAGCAAATGTTATATGATAAGAATACTAAGGAACGCGGTCTCATCGAAAGTGTTGAAAATTTTAAACTACCATCTCGTTCACCCCGTTTTGAATTATGGTCTTTGATTCTGGGGTGATTCTGTTCACATTGGCAGGGTCTTCACAGCTCAGAAGAATATTCTCAGATGTATGCTGAATGCTGAATAGAATTGCCACTGCAAACTACTTTTTATAAAACTTTAAACTTTAACTCTTCCATGAATGTACATATATCAACTAGTTCTGAATATTAAAGCCAGGATTAAAGCCACATCCACATTAGAAATAATATCTTTCACAGATACGGAATCGGTATGAATGATAATTTTCTCGTACCATTCTTACGTTTATTGATTATACAAAATTGCCATATTTATCAAGGTATAATTCGTTATAATTATTTTGTAAATAAATGTCCATTGAAAATATTTGAAAACTCATTATACACATATTTACTAAGTCATGCATTCTACTATGTTAAGGATTATCTATCTTAGTACCGAATTTCTAGTTCTCATTGTAAATGAAGGTTTTCAATTCTTAGGTATTGATTTATATTCAATTGTGTGAATGTTTCATGATTATCATATACTTGCACTTGATTAATGATTCATATATTATTTAATTCTTAATTCAAATAGTTTTTTAACTGCTACTGACACTTTTTTTTTTCTCTTTTATGCTTTAATCACACGAGAACATCGTTGAAATATTTGGAGAGGACATAGGCATTCGAATTTTTCTTGAAGGTTTGGACGTTATATCCATAGAGGAAAACTTTACTAGGTAAAGAGCTCCAAAACTATGCTGTACGATAAAAACTGAACTTTGGTAGGGAGAAGTTCGGCAGGTTCCGAGCTTGACAATGAAGGGGTGACTAGTTTTAGCTCGTCTACTCTACCTATCTGGAATCTCTCGTGGTTTGACAACAGATGAGATTTCTGCTGAACACCGATCATGGAAATATCTATAGAAAAGGGAAAGATCTCCCACCTTTCTACGATGTTCTAGAGAGATCAATGAACATCATCAATCAGACGAATAGCACACTTCTGGATAGGACCCAAGAGTTCCTACGTATGTTTAGGAGCCGAAGTCCGAATGCTGCTGGGATGTGAAGTAGCTCTGGGCATGGAATAGAAAACCGAGTTTTTGTGAAATGGTTTTCGCAATGGACCTCACATGATCGTCTCATGGGAGGGTGCTGTTGGTGTTGATCTCGAGCATGGATATGGAAGACTTCATAGGAATAGTTATACCTAACATCATCATATTAGGGATTATGTGATTCACCTTCCTGGAGAGGACGCAAACTTGAGTTTTGGTTCCAATAAAATTAGATTATCAGATCCTTATTTTGAAATTATTGCCAGATCTCCAATAATTTCGTCAACCTGTCACTATCTCCTTCCTCTGGCTTCATTTGATGGTATAGAGGCTCTAGATGAGGTAGCGGTATGAAGTGTACCATCTTCTGCAAAGATGTGGACGGGAAAGGTGGTCACTCCCAGCAGATCATTTATGTGGAGCAGAAACAAAATTGGTGCCAAGACCTGTGGAACGTCACTGTTGATGGCCATTGTATCGGAGAATATTCCGTCAACCACCACAAGGAGTGATTTGTCTGAGAAGAAACTCGATATTAAGCGACAAAGTTGAGGCGGCAAACCATATGACGGAAACCATATTGCCGGTCATTCACGATTTTGGAGCTGGAAATCACAGATAAAAGTGCAATGGGTCTATAGTTATTAGGAAGTGTCCATGGTTGAACTCTATCTTCCAGTTGTAAGGAAACACATCAAGTTTGTATGAAAGGGTGAACAACCCGCAGTTTGATAAAACAGTTCATGTTTTTGTACAGTGTTTTTGTAAACGATTCAATTGAATTGAATTGAATATAGTTTTTATCCAAAAGATAGTGTTGTTTCTCTCCGATTTTGAGCTTCGGATGAGAAATAACTACAGTCGTTGATTAAGCGATTTAGTTATAGTTCAACTTTTATATACAGATAATATTTTAGCAATACTTGGTTGAAACTCGTAAAATGAAAAGTTGATTTTATTCACATCAATGTTAGGAGAAAGGATGTATGTACATAATATATGAGGCATTGATATGAAAATAAACCAAAGTTTGTGATTTTATCTAAGATGGTTTATTGTAAGCGCCTAGGCTGTATTAAAGGAGATATTCGTTTGCAAGTACATACTTGGTGATATAAAGTATGCATATAACTGCAGTATTAATTACTTACCGTGTTTAATTACATGTTCCAAGATAGTTAAGATATGAATTTATTCGAAGGTATAAAATAGTTCTACTTTATTGCGGACATATTATGATGCTCTGATCGTACTTTATAGAACTGGCTAGAGGAATGTAATTATTTGCGTTCATATTATGTAAATTTTCTGTGGTGATAATTTGTAACCTGAGAGGATTACCTATAAATCTATCAGAGATTAGAGTATGAACTAGCTAAGGTTCGGTTCATCATGATGATCGTGATATAAAGAATGCCTAACGTGTGTGATTTTTACTTACGCGATACGTAGAGTAAGGAAAGTACTCTTATTGTAATCACTCGGTATAAAATGTCCGGATTTTCACGGAAAAATCTATTTTGAGATAATGTCTGCGTGTATGCGTATGTGTGTAAATCACTGTGGAGACGATTGCAACGATACTATTGGTCGTAAGATTTAGAAATTTTGCTATTCGCATTAAAGTGGTGGAAATAGAAACTGTTTCGTGGTAGCTCCCTTACTAGTATTGCTTTTGGCATTCAGTTTTTCAAATGGAAATTATAGTACTTCTTGTAGATATTATCATGGCAAAAGTTTTTTCTCTGGTTATAAATATAAGGACCAAATTATGTTTGTGATTACGTTGATTCATTGAAACACTACTATCGGCTTTGTGAAATACTTTGATTCATAGTTAAAACTAACAAAAAGCAATGCAATATAATGAAGAATACTCAGACCATGATGTGGTCTGTATGATGGTTCTTAATATTATACTCTGTTTTTAAAAATTCATTTGTGAAGCCAAACGGTCAGGTCTCACTCATCACATTTGGAAACTATCGGACAGTGCGAGGGAGCTTACATGTTGCACTTGAGTCAAAGTACATACAATCAAAAATTAACTGAAATCAGCCATTACGTAATGAAAATCTATTGAACAAGAAATATTAAAGTTACTTGTGATTTGTTTAAAACCGAATTATTTTTAATTTGATAATATATATATATATATATATGTCTAATAATGGCTTAATTATGGGTAATTCATAAAGCCCCTCGTTGGGAGAAATATTAATGGATAATTTGGTAAATGAAATTCATAAGCACTCCGTTACGAAGAAATTCATATTTTGGTATAGATACGTTCACGACATCACGCATGTTTGATTGGAACTGATAGACAATTGAAATTCATGAATACAATTCATCCAAATATTGAGTTCTCTATTCAAATGAATGATGAAAAATCTTTTAATTTTTTGGATTTAAATATTTAAAAATTTAATAAGAAATTTTATTTTTCAATATTTCGTGAACCCGCCTATAGTGGACCTGACAAGTCACAATACTTCGAATCATTTATTTTTTCTTGAAAAAAACAAAAAATAGCGGTCTACAATATTTTCATACACAGACTTCTCAACATACCGATGTCAAGTTAGCTATCAACTCAGTGTTTCCTACAATAAAACCATTACTAAAATTTCAAATTTTCCTAATAATTTACAAATTCACGTAGCGTTTGAAATGCATAATAATGTAGCCGAATTTGTCAAAAATAATAAAGATAAATTATCCGATGAAGACAAATGTGGGGCTTACAAGCTGGCATGTGAGTCTTGTTCTATGATACATTGGTCAGGCAGGAAGGACCTTACAAAAACGAATCAGAGAACACAGACTTTAATAATGAATCGAATTCAACTTTTGCGGAATATTTAATTCTAGAAAACCGTAACTTCAATGATAATTTCAAGATTTTACACATTCATATTAAAAATATTGAGTCGAATTTGCTGGAATCCCTGAAAATTAATAAATGTAAAAAGTCCTATAACCTATTGAACGATCAACAAATACTTAATAATTCTCCATTGATAAATTTGTATAATTGAATTTTCCGTCTGCCACCAGTTTATCCTTTAATCCCTCAATGGATTAAACTGAATTGGGTAAAATTCCAAGAACCATCCATCCTGAGATTATCATAAAAGTTATATATTAGGTAGCTCCTTTGTAGTAAGCTAGTACTTTTAACAAAAAATAGCGGTCTACAATATTTTCATACACAGACTTCTCAACATACCGATGTCAAGTTAGCTATCAACTCAGTGTTCCCTACAATAAAACCATTACTAAAATTTCAAATTTTCTTAATAATTTACATATTCACGTAGCGTTTAAAATGCATAATAATGTAGCCGAATTTGTCAAAAATAATAAAGATAAATTATCCGATGAAGACAAATGTGGGGCTTACAAGCTGACATGTGAGTCTAGTTCTATGATACATTGGCAGGCAGGAAGGACCTTACAAAAACGAATCAGAGAACACAGACTTTAATAATGAATCGAATTCAACTTTTGCGGAATATTTAATCCTAGAAAACCGTAACTTCAATGATAATTTCAAGATTTTACACATTCATATTAAAAATATTGAGTCGAATTTGCCGGAATCCCTGAAAATTAATAAATGTAAGAAGTCCGATAACCTATTGAACGATCAACAAATACTTAATAATTCTCCATTGATAAATTTGTATAATTGAATTTTCCGTCTGCCACCAGTTTATCCTTTAATCCCTCAATGGATTAAACTGAATTGGGTGAAATTCCAATGACCATCTATCCTGAGATTATCATAAAAGTTATATATTAGGTAGCTCCTTTGTAGTAATCTGGTACTTTTAATTTTTTTTTGGAGGAGCTTCTGTGTTGGCGAAACCATAGTCACATTTATTCATTAAACTAGGAAAAATCGAAATATTAATCGTTATTTTGTTTAATTTAAGCCATAAAATCAACTTTGAACTAAACATATTCCTCCATCGAAGTACTAACTTTCTGAAAAGACAACAAACATAGCATTCCCTTTAAAAGGCTATTTCATGAATTTATCCCGGCATCAATGGAGCATGTTCTTTAGGTTATTTCTAGAAAAAAAGATCTTTTGAACATATGTCTGATTCACTTCATTCATTGAGCTAAACGAATTTGAAATTAAAATTTAAAAACTATTAATTGAATATTTGTAGCGTTACGTAACGGCGCGCGGCGCGTTTGGCCAGGATGCTGTGACAGCATTTGCAAGGTGAAATGTTTATTCGGGTAACTGTCAGTTTTGGCAAGCTTGCAGCTTAGTATCGCAATATTAACTGAGACTTATGAGTGTACAATGCCGTTCAAGTTAACACTGCTCAGTATGCCAATATGGTATTTGTTTTGGGTACTTGTAATGGAAATGACTTGAATATCAACGGCGTTTTCCAAGACATCGCATTCCAACCCCGAACACAACTTTTCATGCTCTCCAAGAAACTGGTTCACTACCAAGCGTTCGCATTCAGTACGAACGAGTAACACAGCAGAATGTTGTCCATGTCATGGTCGAGAGCTATTCCAGGGTTAGTACTAGACGGATATCCGAGCCTATAATGATTCATAATACCAGAGTAGAGAGAACCTGCTGTATCCATACTATCTACAGCGTTTTCAGATTCACAGATTGCCCTGAGCGGTTGGAATTTTGTTAATGGTTGAATAACAATAGTTACTTGTATCACTGCATCTTATTTACGATTGAGTCACAATTTACTCGAGATGGCATCAACAACACACGTAATATGCATCAATGGCCGGACATTATTTGTCTCTGGTTACCATTTTTGGTTTCACGAGTGGCAAAGGAAATAACGGTTAATTCATGCAGAGCCCCGCACACTTGGGTGAGGTTAATACAATGGGGTATCGTTTGGTGCTCCAAGGTTGGCCGCTGATGACGAGCTTCCTCTCAGCCCTTTGTTGCACACTATACGGGAGGTGTTAGAGTGACCTCACCACGCGACACAGGTGGTTAAGACAATATCCCCGTGCACCTCGCGCCAGCACACTCACTGCTCGGGACTCGTTGCGCTGGAGGGTGGTTTACTGTTTAAATCCATCTTTGTAGATGGAGAACTGCTTTTCGGTTCTGACAAGTTGCTATCCACCCTTGGATGTGCCCAGGGATGCATCCAAGGGAGGTCATAATCCGAGACTCTGCTTGGTTCATTCGCTTTGATGAACTCGGAGTGAACCAAGTCTTCACAGTCATTCGTCTCCACATGCCTGGACAATAGCTTTTCGGCTGAGCCACCATTCATATAGGTCATTATCCTTTAGGATTCCCTCGCTTAGGTAAGCCTTTCCATCGTCACAAGGCACAAAGTACCCGGCACACGTTAATGTACTGCAGCCCCTTAGGAAGGAACTTGACTAGCTCGGTAATTTTTTAATTGGTCTATAAGGCATCTAGGTTATCGAAGAGTGATTTCATATTAATTGTTCATATTGAAGGGCGGTTCATAATCGAACATTGGATTCCAAAAATTCATGTTTTTGTTAATAACAAACGTGTTTGGTTGTTGATTAAACCATTCGCTGAAAGTACAGTTTCTGTCTTTCAACATATCAAATTATGGTTATCGAATGATAATTTTTACAGGTAATAATTACAAGATGTGTAGATTACATATCCTACGTAGTATCTTCGACAGGTGGCACGTTGGCAATAACATATTTTATCATTAGAAATATCTGATAGTTCGTACTAACGAGGTTCCGAAGAAATAATGAACTTGTCACGTGTTCACGATTTTGTTACCTTCATAGATTAATTCTTTGTTGTAGTAGTACTGATCGCTAGTTTTGTAACTTCCTAACAAATCGTGGCGATGATGGATCACTGTACCTATCCTTGAATCAGAGTCTCTCTTGTGCCATATTCGCGTTATCTGCTTACAGGATGGTGGTAACGTTTGATATTGTGCAACGGTTATTATATAATCGAAAGCGATGCCAAATCAAATCTCATTGATATATAGTACAGTTTGTCGAAGAAAAAGATGTCTATCATGGGGATATCGCAAACATTAATAGATACATTTTAGGGGTACTGGGACGTAACGAGAAATTGTTTAAGTGGGTAGAAATCCAACATCTTTTGAAGATTTCCACCTACCTTCGCAAAAAATACACGTACACACACGCATATGCACACACACAAACACACACAGACATCATGTAAAATATAGTATTGATCGATTTTAAACAAGTGGTACTAAAAAAATTTCACTATTGATTGTGATTTATTAAGCACTCTACGCGTCTCGTGTAGATGCATGTAGATTTTTTATAACCGTAATAATATAGTTATCATGTATTATACTTTACTATCTGTTGATAGCTAGTATTAAATATAGGTAAAAGAAAATATGGAGGCTTACTTACCTTGAAAAAACATTAATACATTTAAATCTTCTTTTTTAATTCGTGCACATTTTTTTCGTTTTCTTTTGACTGAATTTGTGTCATTAGATAATATCATATTCCTGCAAGGTACAGATTTCTGGGTGAATTTCATGAAACACCACTTGAATTAGGCAAATATTTGAATTCTTAAAATAATAGAAACATATAATATCACATTTTTCTATCTCAGAGTAGACTATCTTGATGTATATTGTTCTCCAATATAGAATCCATTTCCAAACTGTCAATAATTACTGTGACAATTTGGCGTTTGTCTTCCATGACAATCCATGATCTAATTATTGATTCTCCACAAAAAAGATTAATTTAATAATATACAAGGTAATGTATTCAAAAAACACAAGTTTTATTTTTTTTGGTAAAATCCGTTTCTCATTCGTTTCATTTCTCGTTATCAGAAATGGCTGTCATAAAAATACACAACTTTGATCATTAGGTACCCATTTTATTGTATTTCTAAAAATTGGTTTCAAAAGATTTCAAAATATAATGAATCACTCTGTATAGAATATACAAGGCGTGATATTGGTAACATTCAGTATGAACATAATTATAATATAATACACACGACAAATTTCTACAAGCACGTTCATCATATGCATATACCTACTGACCGGAAATTATAATTTAGGACACTGATGTACGGCGGCGAAGATAAACAAGGATCGCGTTAACACTGATCTCGTTATTTATGATTTATCGATTTTTGGCAAATATATATTGAAGCAAATAAATTTGCCTTCAAGCAAAATAACAAACATCAAGAACGAAACAGAAATAATGTCAGTTCTCTTAATTGATAATTAATCATTGAAATGTTTTCTGAAGAGCTCTTGCATTAGTGTATTTCATCTTCATTACCTTCAGCGTTCCTGCGGCAAAAGTATCGTGCTCATTTAGTAAACAACTACGCTCAAATTAGATACAATACGTTTATTTAAATATCGAACCTGATTAATGCTAGGTCATTTTCTATATGGAACAAGTGCAAGGCATATTGTTGAACAAATTTGAATCCACAAATAGATTGATAAGTGAATAAAACATAAAAATACATTGAAAACGAAGATATAAAGTAACACTAACAGAAGATTTAATTGGAACATTGGGTTTGTACTTCGCAAATTATCCATTGAATACATTTTTCACTGAGATTAGTAACCCTCCCCCCATTATTTCAACTTTTTGATTTATTTTTAGAAGCGACTGAAAAAATAACTTATAGGTTTCCATAAACGAGAAATTAATACTTGACGGACACTATCAGGTCTCACAGAAGCACAATATCTCATTTTTTGAATTTGTCTCAAAAACCAAGATTCAAGAAAGTAATATGTCGACGCTATGCCCAATTTGTTTCCACTTCTTTTACCGAGGGAAACTAATGTGATGACAGGTTGGTGGAGGGTTGGGCTAGATTTTGTTGGGTACCAATTGGTCCATACGACTATTGCATCATTCCGGTCATTCAGCTTATAAGCTTCCAGTTCCTTAAAGCATTCATAGGGTAATCTGAAGTGCATAGGGGTGAGCCCGGCCAAAACTTTAATATTGGAAGACAATTTAGCTTTTTACGAACAACAATGCATGTGAAGTATTTCCAAGTTACACTTCGACCATCAGTCACTACATCGAAAAGTTGAATGGGAAATGTTTACCCTTCAGAAAAATAAAGTATTCAATTCTTCAACTTCAAATTTTTCGAAAATTTTTGTTTTTGAAAAATTCTATTAACATAAAAAAATTGGTTCTCCAATTTCTTATTTCTGTTGGCGAATAGTACATACTACATTGATTTTCTTTCCCAATTATAAAAAGATTCGGAAGTACAATACTTGTTATACAACGTATAAAAGTACGTGCGACTCACCAGGAAATCTCATAATGGTCTGTTCGGCCTTGAAATTGGAATAAATAGTCAACATTGATTCCATGTAATGAAGCTTGGAATATATTATTTCTTTCTGCTAGGGTGCACGTTTATCCAAACATTCATTATTATTGAAAACAAGGCCTTCTAAAGTGGGTTATGAATAGTTATGATGAGTATTTGCTATATTTTTTATAAGTGAAAATCGTATACGTTATCTGATTCTATAGTTTATTCGACGATTTGGAGACCTGAGATGAATCTCTCAAAGTTGTATAAGGCAATGAAATTTCATACTATTAGTTCGACCTAACTTAATTACTATACTTCTGTCCCAAGACATATAGATCAATAATTCATGCGGAACACTGCAAAAAATCTAGTTGACAAGCAAAATTTGGAGAAGCCCTTTGACTAAAATTCCGTTTTACCTAAACCAAGAAACATATCAACCAAATGGTATGAGAGCCTCACTCCTTCGTCAGTGAAGTGGAAGTAGCATTGACAGAGAAAGCACTGACAATTTTTCTTCACTTTCAAGATGTATTCGGTAACACCTCTTCCAATACCTTCATTCGCTTCACGTCACTCAGCCACTCATATTTAGGTGGAAACTAGCGTGGAGTAATACAGGTTGGGGTAATATCTCCTTTATTCTGTATGTTCCTCGAGTATGCAATTGATTGAAACAAACGGTGGTGAACAAAAATTTGCTCATAATATAATAATCATCTCAACTGTTGACGAATGCGTTTAGTTAGGACATCAATCGATGATGGATTGGGGATAAAAGAAAAATCAAGTCATAAATTCGTCAGAAAAAATATTGATCTTTTCCTAGGTATGGAAATCAAATGATGACAAACTGATTTGAACTAACAATGAAAGTCAATGATTGTCTCGTGTGAATGCTATGATTTTTCTTATTGTTCATGTTAGATAATGGATATTTGTGAATTGCGCTTTATTTACACATATCGGGTGGTCCATTGGCGTGAGGGAGTACACCAAACTATCTTCCACAGAACAGATATTTGAAAAAGATTGCGATGTCATAGGGGAACCAAAGGGTCATATTAAAAAAATATTATGAGTTGTGAGGGATGTTCCACGATCATGAATGAGATGAACTTGTAAAATGGAACAGCCTGTATATCATTCACTAGCTGGTTTTATAGTGAACTTCTTTTACGAAAACGTGGTGATGGTTGAGAAGATTCACCAAAATAGGACATTACATATTCTTCTATGTATTCGATTATACCCTTTTTGTTTTCTCATTTTCCAAAATACCTTGCGGCGTTGCCAAGTTAATACAGAAACTCTATAAAAGAGTGAGATTTTAGGTTCAATAAACTAACATTCGGAAGTAAAACTATTCTGTGAATATTCCATAGTGGGTTACATACAGAGTGATTCATTTGACATTTTTCAAAAAATAATTGCTCGATGTTTTCAATTGGAACATCTTATTTACCAAATACTTCAACTTTTGTTGTGATAACTAATGCCCTTGAGTGGCCAGTTTACCCAATATTTATGTTTTACTTAAAAACATGCCTATTTTTTTCAATGTGGGCCATGGCTGATAGAATCAACTTATCACTTTTTGACTTCTTCTGATAAAGAACTTATTCTGTGACTTGGTTCTAATATCTTGCATAGAACATTTTGAAATAGAAGGGAGTGAAGTTAATAGATGTGTAATTTAACGGATAAGAATATTAATTAACGCTATGAACAGTATAAACTACAACAACCAAAATATAATTTAATAATTCAAAAGATGTTCAAAATGTACTCCTTTATCTTCTTAACAAGTTCGTATTCTTTCTTTGAATGACCTATCCATCGCCGATGAAACGATATTGCTGAAGTTTAGGTAAGCTTCTATAATACAATATTCCATATCCTCCGGAGTGGATGGACCTATCTTGTGAACACTTTATTGTTTACAAAATATAACTAGTCAATTTTCGTTATATCCGGTGATCGAGGAGGCCACCGAATTAGCGTGTATAAATAAAATACTCACATTAGATCAGCTGGGGAGAATATTATTATTCTATGGCTTTTATCTTTTCCGAGCATAAAATAACGAAAATATTACTCATACCTACTACTTGATAATAATACCAAGCCAAACTAAAAATATCTTCGAAACAATGACTAACTAACTAAGTAAAATTAAGACTCTATGTTTTTATTTTTATACGTAGGTCAGGATAATATAGGTCCCGAATTCCTGATATCTGAGTTCCTAATATATATAGAGTGATAAGCAATGTGTTCATTTTTGAATACGACGACTAGAATATCCTGATATTCGATGTTACTTCTTCCTTGCCGCACTGGGGATTTCCCACAATGTGGCAATGTCTCCCTAGCTCTAATGAAGATAGAATACACATGCAACTATATTCTGATACTAGCATACTTTTGTATTTGATGGTTTTCAGTTTCCAAATTGAACGTACATGAAACGGGTAGTATTTGCAGCTTCGGAATATATCTTTATATGAAGTGCTCTTCTGTGTGTTCCTTCTATGTTTCTCACTTCAAACCTTTGCATTTTAAAGACCTGGTCCGATCCAGGTACACATACCCAAAATATCACTCAATAAGAGCATCTTCAACATAACTGCCCATAATAAGAGCATACAAGTATATACAGGGTGTCCTCGAACTGCGTAGCCAAAATAAAACCGAAGATTCTTTGATTCGAAAGAAAGTTGATGGGCCTTTTTACTTTTGCCTCAAGTGTCTTGTTTACCCGGTAGAGGGCTTCAAAATTGCAAAAATGATTTTGTTTTTTCGGTATAACTTGAGAACGTGATGAAGAACTTTTACAATATTTAGCAGGTGAGTTACTCTCAATAATGGCCATTTTTGAGAGTGGAGCACAGAGCTTTAGAGACCATAGAAATGGCTCAAACTTGAGGATGTAACGGGAAAAGTGTCCAGAACTTTTTTGTGGTCAATGTAATTCACTCGATATTTTTCATGTAGATATCTTATCTAATTTGAAGACTTTTCTTACTCTTAAAAAATGTTGATAAAATCAACGGATTAGCTTGAAAAAATTAATTTTCGAGTCTCTGCAATTTTGGCTTACTAATTTTACTTGATTAAAATACCTTAGTTGCCTTTGCTTTTCTAATGTCATTTTGGCATTTGAAGAATTTATTCTCAAAACTGTCAGTTTTTACTTTGCTTTCCGTAAAAATTTTATAAAATTATGGCTCAAAATTTCACTAACACTGAAATGGTTGATATGTTATTGATTTATGGACTTTGTCGTTGCAATGGCCGGAGAAGGGAAAGATATCCGCATCGCAGAATTCCAAATCGGCAAACCTTCGCGAAACTGGCAAATTTGAAGCAAATCGCAGAGAAACTGGACGCATACGGACAAGAAGGACGTTAGAGCTCGAAGAAGCGATACTGGAAGCGGTTGAAACTGAACCTGGGACAAGCACACTACGTATTGGAGCCTAAAAATCATTAGTTCATAATGTACTGAAAGAAGAACTTGTATCCCTATCATATTAAAACTGTTCAAGACTTATTGCCCATGGATCCAGGTCATCGGCTAGATTTCTGTCAGCTTATTGTCCAAAGACAAAACGCAAACCCCAATTTTTGTAGAAAAATTCTGTCCACGGACGAAGATACTTTCACGAGATGTGGTCTTTTTAACCTCCATAATGAACATTTCTATGCTGATGAAAATCCTCATGAAACGGAAGTTACATATTTTCAGAATCAAACTAAAATCAATGTTTGGGTTGGAATTGTGGATAACTTTATTATTGGCCCTACCGTTATACCCGATCGATTGAACGGGGAGAACTACTTGAACTTTTTGGAACAAAGGCTACTTGAACTGTTGGAAGACTTGCCCTTACACATTCGTCGTGGCCTGGTTCATCTATGATGGTGCACCTCCTCATTTCACATTAGCTGTGAGGCGACATTTGAATGCGGAATATCCAGATCGCTGGATAGGTAGAGGACACGATGCACCAGTGAACTGGCCGGCCCGCTCCCCTGATTTGACGCCCTGCGACTTCTTTCTATGGGGCGCTTTGAAGTCGAAAGTTTATGCAGCTCCAGTAAACACTCGAGAGGAATTGTTGCAACGAATTAATCATGAAGCGGATTTATTGAAGAATGATCCCGAAGTACTAGCCAGAGTTCAATCCAATTTCTTGAAACGAATTAATTTGTGTATTCAGGAAAATGGGCAACATTTCGAACAATTGATGCCTTAGCGATTTCCAAAAAAGTTTTGTTGTTTCTTTTAATTTAGCATTTGTTTTTCCTAAATAATCACATCTTTTCCCCATTTCTATTGTTTTTATTATTCGTGTTTTACCGAGATATTAACCATTTCAGTGTTAGTGAAATTTTGAGCCATAATTTTATAAAATTTTTACGGAAAGCAAAGTAAAAACTGACAGTTTCGAGAATGAATTCTCCAAATGCCAAAATGACATTAGAAAAGCAAAGGCAACTAAGGTATTTTAATCAAGTAAAATTAGTAAGCCAAAATTGCAGAGACTCGAAAATTATTTTTTTCAAGCTAATCCGTTGATTTTATCAAAATTTTTTAAGAGTAAGAAAAGTTTTCAAATTAGATATGCTATCTACATAAAAAATATAGAGTGAATTACATCGACCACAAAAAAGTTCTGGACACTTTTCCCGTTACATCCTCTAGTTTGAGCCATTTCTATGATCTCTAAGGTTCTATGCTCCACTCTCAAAAACGGCTATTATTGACAGTAACTCACCTGTCAAATATTGTAGAAGTCCTTCATCACGTTCTCAAGTTATACCGAAAGAACAAAATTATTTTTGCAACTTTGAAGCCCTCTACCGGCTAAACAAGACACTTGAGGCAAAAGTGAAAAGGCTCATAAAATTTTTTTCGAATCAAAAAATCGTCGGTTTTATTTTAGCCACGCAGTTCGAGGACACCTGTATAATAATAATAATATGCGTTATCTATACACAGTCTGTACTTGTCTCAATGAATGTCCGATAATTGTTAGGAACCACTCTCATTGTAATTCATTGCTTGAGGTATGAAATATATGAGAACTGTTTTTGTGGTATTCAGAAGGAATTGATTTGCAGGAATCCATACTGTTTTGGGTATTGTTCAAGCACGCATATGCCAGATCCGCTGCTTATTTTTAGCATTGAATTATCGCAAGACTTCAGTACTTACAGCAAATCATTGATAAATAACAAGAAGATAAGACGTTCAAGCGCTAGCCCTTGAGTTACACCACTTACAATCTTCAATCAATTAGATATAATTTGTTCTTTCTGATAATGGTATCTAATATACATATGAATATTGATATAATGTATTATCCTTTATGTCAAACAAAGAATATCGTATTTTTATTATTCTAAGATTCAAAAGTGATATATTGCTGAACAAACCATATAAGCTGGATATATAAATGGTAGATGTTGTAAAATGTTAATAACTATTCATATTGACATTGCGTGGGGGAAAACAATTAAATACTGGAGGCGGAGGAATGATTAGATCCGATTGTCTCAAATTGTATTTAGTTAATGTTACATGCATGCTGAGATGGAATTCAAAAAGCTGTGTAAATGTTCAGATAAATGACTCTATACATTATCTAAGATATGTCGATTTTAGACTTCTATTCGAACAAGTTAATTTTCTACATTTATTTGACATCAGTAATGAATCGTAACCTTAAAAGGTACCTGGATCGAAATATTGTGTACAAATGAATACTTGCAAGTTATTTCCTGTATGAATTATTTATTGACGAAGATGGATACAATAATTTCACGTTGTCACATATAGTTATGACATTACTGTATACAGATTGGAAGAGTGGGTGTTTGCCGTTATTCAAATTTTTATTTTAAACAAGGAAAATCTACAATAGCAATTATGTGTCTCGCATTTTATGTTGTTGGTAATTATATATGAATTTTTTCCTGAACATCTAATCACGAAATTCAATTCTCTTTTGGTATGGAGATAATTTTGATTTACCTTGAGGGTATGATTCGTTTTTTGAATATCGTTGAAAACATATTCGAATAAGATTCAACTAAGACCATTAGTAATATTGTAGTAAATTTTGTAAATTTATTTAGATGTTGTGATGATTTATTAACTTGGATTACTACAGGTTAATTTTTTTTTCGGAAATCAAATTGAGAATATAATCCTTGTTTTAAATTCAAGGAATCTGAGATAGGTACATATGTATAATAAAGATTCTTGACCCAGGTATGAATTATATAAAAATTTTCTAGAAATAAGTCACATCAACACATTATGCTTTATATTTTTGTCTTTACGTACGTCTCGGTCTCACGACCATCATCAGAAGACTTATTATGTGTAAAACGAGAAATAAGTCTGAATTATCTACCACACCGTTCACCAGTTTGTACAGGAATGATACGTTGAATAGTAAACTTCCGTGGATAGCTAATAATACGGCCAACCCAGGAAACACGAGTACATCAAATAGACGTCAAATTTCTGTTGATTTTATGTTTTGATCCAAAATTTCATGTTTAATTGATATTCATCAATGTTTTTCAGTGCAAATATTCTAGATATCTTTTATGTATATTAGATACACTTCACATATATAAAAATATTTGAAAGGTTCAATTTCCTCTACATATTATTTATAACAATAAAAGAAATATAGAAACAGACAATGATGTTTTTCATGTACCGATTATAAAGGTTAAGCGAAGAAAATCCCAGATAAATTTTACTAATTCCTATTGCATTATCATCTACATAGCTATGTATTATCATCAACATAGCTATGTAGATGATAATATTACAAAATTACAGCTATCTTGCTATAATAAAATTGTCCTCCCGCTCAGTTCTTGTGAACTCCAGCAGGTTTCATGAAATTTTTTTTTTCTTTCTGATGGTATGCGTTTCTGCCCTTTGACAGAGACGTCTGAAGCGTAAGTTAGAGAATACAAGCAGAGTGTTGCATACGCTGATAGGCTATGTCGAAATGATATTAAGCTCTTCCTTCAATCCTGACTCAACATTTGATCCAGCAGAAGTACAAGAGAACGATTTGTGGTATCAATATTGTATTACTTCTTGCTCAGTGCAAAAAGTGCTACAGGTGTAATAGTAACCAAAGGATGTATCAGATAAATTTTTTTCCACTTGATAGCTGCAGGCAATCGTCATTACTCGATTGTTTTCCCGAAAGATCCTGCTGTCTCTGCCGGAAAATTTTCAAATTCTGCAAATAAAATGGATCATATTAAAAAAGCTCAGTCTGCGGGACAGAATGAAGAATCTCATAGCTTCTGGAGAGACCGTTTTGAGCCCTCCTTTGAAAAGGCAGACATTTGATTTTCCAATTTTTTTCACTTCATAAAGCTTGGTTTTCAGCTATGAGCTTCACTTCCTCGATATCAGTTTGAACAATTTTCCCATGTGTGATGCTTATATCATAGGAAACTATGGAACTGCTTTCTCATACAGATGAATCGTTTGTTGGTTTCTCATAACCTGAAACAGAATCCAAAATTGATATATTCATTATGTTCTGATATGAAAAAAAGTTAAAGCAGATTCGCAAAGTACAACTTCCAATTTTTACCAAAATTCTCAATATCTTAAAAGCTCAAAAATATAAATTATTGAGTCAAATAATGAAATTGCCTGGAACTTTCCTTCGACTGTTCTTCAATCTTTTGTTGCTTCTAATTCATCTATTAACAATTTTGAACACAATATAGCAATCACATGTTTCTTATGTTATCTTAAACAGTCTTACTTGTCTGCCAGGCAGTGGCGTGCTGCTGAGAGTAGGGCAAGTCAGGCGCTTCGATGCTAATGGACATGCAAGCGGGCGGCTACCTAGACCCCCAAAGTTCTGATCGTGTTTGGATATTACATAAGTAATGTGGAAATGTTCACTCCAACCTCCTCAAATATTCTTTTTCCCTTTCAGTTTATTACAAATATTTCAATTCTTACATTACAGCGAGAGCAGTTTGGACGACGAGGCCGATAAAGAAAACTTCTATCAACTCCTGGTGACCTACGAAGGTCTGAAAAGCGCTTTTGACCAAGCTTCAAAACTGTAAGAAAATCGTAGGTGATGGACACATCAACGTGTACACCGAGGGGGAAGATATTCTCAAATCGGTTGTCGAATTGTACAATTTAACGCACAACGGTTAAAAGGTAAAACAAATATGCCAGTATCATGAGACTTCGCGCAAAAAGGAATACGAAAAAACAGAATACATTTATAAGAATCCGGCTCGAAGGACCATGAACGAATGATTTAATGAAATGTGTTGAATCTAAGTCCTTCATTTCAATCTATATGAATAAATTGCAGTACTGTTCACTTTATACGTCTACTCACAGAACAACTATATCAGTGATTGTACTTCAGATGATAGAATAGATGGTTGAAAGCTTGTACAGACCTGTACCACAGTTAGTGTCAGTTCAGTTCAACTTAAATCTACCTTTTTACAGATAATCTAGATGACACAACTAGCGCGTGTCGCAAAACCTGGAAATATGGATATGAATTGCCAATCATAATACTAACATACACGTGTACCTACTATATATTACATATGGAAAATACTAATTTTATGAATACATGACGGCATTTCCGTGAACAAACAGACAGACGAGTAGATAAAATCGATATTATATGAAACACGATTTTTAAAACATTTTTGTCTAATTTTTTTTCGATATGTTGTTTGATGATAATAATTTAAAATTTCGAAGAAGGAGGTAATAATCAGTTTCTGAAACAGTACATAATTACAAACATTAGCCGATGTATAAACTCTTCGGCCTGACGAACAATAATGATTAATTTGAACCAGTATTACTTGACATTTAATACCCAAAATATCTTCACATTTCAAAATGGTTTGGAAGCCATTAATTATGTCGATTACATGAGGCGAATATAGTTTTGTTTTAACCAGATATCAAGTTATCAATTTGACATTCGATATTTATAACGTTGTGAATTAATGGCAGCAGGCAACAATCGGACAGACGCACCGACTGACGAATTGACAAACGGCTGATTAGTTGTATATGTATATGAGTACGCAAATTTACATGAGCCATATGTATCTTCTAAATAAATTGTCAATTTATAGCAACAGTTGTCAAGCTTACATAGTTCATAGTTCATATACAGGTGCAAGGTGATTTCAAATATCATGTTAGTTAAGGTGTATGAGGAATACTTACAATGAATGACCAGCACGATATTGGAAATGATTGAAATCATCGATTTATCGAGAATGTGTCTTCCCTCTAACGTATGCTACTTACTGAAGCAGCGAAAGGAAAGAAATTATCATTGGACATAAGTAATCCGCAAAGTGGGAAGATACACGGTGGTCTTCACGTCAAACAATGAACACTATCACTTCGAGAAAATCTCGATTCATTACTCAGTTCCACGTTTAAAGAAGATAAAGTGTAAGAACTTCGACGCATAATAAAATGAAATGAAGTAATTTGAGGATTTCGTAAGATCCAGTTGTAAATTATGTAATTAGAAAATTATCCTGAGCACGTTCAAGTTAATCATAATCTATCCCGTTATTTGAAGCAAGAAGAATCAGAAGATGGGTGGCGCAAAGAACCAAATCATCATTTTATTAATTTATCACGAAGTGACGTTTCACAAGCTGCTATCGTGAAACAATATCTCACTTATGGCACTTCAAATTTACACATCATGATATCAAGCTCATTTGATCGAAATTTATTGGAGTAACAGGTGGTTACAATAAATTCTCTAAATAAATCCTTCGATACCTATACTTTTCATTCGATCGATTACAACTCATCTTCATAAAGAAGTTGAAAAATGAGGATCACGACAATATCCCGACGTTAAGCTTATCGTGTCATCTTCAGGGCAGGCCGGGACTGTCTTAGATAATGACGATTGTTTCTTCTACTGTGACCAATGTAGAATTTGCCTCAGATGAATGAAATGGTATACACATATAGGGGGGGGGGGTACATCTTCGAACGGTTTGCAAAATGAGGGAGTGTTAGAAACCAAATGTAAATATATTTATTAATTTTAGAAATGTTGTCGATTAAAAATCTCATATTTACTGAATCATTTTTAGTTTCGTTCATATAGCGAGGCTATTCTCATGCCAAACAAAAATTTCAGCGGGGGATCAAACACTAGTGATCCCCCTCCTCCACCACTTGGCTACGATCTTGGTAACTGTGTGAGTGTGTACTTTTAACCACTGTTTGATTATAGTAATAACGTGAATAGGTATCGGTGACGTGAAACTCATTCGGCGACATCCGATAAGTATTACATAAGTTTAGAATGTATGATCTAACACAGTTTCTACGTCATTATATTAATAAATTTGTAAGTACTTTGAATCAAACAGTTGCTTTTCCTCAAACCGAACATGATTCAACGTTTTCATAACACTTATTATAAATCAAATTCTCTTCAACTAAACCGTCAATATTGGTTCGAAGTAACTACTAATATCCAATGGAGAGTGAAAAGGGATCAAAGTTCAAACTGCTAACAAGCACTTTCCTGTTTCTAACTTAGAAAATTAATGTTCCAATGTAACTTATCACGTTTTATGATCATAAAAAAGCTGCTGCGTAGTGACTTAGTGATTATTAGCAGAGAAATATGAGGGGGTTGAAATCTAAACTCACATGTTCCAAAATTATCAAAATTGGGTAAGCGCTGTCTTATTTTAGTGTTGCTCTAGCTATAGTGATTCTGTTTGTTGGTGTCAAATCAAATTAGATATTATATACTTTAGAGTTGGACCCTACAGTTGGTACTTGGAGTCAAGAGAAACATGTTCATGAGGATATGTGAGTTCAATTACGAAACACCTTCCCTATCTAACTTGATGTGTTTGAACCAATCAAACGTTACCGTTACTGTTGATATTCGCGATTTTTATGAGTTAATTCTATTGTTCCAGGTACAAACCCAAGTCACTGCCTCAATATCCTAAATGTTTAAACAGTGACGAATTGTTCAACTGCAAAAGTCCAACTATGAGGGGCGTTAAAAACTTTTATAGTTTATTTTTCAAGATGCTTGATAATTTTATTTTGGAATATCTAGGAACAACAAATGTAAGGAGGCGCCGATAAGAACAAGCAAAACACATAATGAAAAGGAACTTCTTGGAAGTACATGTTAATTTTTTACCACATGACTGTGACTGAAAAAGAGGGGTGTTCAAGCAAGCTACTAAATAGCAAAAGTAGACAGGAATTATTCGCAAGATTATTAATGAATTTGAATGTATTGAAAGTCACTTTTGTAGGAGGGCCAGTAGCTTGGGAAATACATTGCTAGTGATTTAAATAATGTATGAAGACAAACCTGAAACCGTGCCAGTAAAATGTAGTTATTTTCGCAAAGAATTTGAGACGGGGTACAATATAGTTTCGGCGCTCCACGTACAGATGTTCCATATGCTTATGGTTAAAAGAGAAAATGAAGAAAAAGATGAGCGACAAAAATATAATTTAATGATAGAAAACAGAATACATACGTTGTAGTAGCCAGCCTTCTATGAAAGTTTGAAGGATTCGGCACTGATCCGAAAGTCTTTATCATTCATTTTGATCGACAGAAAAACCTACCGCTGCTTAGAATACCGAACCGATTTACTCATAGTCCAGGCATTTAAGGAGGAAAATCGACGATTTTTGTCCGAATTTCCGCGAGATCTAATTCTGGTATATTCTTATGTATTTTGACACGCTGAACACGATGGTATAGTTTAAATTTGGATTAACCCCGTGCTAGAAGAACTATGACCATTTTTTGGACCCAAAAAAGGCCATTTTCGATTCTTTGCGTTTCGCGAAATACTATGGGTTGTATGAAAAAATGTTTGAGAAAAAAGTTGTTGGATAACTTGATACTTACGCGATTTTTGGCTCCAGTCCCAAGTCGACTCGAGGTCGTGGACCCAGCACAGGGCCCATTTAATGTGTTTTTTAGCACATTGCTAATTGAGTATATGTCAAAGAGTTTCTGTTTTTTTCATATTCTGTTTCGATGAAAAGATAGTGTTTTCGATTCTCTTCGTTCGGTTTCTAGTGTTTTGACGTACCTCTTTTTTGGCGCCAAAATCGGCCATTTTCAAAAATCCGTATTTCACAAAATTCAGATGGAATACTTATGTCATCGATCTAAGACCTAATTCATTCGGAAGGTATCATTATTCTACACCCAATATCCAAAATTCAAGCATTTTGGTTCAAAGACATAGCTTTAGCGCTATTTTGAAAATTTTGGACTACAGAAAAACTTTAATTTTTTGAGGTTAAAAACCTTTCCCCGAATTCAAATTCTGAGTACTATTAGAGGTTTTCATAACGAGTATATTGAATCCAAGTAGACTGATCTTCGTAGAGTAGAAATGAAGCTATCCTAATAAATGTGTTTGGGCCTCTGGAGGGCCCAATTTTAGGCCTATCGACAAAAAATTTTGGAGTTGCTTACAGAGAAGTACTTCGGCTATTCAAGTTTGGAACAGCGTACGGAGATTCGTTCACAATTTCAAGTTATAATGAATTTCATTATTTCATTTAGCGGCAATAAGCGAGCGTCGGTACAACAGAGTCCGCGCGGAATTATAGTTTATAAATATTTTAAAATCCACCCGAAGGCTTATAATCGTTTTGTGTGAATGTGTGAGTGTATGTAGACGTGTGAACGTGTATATGTGACCGTGACATGATGTTTTATAGGGTGTTACATAACAAATTTCAATACTCAAACAAAAATATAAGATTAATGAATAATTTTGTTTTTTTTTCACAATAATATTTGATCCGCTTCATTATTTCAGTTTCATAAAATTTGGTCCTCGCAATTGTCATTGATAACATCATGGGTATTGTCATCATCTTCATCATCGTGTTCATTTTCATCCATACACTTATCAAAATCATCATCAACTTTTGGCTCGGAGCAATTAGTACAATCTTCACCTTCATAATGCTCACATAATGAGCTACAAGGTAATCCTAATTTTTTGCACGAACATTTACCAGTACATTTTTTTTACAGCTACAAGAGATAATTTGGATCAACTCATCTGGACGTGGATATTTTAATGTTTGTATAGGAGTAAGTCAATTCGGATTATTTCTCCAACCCCATTTCGTTGGCTCTACCTTGTAATGCCTTGGCATAATGTAAATGTCCAGTGGTATGAAAAATTGTTTAACACATTTATTAGAAAATTTCAATTGCCCGATCTTTCATACTCGACTTAAGATTTCAACAAGGTAACCATATTAAAATACGATAAGCAACATATTTTTAGGGTGTATTACCAAGTTCAGGCTTGAATTGGTAGTGAAACCATTGATCCAACGAAATGGGGTTGGAGAAATAGTCCAAATAAATTTACTCCTATACAAACAGTAAAAAATGTACGAAATTACTTATTATTCTTATTTTTTTGTTTAAATATTGAAATTTGTAATGTAACACCCTATAAAAACATCATGTCACGGTCTCATATATACATTCACTGGTCTACATACACTCACACATACACACAAAACGATTATAAGCCTTCAGGTGCATTTTAAAATATTTATAAACTATAATTTCGCGCGCGCAATCTATTGTACCGACGGTCGCTTATAGTCGCTAAATGAATTTCCGCGCTAGTTATTAATAATGAAATTCGTTATAACTTGTGAACAAATCTCCGTAAGCTATTTCAAACCTAAATAGCCGAAGTATTTCTCAGTAAGCAGCTCCAAAATTTTTGTCGCTAGGCCCAAAATTGGGCCCTCCAAAGGCCCAACCACATTTATTAAGATAGCTTCATTTCTACTCAACCGAAATCAGTCTCCTTGGACTCGTTATGAAAACCCCTAATAGTATTCAGAATTTGAATTCCGTAAAAAATTTCTAATCTCAAAAAATTTGAATTTTTCTGTAGTCCAAAATTTCCAAAATGGCGCCAAAGTTATGTCTATGAACCAAAATGCTTGAATTTTGAATATTAGGTGCATAATAATGAAATCTTTCGAATGAATTAGGTTTTAGATCGATAACATGAATATTCCATCTGAAATTCGTAAAATACGGATTTTTCAACATGGCCGATTTTGGCGTCAAAAAATGAAATAGGTCAAAACACCAGGAAACGAAACAAGAGAATTAAAAATACTATCTTTTCACTAGAACAGAATACGAAAAAAACAAAAACTCTTTGACATATACTCAATTAGCAATGTGCTAATAAACACACTAAATGGGTCCTATCTTGGACCCACGACCTCGAATCGACTTTGGACCAAAGCCAAAAATCACGTATTAATTTTTCCAACTTTTTTCCGTAAATTTTTTCATACAACCCATAGTTTTGCCTCAAAACGCAAAAAATCGGAAAATTGCCATTTTTGGGTCCAAAAAATAGCCATAGTTTTTCGAACACGGGGTTAATCCAAATTTAAACTACACCATCGTGTTCAGCGTGTCAAAATACATGATAATCGACTAAAATTAGACCTCGCGGAAATTCGGACAGAAAAATTCCTCAAATGACTGGACTATTATTACAGTAGACAATTTTATTTGCAAATCTTCACTACTGTAAATCAGTACTGAATCCATCTAACGTTACATCATATTGTAGGACAGATAATGAGTTCTCTCGAGATTCTAACTTGATATATTCATGTCTGTTCCATTACCTCCGACCTGTTGATCTAATGGACTATGAAAAAATTCAATTAATCTCCGCCAGATGCGATGGTTGAAACAAAAATTCCATGTTGGTTGCAATGTGTACTCTTTGGCTGGCTAAAGTGTAAAGGTATAAAGTGGTGCACTTTCTACAGATGAAATGGAAAACTGGCATTTCCTGATTTCGAAAGCTAAAAGACTATACATAAGTCATGGCAAAGGAGACAACATTTATACTCGTGCATAAATAATCTACAGATGTGATGCTAGCGTGGCTGAATTTTTAGTCAAACCGAGAACTATTATAAGAAGCTATCATCCAGATATTATTGTTAAGCGCAACGCCGTCTCTGTGGAGAAGAAAAAAGAGGTGGAAAAGCTTCTGACAACCCACTTTGGTGACAATTGGAGGGAGAACAAGATACAGTTCTGAAGTAGATATATGCTCCCACTTGGTTTCAGTTGGAGACTAAGTCACTATTTATACACGGGGCAGTATATTTTTGGAAGGCCATAAAAGATTTAAGACAGTTTTCATATGAAGAAAGACAAATAGTGAACAAAGTTTTTGCAAACAATGGTTATTTTGCAGATTCCGAAAATATTCTGGTATTGATGCTGGGGAACTCACGTGACAGGATTAGATAACTAGCTGCTTGAAGGATTCAGAATGTTGGGAACCTAGTTACTAGTACAATTCAAATTTTCACAATATATAGTATAAATTTTAATGCTGAAGAATTTATAAATATAATAGACTGGCAACCCTGTATCATAGCAGATTCATCCAAGAGAATGAAATATAGTGAGTGAGATTTGCAAAATATTATAATAGAAAAAATGTATCCGTATTTGAAATGTTTAGGTGTCATACAAAAGCTCTATGTAAAACTCATTACTGAGACTTCACAAAGGGTTTGTTGTCAAGAGATCGGTAGATAACAGCAAAACTAGAAGCTAGAGCAGACTTGCCAATGTTTGACAATAAGGATAATACTTTAATAAGCAAAAAACAAATTCTAACTGGAGCTCATTATATTTTGCGTGAGCGGGCGTGCGGTTATACCTTCAGTGCAGATACCTTCACGTGGTGAATTCTTGAAAGATGTAGAATTTTTTGTATATTTTCGATACAGAAAAATCAATTTAGCTGAAAACTGCATGATAAACTATAAAAGAGTTCACACTGTGAATACACTATCACACTACGAATAAGAAATAATCACCATTATCCATTAAAAATTCTGTCAAGAACTACGAACCTTTCAGCTACCACGTATCCGCCATCACAGTAAACTCAATTGGAAATCAAAATGTGCCTGCTTAAACACTATATGGAGTTGATAATTCAAACAAGGGATTACTCTCAACTGGACCTAAACACAATTTCTACGCCATTATATTAATAATGTAGGTACTTCAAAACAAACAGTTGCTTTTCATTGAATCGAACATGATTCAATGTATTCATAACACTCATCAAATAAACAGTCAATATTGGTTTAAGGTAACTACTAATATTCAATGGAGAGTGAAGAGAGATCAAAGTTCAAACTGGTAACAAGCACTTTCCTGTTTCTAACTAAGAATATTAATGATACAAAGTAATTTATGACGGTTTATGCTCATAAAAAACCTATCGCGTTAGTGACTCTTTCATTATTTAGTAATTATTAGCAAAGAAATATGAGGGGGCTACAATCTAAACTCACATGTTCCAAAATTATCAAAATTGGGTCAGCGCTATCTAATTTTAGTGTTGCTTGAGCTGCAGTGATTCTCAGAATTGTTGGTCTCAAATCAAACTAGATTGTACATCCTACGGACTCTAAAGTTGGCAAAAGAAGCATGTACCACTTAAACATATGAGTTTAGTTACGAACGACTTTTGCAATATAACGTGATGAATTTGAACCAGTCAAACATCACCGTTACTGTTGATATTCGCTGTTTTTTTAATGTTAGGTTACGAAGCAGCTTAGATGAGCATGTTCTCTATCAACGACGGGGGTGAACAGTGTTAATTTATTCATAGTGAAGTATTTGCTTGAATCAATGTTTGTTCTATTCATAGTTGTTCAAAGACCTTCAAAACGATTAGTAAATCTATCAAATTGGAAGAAGAACAAAGCTAAAATTGTTAGGTAAGTTGTTCAGTAATAGTACTTAGCACGTTGGGTGATATATCCTAACAGTTTTCATAAATAGGTTATGGAAGTAGTAAGAATTAATTCATTTTTGTCATAGATACAAACCCACCTTATTTCCTCAATATCTTGAATGTTCACATAGTGATGGATTGTTCAAGTTCAAAAGTCTGACTATGAGTTAATTTTACAAGAGGCATGATCATGAATATTGGAATAATTTTATTTTGCAATATGTGGGAACAAAAAATGTTAGGAGGCGCCGATCAAGAACAAACAAAACACATAATGAAGAGGAAGTACATGTTACTTTTTGCGAACTGAGGTCGGTGAGAAAATTCCAGTCTGTATAGAAAGTTTAACTTTGATGATATTAGGTGTTCCACGTTTCCGTGTAAATAGCCTTACTAAAGAATACCACATGACAGGTTTTGTGACTGAAAATAGAGGGGCTTTCAAGCGAGCTAGTAAATTCCAAAAGTAGACAGAAAGTATTCGGAAGCTTATTGATAAATTTGAATGTATTGAAAGTCACTATAGTAGGGGTTAATTACTTCGGAAATATTATTCTGGTGATTTAAACGTAAAAAGAATGTGGAAAATGTATAAAGACAAACCGGAAAACGTGCCAGTAAATTGTAGTTATTTACCCAAAGCATCTAAGAATGACTACAATGTAGGTTTCGGTACTCCATATACAGATGTTTGTTCAACATGCTTATGTTTAGAAGAGAAAATGAAGAATGAAATGAACCAGCGACAACAATCTAGTTTAATGATAGAAAAAAGAATACATACGTTGAAGTACAGAGCCTTCTATGAAAAATTGAAGGATACTGATTCGAAAGTCTTTATCATTCCTTTTGATTGCTAGAAAAACCTACCGTTGCCTAAAATACCGGACCAATCTACATATTACAGTCGGCAATTTTATTTCGAAGACTTTAGGACTATTAGAGTCCATAGTAAATCAGTACTGAGTCAATTGAACGTTGAATCATTTTGAAGATAGATAATGAGTGCTCTTGAGATTCTAACTTGATATAGTCATGTTTGTTCCATTACCTCCGATCTATTGATCTGAAAGACTATGAAAAAATCTGATTGATCTTTGGTGGATGCGGTGGTCAAAACAAAAATGCTATGTTGGTTGCAATGTGTCATATTTGGCTGGCTACAAATGAAATTGATGTGTTTTTCCCATAACAGAACACATTTTCTTACCGCCTGATAGAGCATTCGGTAACATAGAAAAATAATTGAAGAGAATGGATCTGGAGGAATTTTATTCAAGTACGCATTAGTGAACAAAGTAGGGATAGGCTGTATAGCGGACTTTCGTCTTGCAGCCAAAACTGTTCTAAAAGAGCCTAAAAATAGCATTCCCAGATTTTGAAAGCTAAAAGTTTAGGTATACATAAGTCGTGGCCAAGGGGACAACATCAGTATTCGTGGAGAGGTAACCTACAGATTTGATGCTGGCGTGGCTAAATCTTTAGTCAAACCGAGAACTATTTAAGAGGTTATCATCTAGATATTATTGTTAAGTGCAAAGCAGTCTTTGCGGTGCAGAAAAAAGACGTGGCAAAACTTCTGACAAACCAGTTCGGCGACAACTGGATGGAGAATCGGAATCTCACATTCCATTTGAAAATTATTGATGAAAGTCACAATCAGCCTGTTGCTATCGAAGTCGATTCATGATCCCTACTGAAGAAGAAGTTAATGATGTTTCTAAATTAGTATGAAATAAGGTAGATATCTTTTTCTCCGGTAAAGAATACTCACAATACATTGATTACCTGCTTTATCACAAAATCCAACTCCTGTTGAAGTTTTGAAAGAGTAAACTTAATTAGACGTACTGTTTATTGTTGATACTGTTATGATAATATTATGTTCAGAAGTAACACGTCCATCTATAGATATTATCAAAGACCCGAATATAAGGATTAGAATTCACATGTTCCAAATTTTATTATTAAAAAAACATGAAATATTAATTACAACTTATAAAAATTCATTTGTGACAGGATCATACACTGATACCAACAATTTCGTGAAAGTACAATTGTTGGAAGTCGGCGAACTGAGTTTTCGCTCATTTCTCAAAAATTAATTTTTTGGAACATGTGGAGTCTGAGTTCAACCCCCTCATATAATACTACATACTACACAATTTCAGTTATAGCAAGCAATACTACATTGACAAATTTGCATCAAGAAATGAATATATGGGGAATTAATTGCAAAAACTATTAGGAAAGATGAAGGAAGCGAAAAGCCACGTGACGCCTTCCAAGTAGGCCATTTTTCATCTTTCCTAAAGCACAACTTAACGCCCAAGTTTAATTTCTAAATGTTTTCTTATTGAAAAAAGTGTTTCCCACATGATACCAACTTTTTCCTTCTCACTAATATAACATCACAATGAACGATATTTATGAATCATCGACTTGCACAATTGATAAGGTATGAAAGGAGGACACAAATTAGAAACATGTCGGGTCAAATTAGACGAAAGAAGTATAAAAGCTGGGAAAATTTGCGGGCAACTCCGATCGACTTCGGGTTTTTTGCAAAATTTTCCTGAACGGATTTACGACATTCCCGAAAAAAAAAACTAATATGTGCTTTTCCATTTTTCAATTGTTATGTAGGAATATAGAGGAAAGTGGCCAATTTTCATTCCAACAATGGCTGGAAATGCTCACTCGAAAGTTTTCGAGGTCGCTGATCACGATTCCGAAGTAGGATTTTCCATTTTTCGATTTATTGGCCAGTTATTGGCCAATGTTGATCGACAAAACGCGGACATTTTGCAATTTTCACCGAAAATGTCTAGAAAACTGTACTCGGGGGTTTTCGAGGTGATTGAGCAAGTGGCTGTTGAATTTTATTGTGTTTATTGTGTAAGCGACATTTTTTAAAACTTATTGTTTTTTTGGAATAATTAATTATTCATCCACAAATCAATTTTTTCTTACATCCACTAATAACGAATTGTAGGTATTTATATTCTTTTCTATCAACAGAGATATTCTGAAAAAAAATAGTTTGCTCAATTTTTTTTTCATAGATTTCAATTTGCGTTTGGACAATATTACTAGTGGGCGTTTACAGACATTGTTGGCATGATTTCGAAATTTTAGAAAGGATACCGCACACTTTAGTAGGGAAAGTGGCCCCCTGTCGAATTGGCTGAATTTTTGATATGTTATAGTCCAAGTCATTCCGAACAAAAAGTTTAATGGGCACAACTTTTTCTATAGGCTGGTTTTGGCGCTAGAGGCCAATGAAAACTTCCTTTTGTTCTTCATTGTTAAACAACACGAAACGTTATCCTGGATAATAATCACTTTTCTGAATAATCAAGATCTAAACAGTCATTACTATGACATACTGTTAAAAACATTTTTCTTTGGGGTTGTTACATTTGGTCAATGATACAGTGTGTTCCAGCTACTTACAATTTTTAAAGTGCAATAATTCGAAATTGGTTACAAATCGTCTTAGGGATCTACAATGAAAAAATTTTTATGAATCCTATTCTACATCACATAGTCGAAAAATATAAGGAGTGTTCCTTCGAAAAGTTCCGTACCTACTGAAAAATATTGTTCGACCATCCTGAATAATTTTAGGCCACGAAAAAGAATGAGAAATATTACAAGTCTGTCTATAAAATGGCCTTAAAAAGATTTTCTTTCTAAATCTATCACCTTAACGTCAGTCATATTAATGACTGTTTAGATCTTGATTATTCAGAAAAGTGATTATTATCCAGGATAACGTTTCGTGTTGTTTAACAATGAAGAACAAATGGAAGTTTTCATTGGCCTCTAGCGCCAAAACCAGCCTATAGAAAAAGTTGTGCCCATTGAACTTTTTGTTCGGAATGACTTGGACTATAACATATCAAAATTCAGCCAATTCAACGGGGGCCACTTTCCCTACTAAGGTGTGCGGTATCCTTTCCTAATTTTTTGGCTATGAAAATCGGCCATTTTCCTCTATATTCCTCTATAACACTTGAAAAATGAAAAAGCACATATTAGTTTTATTTCGGGAATGTTGTAAATCCGTTCAAGAAAATTTTGCAAAAAACCCGGAGTCGATCGGAGTTGCCCGCAAATTTTCCCAGCTTTTTTGCTAATATGACTCGACTAAGATCAACGTATCTGATATATTTGATCCATTTCTTTGTGATGTTATCTTTTATCAAATCGGATATGAAAGGAAATCGGCAACAACAAACACTACAGTATATTCACTACATTCTGCATCAACTTAACGTTGATAGATTTACAAAGAAAATTTGATATTGTGAATTTGGAATTACATAATACAAGAAGTGGAATAAATTTGTATTATACAATGTACAATGCCAATCAATTACTGAGCAGAATTATAAAATCATTCAACTGTAAAACATTAATCCAAATCAGATAAAATATCAGAATTTTTCTGATTGGTCCATTTATGATTCCATTGTAAGTTGGTTTCTAATACAATTTCAGCTTCGTAAGTTAATTGAGTGAACAAACCAGTCTAATCCAAGCAGATAACATTGTACCAGAGATAATATTAGCAAGAAACAAATTTCCCTTCGATATCTGATTATCTCAATACAAAAAAGGCAATTTATTACTATTGCCTTATGCGATTATTTCCTCTTTAAAAATCAATGTGTGGGTGATTGCTTTCGTAATGTTAAACTTTCGCTTGGAAATATTCGAATTATTTCATTTGAATATCCGTTCGTGTGATGTATGAAGTTTCTCTTGACAACTTAATTTTATTGTTTACAGCTATATATTCGATTCGCATAATAATATAGATTTGTTCTATAAATTATAATCCTACAATCAATCTAAGAGATAGTTTACCGGCTATGTCGGTTGCTTTGGAAACTATTTAGGTTATTATAATATCCTCCGATGGCAGTTTTAGAATTGTTGATATTATGATATACGTAGCTTTCATAACTATAGTACATGAATAAATGTGAGATTCAGATTCTGCTTGTTAAAATATTTTACCTAATAATTGATCTGTATTTCACAGGAGAGTGCCTATATTATTGCATACATTCCTGTGATACAATCAGATCGAAAATGTTGGAACTATGAGAACTTAATCTTTGAACAAATCAGTAATAATTAGTACACCAAAGGCGGGTTCAAGTGGAAAATGAATTACGGTCACATAAGTTGAAACTTTGGTATTTCGATCAAAAGTTATCAAATTATATATTTTTGGAATGCACGAGATTTCAAAATCGAATACCAATATTGAATCAAGGTGCTTCAAGAATGTATTATCAAGATCACTAAATTGTATTATGAAAATTGGTTGTATGAAATTAACAACCTAAAGAATACCTATTCAAATTAATCAAAATATGGATAATTTCATGTTCCAAAATCTAGAACCTACTCCAAATTTCATATCAAATCAGCCAATACATTATGAAAGTTCATAATGAACTTGAATGGAATAATAAGTAAGAGAAAAAAATAGTAGTAGCCATTTCTAAAATCGGTTAAGAAAGACCAAGAGCAGAAATTCTTGCATACTAGTACTTTTCATCAAATTTTGCGCAAATTTGGAAAAATCCGTCTATCTGTCTATATGTCTGAATGTCCGCCATAAACTGTTTGCCAAGATGATAATTCAAAAAGGAAAGGTCCTTTCATATTTAAGTTATGACAAAAAATCGTTTGCTGTCGCCACAATCCGCCGGTGGCTCTCGGCGAATGGTACGCAATTGGCAGACAACGAAATTGACGCAATACTGTGATCAGCAGGAAAACGACAGAAGCTGTGACACTCACTGTTGGGGGCTGCGAAAGTATGTCCCAACATCATTGAGATACCTGGCAGTCCAGATAGATGCCAAGGTTCGATAAACATCTGCATGTGATGAGCACGAGAGCAGTTGCAGTGGCCAAAATGCACTGGCCAGTATTGTGCCCAACATTTAAGGACCTATAAAGAGCCGCAGGAGAGTTTTAATAGAGCGCGCGAGATCCTGCAAGGAAATCTACAGCAGCAGTTGTCCCCGGAGAATAACGTTGGTAGATGCTTGAGTTACAGACCACCTGGAATTCAGTATCCAATTTTGCGACCACCGTATTGAAGGAGCTGAGACGTACAGACAATGTGAGAAGAGGCCAACATGTGGTGTAACACATGCACATACATTTACACTTACAAATACGTATACACATACACATACACATACACATACAGATACACATACACATACACATACACATACACATACACATACACATACACTTGAACATACACATACACATACACATACAGATACATACACACATACACATACACATACACATACACATAGATATACACATACACATGCAAATGCAACAGGAGAGCTTACATATGCTGATATGCTGCGCACAGTTAAAGCAGATCCTACATTGAAAGGATTGGGCTCCAGCGTCACCCGTATTCAGAAGACGGCTAAATGAGATCTGCGCCTGAATCTGAAGAGGTCTGCGCGTTAACAGACTTCAACGTGTCAAGTGAAGACTGTACTGGGAAGTCGGGCTCTGTTCAAAACCTTGACTCATGAGGTCGTTGTAGAAATCAGAGACATAGATGAGGTGACTGCCAGAGAGGAGGTCTGCGCGGCGTTGTCTGAGCAGTTTGAAGAGGCAAGAGGACTTCCGGTGACCGCGATCAGGTCCATGAGGCGTTCTTTTGGTGGAACACAGACCGCCATTGCTGGGCTTCCTGCTGAGGTTGCTAACGTAACGACGGCAGTAGGAAGAGTACGGATTGGTTGGGTGATCTGCCGAATTCGGGAGAAAGCGAACCTCCTCGGGTGTTTTGAATGCCTAGAATTTGGCCATCTTGCGCGTGATTGCAGAAGCACGTGTGATCGTTCTAAGCACTACATTCGATGTGATAGATTGACCACATCACAAAGTCATGCACAAAAGAGCCGAACTGCATGCTTTGCAGAGAGGACGGTGACAATATCGAGGTGAATCATGCCACCGGCAGTCGTAAGAGTCCGGCATATATAGAGCCATATAGAGGACCTCGCGGCTGAAATGAGGCTGGTCCAATTAGATCTCAACCACTGCATAGCCGCACAAGACCTCCTTACATAGACTGTGCGTGAGCTTGAAGTAGACGTTGCTATTCTGTGTGAACAGCACAGGAATTTTGCAGACGGCATAAGGGCAACAGATAGAACAAGTAGAATGGCGATATGGGCCTGCAGTAAGCCTCCACTACATGAGAGAATTAATAGGCCTGAGTCTGGATTCGTATGGGTCAGATTGGATGGCGTATACATTTACAGCTGCTATGCCTCTCCAAAGGCACCATTGGAAGCCTTCGAAAACTTATTGGATCTTCTAGTCACGCGAGGTCACTGTACCTTGATCATTGCGGGCGATTTCAATGCTTGGGCAGTCGAGTGGGGTTACCCTGCGACAATTGATAGGGGGTGAGCTCTCCTGGAAGTCTTCTCTCTCTCTCTCTCTCTTGGATGTCGTGTTGGCCAATTCAGGTTACACGCTCACCTTTTCCAGGAATAATGTCGGATCCGTGATCGATCTGACAGTTTTGAGTACATGCTTGACAAGACCGGAGACCACATGGAAAGTTAGTGAATGCTACACACATAGTGACCACCACAGTCCTGATGACGAGTAGGAAAGTGAGTACGGTTGGTAACCATACAATTATTTCACGCCCATCCGTCCGATACTTGGAGGTAGAGATCGACGCTCGGTTGTCATGCAAGGAACATCTTGACAGTGTCAGCGATAAAGCTGCGAAAATAAATACAGCTCTTTCCCGGATAATGCCGAGCACGAGGGGGCTAAAGCAGAGCCGGAGGTTGGTCTTGGCTAGTGTCGTTGGATCCGTTATGTTCTATGGGGTTCCTGTTTGGGCCAATGCTAGGCAATACAGACTGATTGCATTGAGAGTCGTCAGCGCATTTGCACTATATCTAACGATGCAGTGAACGCCAGAGGCTGTACGGCCTAGGGAGACAAGAGAACCAGCCCCTTCGATTGCAAAATCGTAGAGCAGAGAAAAATGTAACCCTGCAGGAGTGGTAGGAGCGATGGGATCGGTCAGGAAAGTGCGATGGACATACCGTCTCATACCCAACATCGACTCTTGGATCAATAGGTAACATGGCGGAGTAGATTTCTACGTGACTCAGTTTCTAATTGGGCATGGATGTTCCCGAGATAACCTCGATAGGTTCAAGCACGATGATACTCTATTCTGCCCAACATGTGAGGAGACAGCAGTCCAGAGCAACAACAAGAGAAGAAGCAACGTCTCTAGGCTCATCCCGTGAAATTATGCTTGACAGCGGTTCCGCGGGATGACACAAAAGCCACGGTGAGAACGACAGGTGGTTTTAGTGGGTAAAAGTCTCACACTACTGACAAGTACGGACTTGTCAGTGTCTTTGAAGATTTCCTCCTACCCTTTGCAAAAAAAAACACATGAAAATATACATCGACATACATTTAGACTTATTCTTACACTTACACATACACATACATATACACATAAACATATACATACACCTACAAATTCACATACACATACACATACACATGTACATACACATACACATACACATACACATACACATACACATGCATATACACATACACATACACATATACATACAGATACACATACACATTCACATACACATACACATATACATATACATACACATTCACATACACATACAGATATACATACACATATACATACACATTCACATACACATACACATACACATACACATACACATCCACATACACATTCATATACACATACACAAACATCATGTGTAAAATAGTTCAGATATATTCAGGAATGCTCAAAACGGAAATATCCGCGAAAATTAGGAAATTTGTATGCTCTGATTACAATACAAGTAAAAGGAAAATGAAACGCAACCAATTAATCATTTAAGAGCCACATACCTTCGTAGCGAAGTCAAATAAAAATATTTCGGGTTCTGTTCAAGTTCATTTGCACATTTCATGAACTGAGTGATCTCCAGTCTATAAATTCTACATCTAAGAAAAATACGGAACCTTAGGAAATGTTCAAAATTCCTTTAGTACTCTTGTTAATGCAACTCTGACTTTTGATGTATTTAAGTACGTTAAGTGTTACTCCAGCAAAAATGTAAAATTGAAAAACATCGCCCTTTGGAATCTATGGGAATAAAAAAATGAAATTGAATGAATGAAAGGTACTTCTCTTCTGGATTAGTGCGTATCATTCATTTCGGTTAGTTATTGACACCAATGAATCACATCGAACTGTAATGTATGGTTTTGAAAGTGCATACAGTTTGTTAGTAATTATTTTGTAAACCTGCGGCTATTTACTTAAACCCATAAAAATAAATCAGAACCAGACAACAACGCTCTAAATTCCCCATCAACTTCCTTATTTACGACAACAAAGCATTGAGGTTACTTCATGTATTATTCGTAGGCTACACGATTATCAATCTTATTTAGGTATATTAGATTGTAAACGTAAGCGTCTAACAACTAACCGAACGTAGGTATGAAAATGATTCACTTGATGAATAAAACATAACACACAATAGTTGATTCTGTTTATTTCGGTCTTAATTATTGCAGGGAAAGAAGACGCATATGGTACTCTTTCTTCAACCTGTTCTTGCACGCCCACTACACAAATAGAGATTGTTCTCTTCTTGGAACACCTGAACTGATTTTATTTAATTATAGTGATACGGTTTGGATATCCTCCTTATAAGATATTAATTACTAATCCGATTAACTACTGTTATCCGTTTGATTGAAACGTATTTATATTCTTAGTAAAGACATGTCTTTTAATGAGATAATTACATATGTTTACTTATGAACGAAATGTGAGTTAAGTATATTACGAGAACTTGCAGTTTATTTTATAATTTATTATTTTATTTATGATACAGATGAAGTACTGAAATGCAATAGTTCTGTAGATAGAAATGAAACATGCAGGTCGGCTCTGAAAATAAGGTACTGAGAGTGGCTTTAGAATAATGACACCGATTTTGATTGAATAATTCTATCAATAAAATGAAAATTAGATATTTTACATCGCCCTATATGTGGCACTAGTTAACTTTGGTAGAAACTATGCCGAAAATATTTGTTCTCTCATATCTTAAATAATATTTCAATATATTTTCTCATAGTTGGGATACGAGTTAATGATTAGCGTGTTTGTGTGTTTTACCCAAAATTTTGCAGTTTTTTTTAATTTAAATAAAATAAAAATTACGTGTATGTTATCTAACAATAAACGTATTTTACTTATGCCATAGAAATAGTTTAAATTGATTATTCTTCGAATTTTTTGTAAAATAATCGTTTAAAAAAACAGTATCAACCAAAAGTAATTATTTTCCAACCACTAACAACCTTCTTACTCAAGGCTCTTCCCCCCCTCAGATTTTTAAAAGGGCTGTGACTCAAAGGACATGCATTTATCAACAAAAAAATTTCAAAGATAAAAGTCTTTATACTGAGGGCAAAGATCCGTGTATAATATATTTTGACATAGTTTAGGGGTAGTCGAGTTTTCTTATTTAACGAGAAGTCATATTCGATCAACTATCTGTATTTTCAAATTTTGATGCAGAATTCTTAATCAGCAATACCAAAAACTCCTTACTTCAAGATCGGATCAATTTTTCTCAATCCTAAATCGCGATTTACAGTACTACAGCCCGGACATGTAACAATTACTTTAATTTTCTAATATAACATGTTTATTTGGCATTGAGCTGGATGCTCCAGGTATTTACAAAGCTCCAGGATTCACCTCTCGAACCTAACTTTTGAGGATTTTTAGGATAAGTCGGGAAATATTTATTGATGGAGAAAAGTTATAGAAACAAGAAAAGTGTATTTCTCGACAACTAAAGATATCTGAATGGATTAAAATATGGTTTTTGCATAGTCCCTTCTTTATATAGCTTTCTAACCTTCACTCTTTTCAATCTAAAAGTGTTATATGTTGGGAGGGGTGAATTTATTCATCATAGGGGTGAAAAATTTACATTATGGAGCCAAAAAGCTATCTGAGAACTTTTCCATAGGTTTGAACAGTTTATTCAATAACTTATTAAATTTTTGAGTGAGGCGGTCTGATTTGAACTACCTACTATCCTGGACCTTTCAGGAACCCACAAAACAGATTTTATGAAAATTAACTTATTGGAAAAGATTGACACTCTTTACTTTTTTCGGCTTCATTGACTGGACTAGAAAATTTGTGGAACAAAATGAAAGGACATCGTCTCGAGGAATCGTTAATTCAAATTTCTGGATATCACAGATTGAATTTGACCGCATAAATATTCATTCAATTCTTTGCCTGATTTTGCGCAACAATGAAATCGTGATGTAAGTTGAAATTGATTCGACCTTGTAACACATGGGTCTTCTGTAAAATACTTATATCACAAATCATAAATGTAGTACAATTTAATTGAATATCATATGTAACGGAAGATATGTGGTGCATGGAGAGAAAATATAGGAATCTCATTATAGTATATTATAAATATCAAGAACGGTACTGATCAATGACAATGTTTGTAGACAAAGTGAAGCGATATTATCTGAGAGCAGTACAGTAACCTTATATCGTTCGTCGTGATGCTCATACTAGTTTTTGTACGACCCTGTTACTTTGTGATGTACGCAAAACCATGCATATCTGCCCCGTAATTGTTCAGCCGAATGGTAAGAATTACTTAGCGACGCCATATCCTTTAGCATGAAGCTAAGCACAGACAAAGTAAACAATTCGAAATGACCGGTTCATCTAGAAATATGTTTCTATTAATTTTTTTTTATTTATTGATAAAATATTGTAGAATTTAGAATGAATGAATGAATTGTATTCGACAATCGGAACTCGTAAACAAGCGCGTACAAAAACGTTTGTCAGGTTTACATGTCGTTAAGATAGTACCTCTCTTATTGTTAGTATAGGCGTAGTAATACATATAGTAGTGGTAATTGTTTGATTATCCCTAGCCCTTACACACATGCGCAGGAAAGTTCAAGCAGCAACGTGTAAGCGTTACAATTTACTCTTACTAAAGGATAACCTAAAAGCTCTATTTTATCACTTGGTTGCCGACAGCTACAGTGAAGATGGTCGTAATATTTTAGATGTTAAAAATTCGGGCGCCAGAGTATTTTAACCAGTGGCGGCTCCTCGAAGGAGGCTAAGGAGGCTCAGCCTCCTCACCAATTTATCTTAATGATCATTCTCCATTTTATTTCCTGTTTCTCTGATAACTCTTTAAATTTTACAATTAATTCCCCGTTCTCAGTAGTTATTTTCAATCCGGCAACAGTGGTCAGAGGCTAGATTCTCTATATATCTCAAACGCTGAGCATGTGTTATTCAACACAGTTGCCGTTTTTCCGACCAGTCAATCGCCAAATAGCGTGAAACGGCGAAAACGGCAACAGGGTAGGGAGGCTAGCTTTTCGTACCCATTCGTCGGTCGAATGAAATACGATTACTTGCGCTCCCGCTTCCCGCTGCTAGAAGAATGCGGTTAGTTGTTGTTTTTATTCCACGAGGCGTAGTAAGGTTGAGTAGTTAATTTTTAAGTTATAATTTATCTAATCGGAATCGGTGAACGTTAAAATTATGAGTGACTTAGTTGCAGAGTTCCATTTAGTGGATTAACATATGATAGAAAAGTGTTCTTCAAAAACAAACGGCCTTTACCGGATTTGAAAGGATTAGTGATGGCAGGGAAGTATCAAAATCGATCGTTTAATACTGATAATTATAAAAAATATGTATGGTTAACGGGATCTGATGTACACAATAAATTATATTGCTGGTATTGCTTGCTATTCACATCAGATACAACTTCATGTTGGGGGCACTTGGGTTATAATGATTTGAAAAATTTAGCTCGTGGCCTAGAAAGACATGAAAAATCGCAGGAACATATTACATCGTGTATTAAGTTTAAATTAACCGGTAAACAGAATATTGTTAATGCGATTGATTTTACACGAACACGCGAAATCGAAAATCATAATAATACAGTTAAAAAAAACCGCGAAGTTTTGAAAAAAATCATTGATTTCTTATTGTATTTATCATTTCAAGATTTGGCTTTTAGAGGGCATGATGAAACTGAAAATTCAGTTAATAAAGGTAATTTTAGGGAATTGTTAGATTTGTTTTGTAAATACGACAGTAAGCTTCGCGATTTTATGACTAACGCGTCAGTATTTGCAGGCATTTGTTTTGTTTTATGCGGGTATAATGGTTGAGTGACACCACGCGAAATAAGGTTAGATTAGAATTCGTCTGTTCGGTAAATTATTAATTGTAAAAATGGACAACTAGTGGAAAGATTTTTAGGGTTCTACGATGTTAGTTCGGGAAGAACAGCGGTCAATTTATTCAATTTTTCAATGGAAACATTTCAACGATTTGACTTTGCGAATAAATCAGACTTACGACGGCATCTGTAATGGCGGGACATTTAAACGGTCTTCAAACAAACGTAAGTATTAAATAACATAGTAGGAAACAGAATTCCCTGTAATGCTCGAACTCGATGGAATTTTACATCACATGCAATGTTTAGTTTACCATCCATAAAAATAAAGACAAATTAATTGAAATATTTGATTTTATATTAAACAGTGATGACTTTTCAACAGATCAGGTTTCATTGAATGCTGCTGTTGGTTTAAAATCTTATTTAGAAAATGAAGAATTTTTGTTATTTCTTGATACTTTTAAATTAATATTTGAACAAACTGATCTTATTTTTCGAATTTTACAACATAAATTCACTAATATAATTCATTCAAGAGATCGTTTAACACATCTCATTGATAAAATTCAAGTTTCCGTTGTACAGAATTTCATTTTAATATTTTATTTGGAAATTATTCAACTGATGAGGCTTCTCCCGTGAAAAGGAGGAAAACATATAATTTGGTAGACAAGAAACTACATTATAAACAACTTTTTTATGAAATTTTAGATACTATTAAAGTTCAAATATTGAGATTCGATTTTCCGATTTACATGAATTGAAGTTTTTCGATTTGACGAATAGAAGATTTTTCGAATCTTTTTCAAAAGAGTTTCTCAATACACTTTCAGATAACTTAGTTCTAAAATATAATTTTTTTGATAAAATAGCGCTGCACAATGAATTATGCGTTGTATACTGGGATAAAGATATTTTAGGCCAGTACGACAGTCACGCCGATATGATAAAATATATGATAGATAATGATTTGCAACAAGTCTTACCTCAGTTTTATAAACTACTTTGTTTGACAGTCACCATTCCGGCATCGGTGGAGAGATCATTTTCTACTCTCAAACGAATTAAAACATACATGCGAAATACAATGGGCCAAAATCGTTTATACAATGTTAGTTTAATATCTATTGAAAAAGATTTAGTAAAACACTTAAAACATAATGATACATTTTATGATAATATTATTGATCATTTTTCGTAAATTAAAGACCGTAGAATTTCGTTAATATATAGAAAAGTTGATAAAATTAATAACAAAAAACAAAATATGAAAAAGTCCAAAAAAAAAGAAAAAAAATTAAAAATCCAAAAAAAAATAAAAAACAAAAAACGAACGGAAAAAAAATTTGTGGGCAAGAGAAACTCTATACCTCCACGTTGGTTCTTGCTGGGTAACAATCAATTTTGTCACTGAAGGTTAAATTAATTGGCTGAATAGAGTATATTTTTACAAAAACGTTTTATGTCCAGCCTCCTCTCTCAAAAAGTTCACGAGCCGCCACTGATTTTAACCAACCAATGAATTATGTATATAACTAGGGGATGCAAATACTCAAGTCCCCAGGTTAAATTACCCTGAAAAAAAAGAAAATAGAAGACCTTTACCCAGAATGATTGAAATTTACTTTGAAATACTAATATTGATATAATTTATGACAGGACTTATATTTAATGAGATATGCAGCGAATGATTAGAAAATATGGATGAAGTTAATTACTTAAATCATTAAGCAAGTGAACAGTTGAATTTACACAATATACGATACTCAATGATTATTAAAATTGTTACATAAACCAAATTCTGAACAACAAGCTTGGTATCACCTCCCTGTTGAAATAACCTAGCAATGCGACTTTTCACTTGAACCATTTGACCAGAAGTGTTGCCATTTTCTCGCCTTTCCGGCTTTCTCGTTGTCTCACAGAACACCCTCGAAATAGAAACGGATCTGACACCGAACAACCATGACCCTTAGAATATACGGTCCATGACTCTTAGAATATACGGTCCATGACTCTTAGAATATACGGTCCAGCATAGCTGACGTCACAGGAGTTAACCGATTGTACTACAGCGGCCATTTCTAAGCCGTTAAGTGGAATTTACACGTTACAAACGTTATCGTAGGTTAGTTTGTTGAATGTTTGTATATTTTTGGGAAACAGTAGGTTAGGTTAGTATTGGTATGTTATTTGAAAGTGGATTTTTGTAAATGTTAGACTTTTGTGGCCCTTATACACATGCGCAGGAAAGTCCAGGCGGCAACGTTATCGAAGGTTAGTTTGTTAAATTTGTATTTATATATTTGGGAAACAGTATAGGTTAGGTTAGTACTGGTAGGTTATTTGAAGGTAGATTTTTGTAATTGTTAGATTTTTGTGGCCCTTATACACATGCGCAGGAAAGTCCAAGTGGCACTATATCGCAGGTTACTTTGTTGAGTTTTCATATATTTTTGGGGAACAGTTGGTAAGGTTAGTACTGGTAGGTTATTTGGGAGTAGATTTTTGTAATTGTTAGATTTTTGTGGCCCTTATACACATGCGCAGGAAAGTCAAACCGGCAATGTTATCGCAGGTTAGTTTGTTAAGTTTTATATATTTTTGGGAACATTAGTCTAGGTTAGTACTCGAAGATTATTTGAAGGTAGGTTTTTGTAATCGTTAGAATTTCCTGGCCCTTATAAACATGCGCAGGAAAATCCAGGTGGCAACGTTATCACAGGTTAGTAGAAAGCAGCATAGGTAAAATTTCATAAATTTTTGGGAAACACTAGATTAGGTTGTTAGTACTGATAGGTTATTTGAAAGTAGGTTTTTCGAATTGTTTGATTATCCATAAGTTTTATTCGTAAGTTTGGGATGTGTTTTCGCAAACTTATTTTTGTATATAATATTCAGAATAGTATTTAAAATATAAAGAGAATTAAAATTTCTGTACAATTAATTTCAGTTATTTTAAAGTTTACACAATATTTTATCAAAAAATGAAAATGACGTATTTCCGCTAGAATTTTTTTGCGTGTTTGTGTTCAGAAAAATGTCTAGAATGTAAAGCAGAAACATGTTTTCATCTAACTTGTTTCAGTTATTCTGAAGTCGAGAAAATGAAAACTATGGATTTCCGCAGATTTTTTTTGTAATTTCGTGTTTGGGGAGGTATCTGTATACTGAAGAAAACATTCCATATATAAGTGGTTTCAGCTAAGAAAAAATCTACTGGTAAAATGTATTACATATTTTAAGGCACGTTAATACAGTAATCATAAAAACAATTTACCTAATACGGCCAAATTAATTCCTGTTTTGACCAATTCGACGGTCATTAGTTTGTTCTGGCTCATCAACATGTATCTACAGTCCATTGAAGCATTAATAGTTGGATTTGCGTTTACACTGTTTTCTTGTTTGTCATCTTTGTAACAAAGTTGTCAATGAGTATTATGGGCATGGAGCGTATTAGAATCATTTGAATTTTATGTGATTGCTAATATATAGTCCCTATATAGAATAAAGAGTTGGTACTATTTCGGAAAGTTCCAGAAATGGAGATTGCAGAAGCCAAGGGGCTTACCATTATGTATAGAAGATGCAGATAGAGTTCCTTTGACGTGAGATCGACAGCATGTAGCAATGGCGGCGGTACATAAAGGCTGCAGGACTGCAGCGGCTGGTATTTTTTATATATTTTAACAACTATAGCTGCGTTCGAATGAATTCATCCGCTGCCCTGGTTGTTACGGATCAATTCCGTTTTATGGGCATGACAAGCAAGTAATAGGTAAGAGAAACATCAACGAACATAATGTTTCTATTTATATCAAGTACATCGATCATTATAACCTAGAAAACGTATTATATTGCACAATGTTTTTCAGGAACGCGGTTTTCGGGTTGTCACTATTTTTGTAGCCAGTGTCCAAGTCATAAGTATTGCTCTTCCGTAGTGTTGTTATCATTTCACAGACCCTGATAAGAGGCAATATTATTTCTCTACATATCAGGCAGACATAACGTCCCAAGGACGGTATTGTACGTCCTGAAATCTCAAGGGTATATACGTCGACCTAGGGCTTATTATCCTGTTATCACCCATGGTGGCTCCAACGTTCAATGTCCCACTACTCGGTTATTTAATTCAACAAATTCAGGATTTTAAAGTAGAAATAAAATTCTGACATTTACGATTGATCAATATAACATTTATGAATTCTATTGAATACAGAGTATTATCTATAATATCAAAGAGGATTGACTATGACAATGACGACAGTAAACATGCAACATACTATTGTGTTTTAATAACGCTGGACCATTCAGCTGTTTTGGGTTCAGTTGTAATGAAACTGTTCATAGAAGAGAATTATTCTGAAGAAGTGTTGTTGGAAGCTGCCAAAGCGGTCACCGTTTGTTCGTCACAAAACTAAAAAGGCTTTTCGAAAGTTATACCTTCAACATAATAAAAAAGTATGACTTTTGATTAATATTGAGATATTAATGGAGGTTACATGTAATTCTTTGGTAAAATTCATTTATTGCTATGGTAATGCCTTATATATTCACATTGCTCTAGGGTAATATCAATGTTCATAACGCCCTACCCAAGCAACAAAGAATGGTTTAAAAAATGTTCAATTTTGGTATATATCGAGAGTATATTTATGGTTGTATGTCAACCATGTATAGATAAACGATAAAATGTCCGCACGTGAAAATACGCGTACAATACAATAGTTGTGAACGTTTATGAAACACGTTGAAGAAATACGCTTCTATTTAATAACAATTATGGGTGTTACAAGAATACTTCAATAAGTTGAATAACCATTTATCGTGTAGAGTACTTTATTACTAATGAGGTCAAAATAAATGCGCTGAAACTATTGGAAAATATTCTTAAGTGAATTACATGGAACAATTCAAAATAAAATAAAATGAAATAAACTATTACATCTAATATAAAAAATAATAACTACTTATTGTCATTATTGTTACTAAATACACAATAAAGTTCAGTCCCAATAGTTTTATCGGTGAGCTCACCAAGGAACGCTTTGCTGTGGCCCTGGCAGCATACCTTCGCAGCTTCTGGAAGTTAATACAAATATTAATATTGGAGTACACTCATCAATATGAATGCATCACAAACTTATAATTCTATAATATGTACCTACATGGCATAAGATACACAAGAAATGAACGAATAAGTACAAATGGACCAAACCAATAATGTTAATAACTGAAGCCGCTGAAACTTTAGCAAACAATACATACATTTAGATCCTGAGACATGATCACACAATAATAACTAATTATTGTAATGGAACTTACCAGTCACCAGTAGAGACACGAAGTCACAATAACTATACTAACAAAATGAACTATTATACCGCCAATAATATTATAATATGATTTGTGATACAGAACAAATTCACTATATTTGTGGCTATACCCGCGGTCGGTAATTGGTTATGTTGTCAAATACGGTAACGCAGATCAGTGGCGGCACTGGTACGATCACGTGATAAAATCGTACAAGGCTATTGGGTTAAGCGAACGGAGGAACACAATTTATATCGAAAGACGGCGATAATTATTTTATGGCGTACACGTTTATGCACAGGGATAAGGTTTCGTGTCATTTGAGTATATGATATGATATACCACCAATGAAATATATTTAATGTACTGATAGTTATTTTAATGACCATTTAGGGTCGACTATTGTGTTATAACTCGGAAAAACACCTTTTATCATTATTTCATTTGAACTCGTTAAATTTACAGAAAACCCGTAACGTAATAGTAAGCCAAATACGTGTATCACAAGCTGCGAAACATATTCGTAAGTCATATCCGTATAATAAAATTACCAAAATATCTTTGAATACGCGTATATTAAACTATAATTGACGTGTGGCTTGGATATGACATTATTTCCTACGTAATGTATGTCAAAATAAGGGTGGTGACTGGTAGGACATTAATATATCATGATGTGTTTGGAATTGACTACATTCGACGTTGTTAGGTCTTCCTTAATTTTGAAGCTTATTTTTTATTCATCGAAACATCAAAGAAAACGTCACGATATATTTTCTATGAAACATATATCATGTTAGGACGTTTTTATTTTGTATTACAGTTCGTTATACGTTTTAAATGAACAACGGAAGATCTTAATAAATGTCAAAGATTCTGGTCAAGTCTTTTAGTCTAGGAGCCAGAGCGATATTGATGGTCTGAACATTAACCCGATGGCACTATGGTTTATCATTAGAGGACAGTTCAATGATCAATTCATTTCACAGACCGAATTTTCCCCGGCTGCTAGATCACGAGATACAGCATCCGCATTTTTCCTTTTTTTTTTGACTGGAGGTTAACCCTTTCCAAGTTGCGGTTACTTCAGAAGCATGCCATTCTTATATACTTTTCCAAATTGAGCAATGTAGCATTTGTTCAGATAGAAGAACTTTCTGTTCATTTGTGAATTCTACACAATGATACCACATGTAGAACCATCTTATACGGGTCAGAAAACCCCAGGGTAATATGAAATATGTTTGCGCAGATGAAACGTGTTCTAGATAAGTTATAATTTAAAGTGGAACAAAGGTGATAGTCTTAACTAAATCATACTGCATACCTTCTTATTTCTCAAAAATGTGGAGTCCTATCTTAGCATTGCCATTATCTTATTGACACTTCCCTCAATATAGCAATTGTACGTAGTATACGGGAAGTACCTACCTATTGTAATCGAGTAGATTTTTTTAAACTCATTTTCGCGGAAATATCCGCTTTAAACCTTTCTGAAACGATTTTGACTATTTTTGAGATGATATCTGTATGTGCGTATGTGCGTGCTTCCGTAACCCACTGTAATTGCGATTGCTCCGTTCCTATCGGTCGTACGGATTTTAAGTTTTGCAAATCTCTATAAAGGGATGAAAATAAGAACTGTTTTGGGACGTGATAGCCTGTTGCAAGTGGTACTTTTGAATCAATCTTCAGTTTTTCAAATTAAACTACAGTTATTATCTGGTTATAAATATATACCATACGCCTATATTCAATCCGCAGGATATTTGAACACTCGATGACGTAGTGTGACGTCATTCATTGCTACATTGGAACAATAAATTACTCCGAGGTATCATGTATGGAAACATATGCAGACGCTGCAGACTTTACAAGAAGAATATCTTACTCTGTGATATCATGAAACTATGGTTGATTCCGGGTGAATGATTTAAACAGTTCACTTTTACAATATTCAAACTATATTATAAATAACAATAATAAAAATTGATATTGTTGAGATAGTTATGAAGAACTAGGTACTGCTATGTGTGAACATCGTACATATCCCAATAGTTATCGATGTGTTATGTTCCATAGATAAACACATAAAGCTGCAGGCTTTACAATAAAAGTTACGTGAATCCAATTTATCTGAAGACTGCATTGAGTTGTTTTGGGTAATATTGGTTTTCAGTGCAATAATGTTATAGTCGTAGAGAAATCAATTTTTGAGGGTATAGAAACAAGAATGGTTGGAACGCAGCATGACATTAAATTTGAACAACTAGGTTAGTAATATAATTATTTTGATACTATCTACATATACACGCAGGTTTTCTAGAAATAAACCACTGGAGATGTATATAAGCGCTGAATTAGCTCCATCACATATAAGGAATGGTGTGGGTTTCAAAGAAGTATTATTACCAGCATATCGGAAGAGATGGAAAATGTGTAACTACTTACATATGTCGGAGGAAGCTTTAGCACTGCTAAAACTTAGTTTTGGAATATCTGTGTTATGTTAGAGAAGAGATATCTAGGTAGTTTGAATGATAAATCATGTTTAACTCCCAGGAAATGGCTCCACTGATCATAAGTATGAAACATAGAATTGTGAAACAGATATGTTTTCACGTCTTCCCACGTTTCTGACAGCTAGTGAGTATACATCACAGACATTTAACCCGCGGAAGGGTCTGGAAGCGAAAAACTGTGGTGACAAAACGAGGTAACAATAATTGAAGGTAATTCGTTCTTATATGTATATAATACTTGTATCGACCCATGTAAAAATTTGAATGAACTTTCAATGTAATAACATGGAGTAAATAATTGACGTATTCCTTCGGGTTTATCTGTTTCTAACCATTTGTAATATATTCTCGGTTCCTACAAGTGAGGGAAGCTAGTGACCTATGGATCAAAACTTTCCAAATATATCTTCATCTTGTATTGTGTATACGGATAGGTATATGGAAAATTTCCATCGTAAGTCCTCTGTAAAAGGCTGGTGCTATAATGAAGTTATTAATTATATGCTCATATCCATTTTATCTGATGTTAGTAAAATATTTGGATCGATTATAACGGATACTCTATTTAGTAGTACTTCCAAAAACTGTATTGTCAGTGAACTACATGGCATCTTTTCTGGTCGCAGCACATAATCATACCAACTAACATCATCATCAGCATTGATGGGTGGGGGCTTAACCCCCTAGATGCATTTAGGCGTATTGATTGAGCCTACTGTGCCCCATGGTCAGAAGCTCATTCTATTCTAGCAGATTCGTGGCCAGTCCGAAACCCAGAATATTTCTAATGCTGCTTCCATTTCTCCTGAGAAACAGTTCGCCGAAGTAACGGTATCTGATAACCTACATCAACTATGTAATAGAATCGTTTGAAGGCTTCAGGTTGATTATAATGAAACAGGTTCTAGGAAATCATCATTTGATTCGGTGAATTATGATTTATTTTCATACAAATGGAATTTTCTGGTATAATAGGGTAATTCAATTCTTATCTCCGATATATAAAGGAGATTTTTGTTATACAAGGTTGCCAATCAAATGAAATAACGGTTATTCCTGAAGTTCCCCGAAGCATTCATCTGGCAATCGCTTGGAAGCAACTCTGAGGTTAAGTCTATTCATACAGAATCTCGGAAAGCACCATTTGATTCGATAAATTATTTTGCACTTTCACACAAATGGGTATTTTCTGGTATAATAGTCTTCCGTATCTTGGTTCAATTCTTATCTCATACATATAAAGCAGGTTTTTGTTATATAAGCATAAGGGTGTCAATGAAATGAAATATATGTTATCTCTGGAGTTCCTCAAGGCGTTTATCTGTGAATGGTTTGCAAGCAAATTTCAGGTTGTACAGATTCTCAGAAAGCATCGTTTGAATCAGTAAATCATGATCAATTTTGATACAAATGAGAATTTTCTGATAGAAAAAGTTGTTTTGTATCTTGGTTCAATTCTTATCTCAGACATATATATATATATATGTATATATATATATATATATATATATATATATATATATATATATATATATATATATATATATATATATATATATATATATATATATATACATATATATATATATATATATATATATATATATATATATATATATATATATATATATATATATATATATGTTTCTTCTTAGGTTCTCGCGGACGTAATGTGTAGAACTTCGCCTAGATTTTCCAGACTCTACGGTCGAATCACCTGAAGATGGCAAATGCGACTTTGCCGAAACGTCGTGAAATTGGTCCTTTTGAGGACCGAAACCACACAACGCGGATCAATACCAGAGAATCCAGTTCTACATATATATATATATATATATATATATATATATATATATATATATATATATATATATATATATATAACTTAAGAGATATAGAATTAAATTTTCTGAATTATGAAGATAACTTAGATAATTTAACATAGGATTATAAAGATGAATAAACGTAAAAGATTGAACCATAGGCGGGATTCGAACCCACATTTCTGGATTTCTAGTCCAGGGTGTTAACCAATTGCACCACTTCGGTCCTGTTAGATTTTTATATTTTTGTAAATATAAACCTCTGAAAGGATAGTAGATCATTGATGAACACAATGCGATTCGATGCCCTACCATAGATCAACTATTCACGCACATTCATCTGAAGTTCAGTCGTTTTTTGAAGTAAGGATTGTAGGTTAGTACTGCTATGGTTGGCAGTTACTTGACAGTTCTTATTCAAATGACAGCATCCCGGTTCTTATATATTTCAATAGAACTGACTGAGAATTGTTCTGGTTAATTATAAACAAGTTTTAAAGTTTCTTTGCCTAATTGGCCACTATCGTGTATGTAACTTAAGAGATATAGAATTAAATTTTCTGAATTATGAAGATAACTTAGATAATTTAACATAGGATTATAAAGATGAATAAACGTAAATTTAATTCTATATCTCTTAAGTTACATACACGATAGTGGCCAATTAGGCAAAGAAACTTTAAAACTTGTTTATAATTAACCAGAACAATTCTCAGTCAGTTCTATTGAAATATATAAGAACCGGGATGCTGTCATTTGAATAAGAACTGTCAAGTAACTGCCAACCATAGCAGTACTAACCTACAATCCTTACTTCAAAAAACGACTGAACTTCAGATGAATGTGCGTGAATAGTTGATCTATGGTAGGGCATCGAATCGCATTGTGTTCATCAATGATCTACTATCCTTTCAGAGGTTTATATTTACAAAAATATAAAAATCTAACAGGACCGAAGTGGTGTAATTGGTTAACACCCTGGACTAGAAATCCAGAAATGTGGGTTCGAATCCCGCCTATGGTTCAATCTTTTACGTTTATTCATCTTTATAATCCTATGTTAAATTATCTAAGTTATCTTCATAATTCAGAAAATTTAATTCTATATCTCTTAAGTTACATACACGATAGTGGCCAATTAGGCAAAGAAACTTTAAAACTTGTTTATATATATATATATATATATATATATATATATATATATATATATATATATATATATATATATATATATATATATATATATATATATATATATATATATATATATATATATATATATATATACATATATTCTTTTGTTGATATTCTTGAACCATTTGTAATATTTGTATGTTTTCTTGGTATATTGGTTCGTATATATACTGATAATGAAATAAAAATTCTGTTTTGACGTTTCGACAATGTTTATTGCCTTTATCTGGAGTTCCCAAAGACATTCATCAGGGCTCATTCCCTTTCCCTCTACCTACAAGTGACTCAGTATTCAAAATAACGTATTGTATTAATTTCATGTTGGTGGATGATTTGAAGGTGTATTGTGGAATATGTAGTACACTGGACTTCGCCTAGATTTTCCAGACTCTACGGTCGAATCACCTGAAGATGGCAAATGCGACTTTGCCGAAACGTCGTGAAATTGGTCCTTTTGAGGACCGAAACCACACAACGCGGATCAATACCCGAGAATCCAGTTCTACATATATATATATATATATATATATATATATATATATATATATATATATATATATATATATATATATATATATATATACATGTATTCTTTTGTTGATATTCTTGAACCATTTGTAATATTTGTATGTTTTCTTGGTATATTGGTTCGTATATATACTGATAATGAAATAAAAATTCTGTTTTGACGTTTCGACAATGTTTATTGCCTTTATCTGGAGTTTCCAAAGACATTCATCAGGGCTCATTCCCTTTCCCTCTACCTACAAGTGACTCAGTATTCAAAATAACGTATTGTATTAATTTCATGTTGGTGGATGATTTGAAGGTGTATTGTGGAATATGTAGTACACTGGACTGTCTTCCGTTGCAAAACGATTTAAATGCACCAAAAATTGTATTGAACGTACCCAAATGTGAAGGTATCACATTTTCAAAGAAAACCCAAGATATAAATCTGTTGGATCTTGTAAAGATCTATGACTATGTTATATATTGACCGTTTGGTCGTTATTTACGACTCATACAATTGCATACATACATGTCGGGTTTTACTGTACTCTGGTAGTCAATCGAATTTTATATCACAAGAATTGTGTGAGAAGCTCCAAATACCTACTACCAATGGAAGTTTCGCCATAGTAGGAATTAGCCAAACTGTATCTACAGTTAAACATCGTTGCAAGGTAACCATTACTTCCAGATATAACCCCCATAGTCAATCTCTGTCTTGCCTAGTTCTACCAAACATATGTGATAGGATACCAGGTGCTCACATTGAAACTACGTCTCTTCAGATACCTAGTGATTTCAAATTAGCAGACCCTGAATTCTTCACACCATCTGAAATCGACCTCCTTGTAGGTGCAGAAATCTTCTATACTCTATTTCGCAATGGAAACATCAAGCTGGGACCTAATCTTCCCACATTGCAAAACTCTGTCTTGGGTTGTATCATATCAGGTCCAATTCCCTTATCTAAACCAAAATCAAAACTCAATTGCTGCTTTAATACAGGTTTGCAAACACAACTCTCAAGATTTTGGGAAATCAAGGAACCTTACCAGGATTCTAAACCACTTACTGATGATGAATCATATTGTGAAAAATACTTTGTTGATACCACCACTCGTGATGAGAAGGGCAGGTTCGTGGTCAGCATACCTTTTAAGACTGATCTCTCATCCACTATTGGTGATTCCAAAATCTCAGCACTCAAACGGTTCCACTCCCTAGAAAGAAAACTCCAGGCGAACCCCAATCTACGAAATTTGTACATAAATTTCATGAAGGAATATGAAAACTTAGGACATATGACTAAGATTATTCCCAACGAATCTTCTAATAGTTGTTATTATTTACCTCATCATGGGGTATTTAATGAGCATAGTTCTACTACCAAGCTGAGAGTCGTTTTTGACGGCTCAGCCCCTTCTAACAATGCTGTTTCTCTTAACAGCCTCCAGATCGTGGGGCCAAAAATCCAGGATGATCTCATATCTCTTCTCATTCGTTTTCGTCAACATCGCATTGTTGTCAGCGCAGATATCGAAAAAATGGATCGCATGATACTTGTAAATCCCAAACAAAGATGTTTTCAACGCATTTTCTGGAGGTTTTCTCCAAATGATGAAATTTCAGAATATAACTTAAACACGGTCACTTATGGTACCTCTTCAGCCAGCTTTTTATCAATACGTTGTCTGAAACTAATATCAACAGACTTTCTTATGCGCTTTCCTTCAGGTATCATCATGTTGACAATCAGCCCATTTCTCATTGAGAAAATGGTCATCTAATGAATCCAAAGCATTGGAAGGGTTAGCTCGGAATATATCATTATTATTGGCCAAATCCAAAGTGGCCCCTCTTAAGACACTCACTGTCCCCAGGTTAGAACTTACTGCAGCCCTGGTTCTATCTAAGTTATACAAGCAAGTTCGTTCCTCCATGAACTCAGAGTTTGATTCTGTACACCTTTGGTGCGATTCAAATGTTGTCCTTTGTTGGATAAAAACTCCTCCTCATTTATTGCAAACATTCGTTGCTAATAGGGTTAGACAAATACAAGAATTAACAAATTCTGGTTTTTGGCATTATGTTAATACAAAGCAAAATCCAGCAGATCTACCCATCTCAGATTCAAGATTCTATACTTTGGTGGGCTGGTCCTCCATGGTTATGCAAATCAGAACATGATTGGCCTTTATCAATTCCCATCATGCTTGCAAACCTACCTGAAACTAAAACTGAAAGGATATGTTTGATCACAACACAACCTCAAGAACTTATTGACTTTAATAGATTCTCCTCTTTCAACCGAATCAAACGAACCATGGCCTTTTGTCTAAGGTTTATGCACAATGGCAGGATCCGTGTGAAGCTTAACCGCCTTACTGGTTTCATATCGGTGCAAGAACTGGAAAATGCACAAAACATTCTCATCAAACTAGCACAGGAGGAGTCATTTTCTGATACCATTCAAAAGCTAAAGATCGGTAAACTTCTTGGCAACAAAAGCAATCTCTTAAGCCTCCAACCATTTCTCGATAAAGACAGTGTACTGAGAGTAGGTGGCAGGTTACAAAACCCGAATTTTCGTTATTCGAAAAAGCATCCTATTATTTTGTCCTCAAAGCACACACTGACGAAACTCATATTTCAGCATGAACACATAACTTTAATGCATGCTGGACCTCAGCTTCTACTTTCCTCAATTAGGGAACGCTATTGGCCTATTGGTGGAAAAAACGTTGCCAAAGCCATATGCCATAAGTGTATAAAATGTTTTCGGGTTAACCCCAAGTGTGGAAACGCAATAATGGGTTCCCTGCCATCCTCGCGTGTTAATCCACAACCACTATTCTTCGTAACGGGCGTGGATTATGCTGGTCCCATTCATATTCGTGATAGAAAGGGACGTGATGCAAAACTATTTAATGTTACATTTGCCTTTTTATTGGCTTTACCACTAAGGCCATTCATTTGGAGCTAGTTTCAGATTTGACCACAGAATCTTCCATAGCGACATTCCGAAGATTTGTAAGTAGACGTGGAAAGCCTAGTCGGCTATATTCCGATAACGGTACCAATTTTATCGGAGCTGATTCCGAATTAACTGAACTAGCTACATTTCTTCAATCAACGGCATACGATATATCAAATAAGATAAACAACGAGGGCGTAGAGTGGCATTTCATACCACCACACTCCCCAAATTTCGGTGGTCTATGGGAGTCGGGCGTGAAATCCACAAAATTTCATTTGAAACGCGTACTTGCAAATTCATTTCTTACATTTGAAGAATAATAACTGTCCTCACTCAGATTGAGGCGATCCTCAACTCTCGTCCACTCTTTCCCCTCTCCAACGATCCTTCTGACCAAGAAGCGCTCACCCCATCGCACTTTTTGATTGGAAGATCAGCTACATCCTTACCAGATCCAGATATGGGAGATATAGCAGCGAATCGCTTAACCAGATATCAATATTATCAGCATCTCCAGCAGCAATTCTGGAAGAGTTGGAAGCGTGATTATATAAATCAACTAGAGCCTCGTGCGAAGTGGAAGACATCCACTACTAAGTTACAATGCGGTGCCTTGGTTCTTATTCGTGACGAAAACACCCCTCCGCTCGAGTGGCGTTTAGGAAGAATCATATCTCTTCATCCTGGCCGTGATGGTATTGCAAGAGTGGCCACTATCAAAACTTCTAACACGGAGCTGCGTAGAGTAGTGTCAAAAATATGTCCCTACCACTTGAAAACGAAGACTGTACAGACCAGGCGAATGCTTCTTGAAAACTAATTTTCAACTTGGGGCCATGTTGGATCTTGTAAAGAGCTATGACTATGTTATATATACCGTATCTATGACCCTCACGGACAGCGCGTAGCAGGCCAAGGAATAGTGACGGGATTTTGAGTTAATTAATAAATAGAAACAATCAAACGTAAACATTGTCATTATGAGATTGTAAATCTAGAATAAACATTGAAACCAACTTCTTATAAATAAATGCAGTCCACTAATCTAAAACTCTAAAAACAAAATCTGATGTATGTATATATATCTTAGGACCCGCGAAGCCAGATAGATTAGATATAATTTTAGGGCTGTGTGTATCATTCGACAGTTAATTGTGTGGCATTTAGATTATCTGGTTTCGTCAAGAGACAAACTCGGGTTTTCATAATATAAATTACATAATATCATTATTCAACTCTTTGGTATTTCCTTGATTTGTAACCCTCATGTAAATGGTATTGAGCGAGTTCGAATAGAATGTGTATGTAGTTTGCTATTTAAATTGATAATAAATGAAGATGATTATTTTTTTTTAATATGCTTTGACTACACGAGAGGGAAACCTATAATGTTCAAAGAACATAGTGTGAGCCAGCGGTGGAATGTTATGAGAGGAGATATGCACTCGAATTTTTCTTAAAGGTTTGGAGATTATAGGCATAGGGAAACACCTCACTAGGTAAAGAGTTCTACAACTTCGCTGTTCGGCAGTTCTCGAGTTTGACAATGAAGGGGTGACTAGTTCGAGGTCGTTTAGTCCACTTATCTTGAATCTTTCCTGATGAAACAACAGACGAGATTTCTGATGAAAAAAGAGTGATCTCCCACCTTTATACGATGTTCTAGAGAGGTCAATGAACTCGTAAGTGGAGCATTCCATGCCGAAAATCTAATTTCGGACAGACAGATCTGTTATAGCAAAATATTAGCTCTCTATTTTTTTCAGATTTTAAAACGCATTTTTAACCACCGAAACAAACAATTTACACTTTTTCATAATTTTTTGACCTTCGTATGAATATTTTGTTTTTAGCGATATCTATTCTCATTTTGGTCAAAATAAATCTCAAAACCATGTAATTGTTTGGGAATTTTCCGCAGAATCTAAATTTTCAAACCGTTTGTAGGCAATTGCCAGCGCAGAAATTTTAAAAATCACTTTTTGTTTAAAGGGCTATCTGTCAAGAACCGTATCTTCGATTTGCTTGAAATTTTGTTTGATGGTAGCTGAAACTACATACTTTTGAGTGCCAAATTGAGTATTGTATATAAACAGGAAGCTAGGACAAATTTTCAAACTTACGATATTTTTGAAATTGAATTTTTCAATTTTCCCGCCGAAGTATGTCAATCTCGGTTTTGAAACTTATTTCAACGGAATTCTCGGAAAATTTTACATGAAAAACCATTTTTATTTAAATTTAAAATTCATTTTCTTCTTTAATATTTTATTACTTCAAGTACATATTATTCTAATTATTGGATTATATCGTATTTGCGTTTTCCCCCTATAAAAATACATTTCCTCACATGAGCAATTTTGTTGATCAAGTCACTACACATAATATTCAGCTGCCAAAATAATAATAATAATATAACCAAGTATATCAAAATATCGCAAAAACACAAAACTTGTCAAAGTTTTAATTAGAAATAATATCTTTTGCCACTGGAAATATATCAAACAAAGAATATGAACATTTATTGTCATTCGCACTCGATTTGATATTTGTATTATCCGAAATTTTTCAATACCTTAAACATCAACGGAGACAAAGGTTAGAAAATTTGAAAAAACCATATATTTGATTTTTATTTTTACCAAAATATTATTTTATTGTGTCAAGAAATGTATTTTACGGGAGGAAAACGCAAATACTATATTATAATCCAATATTTAGAATATATGTACTTGAAATAATAAAGTATTAATGAAGAAAATGAATTTGAAATTTACATAAAAATGGTTTTTCATGTAAAATTTTGGGGTTAATCCGTTGAAATAAGTTACAAAACCGAGAATGACATACTTTGGTGGAAAAATTGTAAAATTCAATTTCACTAATATTATAAGATTGAAAAATTGGTCCTGGTTTCCTGTTTATATACAATACTCAACTTGGCTATGTGAGCACTCAAAAGTATATAGTTTCAGCTACTTTCACACCAAAATACGGTTTTTGAGAAATCGCTCTTTAAAAAAAAACTGTTTTTTCAGTTTCTGCGCATGCGCGGGCAATTGCCTACAAATGATTTCTAAATTTAAGATTCTGCGGAAAATTTTCGATCAATTACATTGTTCTGAGATTTTTTTGACCAAAATGAGGCTTAATATCGCTAAAAACAATATTTTCATACGAAGGTTGTTGAAAAATGACGAAAAAACTTTAATTGCCCATTTCGGTAAATAAAAATACCTTCAAAAATCTAAAAAAAATAGTGAGCTAATATTTTACTATAACAAATCTGTAACAATTAGTTTTGAACCATTTTGATTCATTTCGATTTTGGCGTGAAATGCTCCAAGTTTGTCATTATCATTCAAACGAATATCTCTCTTCTCGATATAATTCAAGAGTTTCAGCCTGTGTTTGGGAGCTGAACTCCAAACATGTGAACATTCCTCCAGGACTGGTCCAATCTGTGCTTTGTAGATTATGAGGAGCTGCGGGGATTTAATGTAGCTCTTGGCACGCAATAGAAAACTAAGTTTTTGTGAAACGGTTTTTGCAATGGACCTCCCATGATCGTCCCATGAGAGGGTTGTGTTGATGGTGATCCCGAGCATGGATATGGAAGACTTCATAGGAATAGTTGTTGTTGCTTATGATTATAATGTACCATTGAATTGTGTTGCTCTTATAACTTTACAACCTCATCGAAATATTATATTAATTACTTTTGCCCACAAAGTATTAGCTAATTTAGTTGACCCATCTGATCTATTTGCTTCTTTATTATTTCTTGTTACAAGTTGCGCCATCCGCTCTTCAAATATTATGGAAATTTCTTATCATCGGACATAATATGTTATCCATGCCACGGGTACTCTTATCAATAATCTTCCTCCTAATCTTGACATCTTTATTATATCAACATTCAATCGAACATATATTTTATAAGTCGTACTAACTGATTTTAAATTATCTATTCTGTTTCTTTTGTCTATTATTCATCTCATGAATGTATCAATTTGTTTCTATAGTTTTGGTCCTGTTATGGGGTGACATTTTTCTTACCTGAAACCACGTATATATGGAATGGTTTTTTTTTCAGTGTACAGAAACTTCCCAAACACAAAATTATTAAAAAAAATCTGCGGAAATCCATAATTATCATTTTCCCGACTTCAGAATAACTGAAACAAGTTACATGAAAACAATTCTCTGCTTTACATTCTAGACACTTTTCTAAACATGAACATGCAACAAAATTCTTGCGGAAATAGTTCATTTTCATTTTTGATAAAATATTGTAAACTATAGAATAACTGAAATTAATTCTACAGTAATTTTAATTCTCTTTATTTTCTAAATACTATTCTGAATATACATATGGAAAAATAAGTTTGCGGAAACTCATCCCAAACTAACTCAAACTAATCTAAATTTCTAAATTAAAAACTGTAAACAATTATGGAAACGTAAACGTTAAAAAAACTAACATACCTGTATTGAATAGATAAACTAATTTTCTACAATACTTATTTTGCCTAACGAAAATATCTCTTCAGTGTCGGATGCTAAAAAATCACCGTACTTTACTCTAATGGAATTTAATAGTTCAACCGTTGAATCTAACCTACCTACTGTTCCCCAAAAATATATAACAATTTAACAAACTAACGTTGCCGCTTGGACTATCCTGCGCATGTGTATAAGAACCAGGGATAATCAAACAATCACAAAGACCTACCTTCAAATAACCTATCAGTATTAACCCAATCTAGTGTTTCCCAAAAATATATGAAAATTTTACAAACTAACCTGCGATAACATTGCCGCCTGAACTTTCCTGCGCATGTGTATAAGGGCCACAAAAATCTAACAATTACAACAATCAACCTTTAAATAACCAATCAGTACTAACCTAACCTACTGTTTCTCAAAAATATATAAAAATTTAGCAATCTAACCTACCATAACGTTGCCGCTTAGACTTTCCTGCGCATGTGTATAAGGGCCACAAAAATCTAACAATTACATTTAATAATCAACCTTCAAATAACCAACCAGTACTAACCAAACCTACTGTTTCCTAAAAATTTATAAAAATTTAGCAATATAACCTGCGATAACGGTTGCCGCTTGGACTTTCCTGCGCATGTGTATAAGGGCTAGGGATAATCAAAAAATTACCACTACTTTGCACTATCATTTTTACCACGCCTATAATAACAATATGATAGATACTATCTTTACGACATGTATAAACCTGTCAAACGTTTTTGTACGCGCCTGTTTACAAGATCCAATTGCCGAATACAGTTCAAATAATTGTAAATTCTACAATATTTTATCAATAAATAAAAATGATGTACTTCCGCAAAAAGTTTTTTGCATGTTCATATCTAGAAAAAAGTCTAGAATGTAAAACAGAAACATATTTTCATAAAACTGGTTTCAGATATTCTAAAGTCGGAAATATGAAAATGATGCATTTGCGCAGAAAACTTTTCGTGACTTTCTGTTTGTAAAGGTTTCTGAATACTAAATAAACAAATATTTCTTACAAAACTAATTTCAGCTAATCGGAAATTGAGGTTTGTTATGTAATTAATTAGTGTTCTCATTGATATGCTCTAGCGGCAGCATGCGGGCCGAGAGAGAAGAGACGAACGATTCCTATCATTGTCCTCAACAGTCTGTACGCTGCATGAGTTTCGCTTCCATGCACGTTCACAGAGCGTAAGACAAAAAAAAGTGGTGGAAGTCTCCGTTGCTCACTATCTCTCTCGGGTCGCACAGAGAACATAAGCATTGCACTTTCCAGTACTACTATATTTTAGAGGTCTCGATTGTTGGCAACGCCGTTTTGCTTGCGACTTCGATTAACACATTTGATGTTTTGGTAGATGAGACGTTAAAATAAAATCTGAGATGTACTCCATCGAGAGCGCATGTGCGAATGTTACCCTAACGTCAGCAAAATAACTGTTGATATACCGAATTGAATGTTGAACCAGCATCAGTGATGGTAGCTCAGCCGATAAGAAAACGACATCATCATTCTTTCGCTTCCAATAGCGTAGGTTTGTAACTTCAAGCGGCAGTGTTATCCCAGGTTGGTTTGTAAGATTGTTATATATTTTGAGAATACTGTACTAGTCGGTTATTTGAAGGTTGGTTTTTGTAATTGATTGATTTTCCTTACCCTTGTACAACTTGTCGCGTTAGGATGGCTACGAACTTGTGATCTCGATGGAATAACTCACGGATGTTCACGTCTCGTTTGGTTAGCGAGTTCCTTCTCATTTCCTCTAACTTTTTTTGATCATTTATACTTGTTGTATTAACAACACACAGCATGATTTATCTCTCATCCTCGTTTCAGGTGAATTTCATGTAAATTATTGTCGATAATATGTGGTTCTTTGTTATCGTTGAATTGTTGTTTTATCGTCCCATATGCTTCATGACAATATCAAGATCAACCACCCCACAACTAATTTTGAGTTTAAAATTGAATTTATTAGGCACAAGAGGAAAAAAGATGACTTGAAAACTGACCGTTCCTTCTCGAAGTGGTCTCTTATGTATTCTGACGCCACACCTTGTGCTTTTGAAGTTATGGCCAGTCTTTTACTATAAAAATGGCCATTTCTCAGTTTTTTGGATAAAGACACGAAGTATTGATGCTATGAAAAAACTTTTCAGACAAAAGTTGTTGTAAAAATCATGACGCAACTACAAAAAAACAAATTTTAAGCTCTACAACTTTGGTATTTCGCATGTTTCATTCAAAACGCGTATTTGTAGAATAATATGATAAATTGTGAAAAAAGTGCATTTTTGTATTTGAATTTTATTTGCTTTTGACCGCTCTCGTACATTTTTTTTATGGGAAATTGAATCTAACTTTTGATAGGAGGCATTTGCAAATTCGCAAATTTGGATTTAGATAGAAAAATTTGTCTTTTTTCCGATGGTGCAAAGTTTTTCCCGATAGGGCCCAATTAGAACCCCCTAAGTGTCCAAACGCCCTTTTACTTATATCTCCAATTCTACTCAACCAAATTCAACGTGCTTGTACTCAAAATTTTTGTAATTTCACATTCTATCAAATTTCAAGATTTGAATGTCCTACAAAATATCTAATTTCAAAATTTTTTGAGCTTAGATTATTTTAAAGTGGGCCGCCCTACCCGCTGCTTATCAACCAAAACGTCGTGGGTTTATTTCATTAGGTAGAATATGTCAAAATCTGCAAAACCCATTTTGATTTTTTCCGAAATTCCTATTTTTCGTGCCGCAATCGCGAATGTATGCTTTTTTCAAAATGGCAATGTTTTGTGCCAAAAAAAAAGATGGGCCGAAAAAAATTACATCTCATAGAGCATAAAAAATATCACCTTTCCCCGTTATCTAGTATGTTTTATTCTCAAATACCGATTGTTCAAATAATATTTTCTCAACTGCCAAGAAAAGCACTAAATGGGCCCTATCTAAAGACCTTCAGTAGCTAGAGACTCGAAACTGAATGTTGCGTCATGATTTTTACAATAACTTTTGTATGGAATTTTTTTTATAGTATCAATACTTATTTTTCTGTATCAAAACAACCAAAAATAGCAAATAGCTTTTTGGAGTGAAAAACTCTCCATAACTTCAAAAGCACAAGATGTGCAATTTTCTTACTATTTGTTCCGTTATCAGCTTGTCAAAATACACAAGAAACCACTTCGAAACGGAACGGGATTTTCCAGCGATTTCTCTCCTCAGGTGACTGGACTATATAATTTAATTATATCCGTGACAAAGTTGTTACATGGTTAGATATAATTTTAGTTAATTATTGTATCTAGGCAACATCTTTGCTTCCTTCTTTTGGAAGATTATTGGGAAAAAAATTCATGTCGAATCTGAAGAATAAGTTATGAGTCATAATGAAAATACACTAAGTCACTTTATCACTTCAGTATTCATATTGTAATTTTGTTTTCATTGCTACTGTATTTGATACCCGTGTCACTTTGGGTCTAATTTTAGATCGGTACAATTTGCTGTTCGAGAAGAATACCCACGAAGACGAAGAGACAACGGCAAAGTCAAGACAGGATGTTGGCCTACGTAAATTCCGCGGTGGGTGTTGTGTGATTTAAACAAATCGGATTGAGGAGGTGTGGGCTCCACCTGACCGCATCTCTTAGAGCAACGGCCGCTTCAACTCACCTTACTCTACTTCCATTTGTCACAGCAAACACATAAACTCGCTATTTAACTTCACGAATACTAATTGAATATGTTTAGGTTCGATTTGACCCTGGTAATTAAATACCACAAAATTCGAGATTTCAATTGTTATCTCATTCGACGATGACCTTCACCGATGATGGAGCTTTATAGTATTTTGAATACTTCTGTATTGAAAAATCTTGTCTTCCGGATGGATTCCGCGTCACAATAGCTCGACTTGATGCCGACGTTTCGCCAACCATTACAGGTGGCATCTTCAGGGCAGGCTTGAGGCTTGAACTACTATCCAAGATACTTCTGTATTTGATGTCGATATGTAAGCGACATTCCTTGAATTATCTCCTCTATTTTTTTCATTGCCTAGTTCGAAAGAAAAGATTCAAATGAAACTTGTTGACACATTTTTACTCTTCATCGTAGAATCCTTGGGAGCTCGATACTTTAAAATACAGTTAAGGACAAAGAATTTTTTTTTAATGTATCCACATATAAGGCGAAGAAGATCATAATTCCCTATTTTATTTATTTTGAGTAGTTTTAGATAACAGTTGTTTGCACATCTTTGACTCTTTAATGATGGTGTCCTACTTTATATAGAGTGTTCCAAAAATCTGTGACAAATCAAAGTTGTACTAAATCGCGAATTCTTACATTATTGTTTGCTTGCATGGAGTAGGGGAAATCTTGAATTTTGAACGGTACGAAAGTCCTGTCGGATCTCATCCCCAATGAGAATTCTTACATTACATGGTGAGAGATATCATGGATGTGAAACGTCTTATGGGACATCACAGGGGGCGCTGTTAGTCAATATTGAGAGTGATAAGTTTGAAATCTTCACTGATTTCACTTTTATAGCCAAATAAAGATACCGGAGAGTGAGTTTACCGCAATTTTTAATACGATGCTTATAGGTTGAATCGAAGAAATGTGTATACAGTGTAATAACATTCTCCTACATCTTTATTGAAGTGTAATTTTTTCTAACTAAATATCTCAAGGAAACATGAATCTTCAGATATGGTACTCTCGGTCAATCCTGGCAAGATTCTAGGTCTAAAATTCTGTGAACTATGTTAGTTGGTAGCCCAAGATATATTGTACACAGCAGGTTTTATTCCTCTAAAGAATTCCTTTGAAGAACTAATATTCTCTTCGAAAAGAAAGAATGTCGATTATCATAGGGGAACGAATCAAAACTCCTTCCTGTGTTGGTTTGAAGAATCCTCCACACTCATTATGGATAATGCGTGTTATCACACTACTGTAACGGATGAAATGTCAATAACCACCTTCAAGAAATGTGATGTACAAGAATTGTTGAATAATAATAATAATCTTTATTTCAAATTTAGTTTAAGGTTTTTGATTGGTTAGTAGCTTCTTAGTTTTTGTATTCAATTCTCTATAGTTTCTTATCAATTTCATACGATCTGGCAATTTATTATAAATTTTAATGTATATATAATATGGATTTTTTTAAGGATAACCTGTGAATAGGATAACATGTATCAAAAGTCCTAGTATTGTAATTAACATTAGTGTTATTTTGTAACAAACGTTTCTCATTTCTAAATAAATAAGGAAGACAATCGTGCAAAAATAAACCATATACTGTTAGTAGTACTAATTGTTTAAAAATTTATTTCTACATGAATCTCGGAACGCCATGCCAAGCATTATGCGTGAGATTCTTTTTTGAGCTAAAATAATTGAGTTGTTTGTTGAATTTACACCCCAAAATATGATATTGTATCTTACTAATAATTCTTACTTAGAAATTCGCACAGTTCAGAATTTTTTTAACATTATCCCCATCAACCTGATAGCATAGCAGACCTGATTCAGCTTTTTCAGTTGGTGTTCTATATGGAGTGACCATTAAAAAATTCATCAATAACGATTTCAAGAAAATTGGTGTATTAAAGAGTGGGGATATCCCTGCCCTAAATCGAAGGTTTGTTTTTTGATTTATTAGCTCTGAAGAATATGCATTAATTACTAATTCATTTCTGTCAAACCAGCTTTTTGCTTGAATAAACAAATCGTTACAGTTTTGTTCTAATCTTTTCTGGTCTTTGTTTGCCACCAGAAGGTCAGTATCGTCTGGAAAATTAGTGATTGCAGAATCTTCTCGACCAGCTATGCTATTTAAATCATTGATCATTATTAAGAGCAATATAGGACCCAATATGCTGCATTGTGGGACTCCCACGAGGTTTGGTAATTTATTGGATTTCACTATTTTTCCATCCTTAGCAATTCAAACACACTGTGTGTGGTGTAAGTCAAGTTGCCGCATTTCCTCTAACACCACATTTTTGTAATTTTTCTATTGAATAGTTTCTTTTGAGACAATGAAATTCCTTTAACAGGTCAATGTATAAGCCCGCTGCTAATTTGTCAAAGGTGAAGGTTTAACGATGGTCTGAGTTAATTGTAAAACTGATGTTTGAGTTGACTCACCCCTCAGATATCCATGCTGTGTTTTGTTAAAAAGATTGAATTCATTAAAAAAATACAACAGTGTTTTCGACATTGCCAATTCGAAGACCTTGGGAAATCTACTCAACAGATTTATAGGCCAGCAGTATTTCGACTTTTCCAGACCACCCGACTTTAAAAGAGGTTTAATCAGAGACAGTTTCACCTGTTGAGGAAAAATGCCAAATTTATTTATTATATAGCAATTTAGTGATTTTATACAGTTAATACTTGACTTCATAATATTTGCGGGAATTTCGTCTATGCCACTGCTAAATTTGTTTTTTAACTCCCTTAACACCTCAACTATTAAAAGTTATTAAAAGGCTTTAAAAAACAGTGATTTCTTATTTGCTATTATATCATCACAATGAAGCTGTTGGCTATTGAAATTTTGTTTTAAAGCTGACACCAAGAAATGTGGCATTCCTTCTTATCTGATACCCTCCCTCGTATGCCATTACAAATAGATCACATTGTTTTGTTTTTATTTTCAGGTGTTCTTATTTTATTTTCATATTGATTTTTCCTTACTTCTACCAAAGCTTCATCATAATTTTTTTTAGCATCCTATAAATCCTAATAGCTATTATTGTGTTTACTTAAAACTAGCAAGAGATTCATAAGTTTTCTCTAAGTACTTTAAGTTGAATATCATCATAAGAAGATATGTTGTTACATCTAATTCAACAAAATTTTTTGGAAAGTTCATATTAAAAATACCCAAATAGAGATGATAATATAAAATATGATAACACCTGATAGTTTTTGAATTTGGCACGAATGTGTAGGCCACAACCACTATATGTAGCAGATATGTTGGCTGTATATTGTGGACATCGAGTGCTTTATCTAGAATCATACCATTGAATGTTTAATTCCACTGAACACATCTGGAGTATAATTAAAAGCTACTACATGGATCGTAATTGATATGATAGCTGTACGATCAAAAACATCAGTGACTATGTAGAACGAAAGGAATAGCAACACCAGTAATTTCGGCAAAGACTATTTTACGAACTGATAAATTATATATAAATTCTCGGGAAATAGGTCACATTACCTCTTATGCTTTATATTTTCTTGTCTTTACGTACGTTCCGGTCTCACGACCTTCATCAGAAGACTGATTATGTCTAAAACTGGATTATTCAAAACTAAGCGTCCTTATCGCACCAATTTCAATTAAAATGCCCACGTCGCCGAAACGAACAGAAACACGAATAATCGAAACTGTAACACCTCAATGTTATAAATATAAAATATCAAGAATCCACTGTTAAGCAGAATTTTCAATGAATGCGTGTTTATGTCAACAAGGACTTTGAACCACTAGAATGTGACCATAAGTTTAAGTATTCACTTTCAAACCAGAATAATTCGGTGTTATTATTAATGTGCAATTTTGTAAGGATAGCATTCAAAGCAGTGGAGTAATATTTAATATTTTAATGTGGTTGTGCAATAATCTCAAGTTTCAACGGATTTAATCCTAAAATTTAATAAAAGCTATATATTGTATGATTTCTATTCTGAAGCTTTATTATTTCATAGTTGTGTTCAAACATTATATTTATAAGAATACTTTTATTTTCTATTTATTATTCTATTATTGTCTTTCGTAAAAAATACCCAAGATTTGAGCGAAATATTCTTACAATTGTTTTCTTTCATATTCCATCACACAGTTTTCGTTCAACAAGCGAGTGGAATTCAATACCGCAAGCAATGTGTTTGTTTTAATTTGGTGCTACAAAAAATGGGTTCGACCTGAATATTTATTGGAACAATATATTCATCCTACTATAATAGTGTTAACTACTGATATTATCGATACCGTAGATTTTGAAATCGTATATGATTCCGACATTGTTTGTTTCAATAAATGATAATAATATTAAAGATAATATGAATTGATAATATTGACTAGAAATTGAAAGTTGGTTTCGATTTTCCATATATTCATCTAAATTGATCCTTCAGGTGGATGGATGGATGGATTTTGATGTGAAGGGTGTATAATTATACTGGCACTTAGGCCTCTGAACTGGGCCCATTGTGCCACCCCTTCAAGGCGAAGGCCCCTGTCCCTCCTCAGCCATCGAGCCAAACCAATCGCGTTGATCAGCCCGAGGATCGCACCGGGTGGAGCGTCGCCAATGTTGACCAGATTTGGCCAGGGGTCCCCCAAAATGGCATCTCTTGTCGATGAGAGCGCCGGGCAGTGACAAATCACATGTTCCGCTGTCTCATCCTCTTCGTAGCATCCTCGACATATGGGGTCGACAACGACTCCCATCATGTGAAGATGTTTATTTAGTCGGCAGTGTTCTGTTCATATTCCTACGAGTCTGCTGAGATTATATCTTGTCAGTCGTAGGCAGAACTTTGCAATTTTTGGGCACGGTGCTTTTATAGCAGTATGTGCCTGTCTACAGCTATCATTTGATATCCATCGTTCGACATGCCGTTTTAGGGTATCTTCTTTTATCAAAGCAGTCAGAGTGCTTGAGGTTAGCGGCAAGAAGGGCTCCGGCCCGAATAGTGTTTGTCCGGAGCCTTTTCGCGCCAGCCTGTCCGCCTCTTCATTTCCTTGATCTCCACTATGTCCTTTCACCCAGGTGAGTTGAACATCATTATACTGTGACAGATTTTCGAGGGTTCTGTGGCACTCCCAAACTAAACCTGAGTTAACCTTTTGGCTACTAAGGGCTTGTAGTGCTGCTCTGCTGTCTGTCATGATCCGTACTCGTTTGCCGGCGGTATTTTTGTCCGCCGCTATTCTAGATCCTTGGGTCACTACTACTAGCTCTGTTTGGAACACTGTAGCATGAGATCCTAGAGGTATGTATTCGGGTAGGTCAAGTTCCTTCAGGTATAGGATCCTAGGATCAGTTTTATTTAGAATCGATCAAGTTAGTGATCTATCAAAAAATTTATAGTATTTTGTAACCGGAATGAAGTTAAGAGCAACAAACTTTTTTTGGTAAGGATACCTACTAATGAAATTTGCTTCAACTTAAATATTTGCTGGAATATACAATTAAGACCTGGTTGTACAAGTAGAAACACTCAGAAACAGTAATTATGCACCTTATTTTTCTATTTTATAAACATGCTCCAGTTGAAATCCAACAGCGATAAAAGTTAACCTTGTTTGGGGATGCTTCAACTATCATTAAGGGAACCAAAAAAAAATGCGTCAGTACAAGTTTAATGGCGGTAAAAGTGAAACTTTTTTTGGAAATGCAACTAACATTATGAAGAAATATATTATATAATCATATAACATTTAATTGAGCTGTAAAAGACTACACACTATACCGATCCCCTTTTACCCCTTAGGATTTGAATTTCAGAAATGTCTTTAATAGTGTTTCCCTACGTCGTATAAGTAACCTACCTGTCATCTGGCATCTTCATAGTTTCAGACTTTGTGATGAGTCAGGCAGTCGCTACGAATCGGTTCGTCATTCACCATATTCTCCAGATTTGACGCCCTGCGGTTCTTATCTTTTTATCTATTTCTAAACTTGAAGAAATGGGTCGGCGGAAAAAGATTTGTCTCCAACGATGAAGTCGTCACTGAAACAAACGCCTATTTTGAAGGTTTGCCGCAATCGTATCGTTTGGAGAGGATCCACAAATTAGAAAAACGTTGGTGTATCGGGCTACACGGAGATTATGTTGAGAAATAAAATAAGTTCTGACCAAATTAAGTACATTCACCTATAATTTCCGATTAGAACGTTGTTAGATTCATTTTAATGATAACGGTATTTTCCACAGCGCCTTATTTCATCAGTTTGATATGGAATATATGATACAGATTCAAAAGAAAGCAATCCACAGATGATGGTCCAGTCAAAAGTGTGCAAAAAAAGGGGTTATTACTGACATTTAATAGACCTCCCGAAAGTGCTAAATTCTTTTTGAATCGTGGTCAGAATGGCTCAAACATGGTTAGTCAGAAAAAAGGGGATTCGTGATCATTACTATGAATAAATAATGAAACACCATCTTTAATTAACAAATGGAATGTCTTCTATAACAGATAGAATATCTCGGGCTCTTTATATCCAAAGTTCCTGAAATTTGGTTTCATGAGGTTTTTTAGTTCGCTGAACCCGAATCTGAAGTCCGAAATTGAAAAATTTTGCCCGTTTGCGGGGAAACCTGGAAAATCTTATGAAATATTAGCAACAAACAACATGGACTGTGGTATTGGAATAATGTCATGCCGTGATGTATCTCGGTACAATTATTACTGAAAGAAGGAAGATTCTGTGAAATTGGTTGAATATTGCGTCATTTTCCCTTCATATTGTTATCTCGGTCCTCGTCCATCGTGTCTAACTATATGTTTTCGTGGTTGCTGAGTATTATTTTATGATTATAAAATCAAAACCGAATACGGTTTTCCGGAAAACTCCGAAAAATTGAAATTTACAGGGTTCTACAAGACAAACTCTAATCATTTTGTCAGTGTTAATGAAATAATAAGGTACCGTGCTGGTTCTCGGTACAAATTTCACTAAGAGAATTAGAATTCTGGAAAATTGCGTCATTTTTCCTTCATATTCCTCTGAGTATCATTCTATGATCATAAAATCAAAAGCGACTATAGTTTTATGGAAGACCCCGAAAAATTAAAATTTGACATATTTACATTTTTGGTTGTTATTTTGTTTTTTGAAAACTTTTTGATAATTATGATAAAGAATTTCAAGTATCTTCTATCATGATATGTGCAGCACCTCTTTCGAATCAGATAAAAAAAGAGCAGATGTTTTCGAAGCATCAATGATGATGCGGCGTAGTATACAATAGAGATCCTAGATCCAAGATCTCTATGACGTGGACACGTTAACGCATGCGAAGATCACAGCAGCTGTCTTTGAGTGTGGAGGGAAAGGAACTGGCATGCTGACAATGTAGGATCTGAGATGCGGCTGTAAGTTCAGGTCCTTTTTCCTATTTTAATTCATAAAACACGTGGACTCTATGTAATGTCGATTTGTATCAAAACATAAAGTTATGTAAATTGAATTAACGTATATGTGCATTCGAAAAAAAAATGTCAGCTGAGTAACTTAAAAATCTAATTCAGAACAAAACGAACACCTCGCGGGCCTATGGAAGAAGAGACTATTTTATATACATATAACCGTGTAATATCATCATTACTTTATAGAATTTTCACTGAGATTTTCTAAAAGAAGGTGAATATTGAAGTTCAATCAAACATTAATTTCTTTATTAAAATCCGCTAGACACATCAGGTCAGCTCAAACCCAGATATATACATACATAGTCCAGTCAAAACGCACGAAAATACAAAATTCTTTTTGTATCGTGTTCAGGATGGCCTACACATCGTTGGTCCGTAAAAAAGTGGGCCCGTGATTATTACTATTAATAAACAATGAAAAATCATTTCGAATTACCAAATGGAATGTCTTTTAATACAAATGGAATATTTCGGGCTCTTCATATCCAAAGTTAAATTTAGTATCAGGGGGTATTGTGGTTCGCTGAATCCGAAACATTCGAAAAATTGAAAATCCGTCCCGTTTGTTGGAAGACCCGGAAAATATATCAAATCTTAGCAGCAAACAATAAGATGCCGCGATGTGTCTCGGTACAATTTTCACTAGAAGAGGGAACATTTTTTTCCTTCATGTTCCTATCTCGGTCCTCGTCCAACTTGTTTAATTATATGTTTTCGTAGTCGCTGAGTACTATTTTATGATGATAAGATCAAAACCGAAGATAGTTTTCCGGAAAAATTAGGAAAATATTTTTTTTCCTAGAAAAAAAATAGTTAAAGTTTCTTGTGTAGAAATGGTCAATTTTTATTTTCCGGAGTGTCGCAGAAAACTGTAGTTGATTTTGATTTTAAAATCATAAAATAATACTCAGCGACTACAAAAACCTATAATTTGACACGTTGAACAAGGACCGAGACAGGAATATGAAGGAAAACGACGCAATTATCCACCAATTTTCCAGAATTTTTCTTCTTTTAGTGATTTTCGTACCAAGAATCATCACGGTACCTTATTATTCAAATAACACTGACTTTTTCGAAAAACAAAAGAATTAAAGCTTGTCATGTAGAAATGGTAAATTTTCATTTTCCAGGAGACATCGTTGGTTTGATTTTGTGATCAAAAAAGAATACTCAGTGACCACGGAAATATATAATCAGACAAGTTGCACGAGGACCAAGATAGGAATTTGAAAGAAAAACGACACAATTTTCCATCAATTTTAAAGAATTTTCCTTCTTTCAGTGAAAATTGTACCGAGACACATCACAGCATCTTGTTATTTCAATAGCACAGTTCGGAAATTTTTTCCGGGTTTCCAGCAAACGGGCCGGATTTTCGATTTTACAACTTCAGATTCGGATTCAGCGGACCAAAATAATCTCGGATACACAATTTCAGAAAATTTGGATCAAAAGAGCTCGAAGTATTCCATTTTTATAAAAGACATTACTTGAAAAATCTTGTCTTCCGGATGGATTCCGCGTCACAATAGCTCGACTTTGGCTATTGTGACGCGGAATCCATCCGGAAGACAAGATTTTTCAAGATTAGCTGTCCGCGGAAGTCTACTATCCAAAAAAGACATTATATTTGTTAATTGAAAATGGTTTTCCATTGTTTATTAATAGTAATACTCACGAGCCCCTCTTTTTTCCGACTAACGATGTGTAAGTCATCCTGAAATTTATACAAAAAGAATTTTGCATTTTCGTGGGGTCTATAAAATCTTTGATATTTTTCACACTGTTGACTGGACTATGATGTGATGAGGAACGTCCGCTATCTTCATTCGTAATGAGTGCAATTTGACCTTCTCCCCAAATTATGTATATAAAACTACTATCAATAACAGAATTGGTAATCGTGGAGAAATTTGAATTGTTATAAGTACATAAATGAAATAAGATCATATATTATTTCGATTGAAACATCCTGTATGTGGCTGTCTGAAGTTCGAATCACGACATTTTAGTATTTACTCGAGAGATGATAAATGAATGCACAATACAGACGTCAACCAAATAAGAATCTCGCTTGAAATTCAAAAGCTTAACCGTACAATTTCGTTAAGTGACATAATTTATCAACTGCGCATTGACAACAGCAAGGGACGAAAAATTAAACCACTCTCAATAAATTGTTACAATAAAAAGAGCAACAAATTTGGTAACATGACTTTGTCCGGAAAGTAGACGCTAAACAAATTGTGGGTAATATTAAAGTAAAAGTACATGTGTTTGTAACTCAATCATTTTGCTTTGCTGTCCGCCCGTATTTTAGGTTGCTTGTTTATTCTCGACAATGTTAATGATAATTCACTTGGCAATTTCATTTATTTTAATCAGATTTACATATTACTTTACGTTTTTTAATCACCATATAACTGTTTTATTCTTGAATGTTTCGTTAAAAGTATGTTTCATGTCAAATGTGACTCTTGAATTGATTATCCAAATAAGAGATAAACTACAGGTTGTATTTATCTTTTCTCCATAGATATATAGCGATAGACTTAACATAATTAATTATGCGAATTATCAGGTTTCCAAGCAGAATTTTCAGCAGATTGAAATATTGATTCAACTTTTCTGGAACCACCACTAAATATTTCAATATGTGCTTACGACTGAATTTCTATAATCATGCTCACAGAAAAAACTCCCGATTTATCTTGTCGGTCATCGATAGATGTTGTCAATAATATTAATATATAGAAATAATCTGTAAAAGAGTGTGGATAACACTATTAATGAAGAACAATCACACTTATCCTCTAAAAATACTGTTAAGGTACTGAGGACCTTTCAGTTACCAAATAGCCATCGTCAGAGTAAACTTTACCTTTACTTTCTTGATGGGTAATTGAGTAGCTCATTCTCAGTACTTTAAAAGTATTCTTAATGGTTATTGATAGCATTATGTAGAAAGACTGAGTCGGAGGTCAATTTAATAAAGCATCAATAAGTCTTTGTTTGGCTCCAGCATATTATTTTGAAATTAATTCTAAACACATTTTACTATGAATTTTTACGAATTTTGACCTTTTCGAGAAAAAATGCAGTATGACTCTTCTCCTCCTAGATATGGGGCTTCACTATATCAAAATCATTTGAATGTTTATAGTGTTCCAGAGTTTTTTCCACTCTATGTATACAAGGTGTTCGGATAAGGGATGTATCTCGACAATGGTAAGGTTTGGGGAAAAATCCTCATGAATAAAGTGGGTAATTGAAATGGCTGGAAATTATTTTGAAGTTCAATATTCAACCGCTAGTAGGCGTAACTTCCATGAAGAAACATATTTACGCTGTCTCGGAAAGGTAGACAATGAGCTATAACTTTGAGAACATAATTTGATAGCTTGGGATTTTTGGAAAAAGTTTAATGGAACGGTACTATTCTATTGACAGACCCTTAGCCATCATAAACGCGATATTTCCATCCGTTCTCGATTTATAAGAGGAAATGTTGATCGGATCAAGTTACTTTTGCGAGAAAAACAATTCACATATCTATGGTAACTGCTAAATTGAAAAGATCACGGATTTGACAGCTGTCAAATGTCGTTTGTGATAGTTCTGTGGCTTAGATTCACCTTTAAATCCATTTTTTTTCTGAAAAAATATGACACTTGCTAAGGCTGAAGTGTATCATATGTAACGCATTTATTATGAATGTTAGGGAATTGCTGCGATTGAGTCGCTACAATATGCAATTTAAACAAAGAAGGCATTTAAGAAGTCGTAAAACACGCATCGAGGTAAATATTGTTAACATTTAGGCCTAAGTGCGATACGATCTCACCTTAAGCACCAGAAAAATTTCCAACGACCTGGAAGTCTCAAAAACAATTGTCCACGAGATTCTTCAAGAGAATAGTATGCATCTCAACACATTGCTTTACATTAAAAGATACTGGTTATGATAGTAGACTGAATCATTGTCACTAGCTGTTAATATGGTTCGGGAAAATCGTAATTTTCTGTCACTGATATTATGAACGGATGAAGCAAATTTCAGCTGCGCAGTTCATTTTTAAATTGGTAAAAGCAAACCCACATTGGTTGCGGCAAGTCGAACCTCAAAATCACTGGAGTTTGAACGTGGTGCGGAATCGTGTAAGGAAAAATTGAAGGCTCACATTTTTGAACAAACCCTCAACGGAGACAGGTTTTTAGAAGTTTCAACGTTTCTCTTCCACCATTTTTAGAAGACGTCTCCTTGGAAACAAGAAGGAACATGTGGTTCCAGCTTGATGGTTGTCCGGCGCATTATTACCGAAACGTACATCAGCATTTAGCCGAGAAATATCCTAATGGTGTTATTGGAAGAGGAAGTTCATTTCCCTGGCCGGAGCGTTCGCAGGATCTAAGTTGTTCAGATTTTTACCTATGGGGTAGACTGAAAGACCTGGTTTTCCAAGAGAAACCATCAACCAGGGAAAACATGATGGAAAGAATACGAAATGCCATTAGAAGCTTGTGCAGGACTGAAATTGGAGCAGCGGTTTTTTCTACCGAAATTAGATTAAAAAATGCATCGAGAGTGATGGGAGACATTTTGAAGATTTTTGAGCTATATGTGGTTTAACTTTGAGTAATTATAAATGTTTTGTGCATCTATCATTTTATCGTTATTACTGATGTTCTCTTGGCCTGTTGGCCTTTAAACAAGCTTCAAAACTAGTTTTGAACCAGTCGTAATCCTGAATAAAGCTCATGACGGCTGAGAGTCTGTCAAGAAATTAGTACCGTTGCATTCAAGTTTTTTCCAAAAATCACAAAAATGTGTAATCGCTGCAGATAACGCCCTCTAGTTCATTTGTTTTCATCAGAATGGTTCAACAAAACAATTTTCCGCGGAGACCATAAAATGTTCTTTCAGACGGGGTCAAAATTATTCAAATCGGTTGAATAGTTCAGGAGATATTTGAATGTGAATATTGAAAAATGCATTGGCCACTCCATCCCTTGTTATGACGGTATTTCGCAAGTTCTCGAATGAAGTTTTCAAAGTTATAGCTCATCACCTAACTTTCCGAGATAGCGTGAATTTCAAGTTTCTTCATAGCAGTTACGCCTCCTAACGGTTGTATTATGATATTCAGAATAAATTCCATCCATTTCCCTTGCCTACTTTATTCATGATAATTTTTCTCATTAGCCTCTAGGCCTAACCATTGTCGAGATACAGCCACTCCGTACCCTTATTCGGACACCCTATAGATGAGTGGAAAACTCTTGTATTATTATTTTTCTTCCGGTGGTTATTATTTTATCCTGTCAATGTTTACCGGTAATTCCACATTATCATATCAACATGATTATGTTCCACTGTTACAATAATTGATCATAATTCAATGAAGATTAGGTTCTATTCTGCCATCTTCTTTGTATCGCTCAATTCCAGACAAACCTCAATATTATGACATGAACATGACTAACTTTTCTAACTGAAAAAAAAATGTATCGAGATGTATTGCTAATCTACACGGTATTGTTCTTAGTGAAAAGAATATGATACAGGTACATAACACGATGAGCCGAGAAGAACATTATACAACGATTGCGAATATAAAAATGTTCACAGCGAGTATCGCGACGAAGAAATAATCGAACAAAAGAAGACTTCCGCGAGTCGTGTTAATCTTCAATTGGAGTGACACAAAAATAAATCGCAATGAATGAGAGAAGTAGCACTTTCTATTTCGAGTCAGTTTCACATCTTCGCTCTCTTAACTAGGTTACACCTACACCTACCACTGATGTTCACGAAGACCATGTATGATGGATAACTTCAGACAATACCTAATCCTAATTACAATAAGAATCAAGACGGTATAATTCAGTATAGCAGTAGCGAGTCGTAAAATAATCAAATTATGATAGATATAGCGATATACATAAATCGAACTTTTAGTTCAGTAAAAAATGTGAAAAACATTTTAGAGACCGCACGAGAATTGAAAATCCTTTTTGCATCGTATTGAGCATGGCTTACACATCGTTAGTGAAAAAGAAAGGGCTCGTGATTATTACTTATACTAATAAACAATGAAAAACCATTTTCGTCAATTAACAAAGGGAATGTCTTTCATAATAAATGGCATATCTCGGGCTCTCCCAATCCAAAGCTTCTGAAATTTGGTAACAAGGTTGTTTGGTCCGCTGAACTCGAAACTGGAGTCGGAAAATGGATTATCCGGCCCGTCTGCTGGAAAACTCGGAAATGTTTACCAAACCTTACCAACAAACACTTTTTCTCGGTTTTGTGATATTGAAAAATAATATAAATTGATGCCACGATGTGTCTCGGTACAATTTTCACTGAAAGGAGCAAAATTCTGGAAAATTGCGCCGTTTTTCCTTCATATTCCTATCTCGGTCCTCGTCCAACTTGTCTAATCATATGTTTCCGAGATCGCTGAGTTTTATTCTCTTATTATAATATGAAAACCGACGACAGCTTTCAGGAAAACTCCGGAAAATGAAAATTTACCATTTTTACAAGATAACCTCTAATTACGTTGTTTTTCATAAAATGTTGGTCGGTGTTATTCCCTAGGAGAAGGAAAATTCTGGAAAACTGGTGAAAAATTGCATCGTCTTATACCTTCCGAAACTAAATTTTACTTGTTGCTAAGCTAAATAAAATTTCCGGATTTTTCAGCAAACGGGTCAAATAATCCATTTTCCAACTTCAGATTCGGGTTGAACGGACCAAAAAAACCCCTGATGCCAAATTTGAGAAACTTTGAATCAAAAGACCCCGAGATATTTCATTTGTTATAAAAGACATTCCATTTGTTAATTTAGAATGTTTTTCATTGTTTATTAATACTAATAATCACGAGCTTTCCTTTTCTACTGACATACAATGTGTAAGCTATCCTGAATACGATGCAAAAATAATATTTGCATTTTCGTGCAGTCTATAACATTTTAGTAACAACCCCTATTTTTTCACACTTTTGACTGGACTATTTACACAAAATATTAACCAAAATACACATAGATTCATTACCTAAGAACAAGCAGGAAGTAACATGTGATCAGTCTGTTCGATAAATTATTTATAATAAAATGAGTTATATTTTGCTCACTAGAATGAATAAACAGTTAACGTGAATAAATGAAAATATTTTTATACATAAAAACCGCAAAATCGAGACAGTGAATTCATGTGCGACAAACGCTTATTTACATTTTCCACCGAACGGAAAAGGAACCTAGGCACTCTGCATTCGGAAGAGTTCTTCCGAATACAGAGTGGCTAGGTTCCTTTTCGTTCGGTGAAAAAAATAAATGAGCGTCTCGATACATTACCGATGTTGATTTCAGTCCTCTAATTCATATGATGACATTTTTGGTATTTGTTCCGGGGAATGATTTGGATAATGAAATCCGACCACTTGCACGATACATTGCCTTATGGGTTGCATTCTTCCCTAGAATCAACTGAAGACTTTAGGTCGTCCTCCACGACGGGATGAAGAAAAACGCAACTCTCTATTTCCGCTCACTTGGTCTGTCTACAATCAAGTTTTGGATGGTACAAACGAACAAATAATCACGCCGAACCTACACACAGACAATTATAAAATGACATGTCTATGAATCCTTCAGCTGTTTGGAAAATACAGTCAGGAAAGGATTTATATTACTAATCCACTCAACGAAGCGTTAAAATGACCAACATTTCTCATTTCAATTCTACAAAATGAGTTTCGAAAAGACTTCGTGCAAAGGGTTGGTAATAACGTCAATAGAGAAGGTGAAAAAGAAATTAAATGCGGAAAAGATCAGAGATAATGGAAAACACCCTATTTATCATTGGCTCCGTAACTTTCGGAATTTGGGTGAAAATGAAAAAAATAATATAGTTACCTTTTTTGTCAAATCTCACTTGGGGTCCTTTTTTGAATCTATTCCTTCAATTCATTCATATTGCTTCATCGTCATTGTATAAAACGAATTATTTCTTAAAAAAATGAATAAAAAAGATCAAAAATCAGAAGAAAAATAATTTATTCTATACAATCACGATAAAGAAATATAAAACATGCAAGGTGGAATTGAACCCAACATATCATTCGATAAATATTGTAGGTGTTTTTTCAATCATTGTACGGGAACAAGTGTTTTTTTGGATGAAAGTAGAGAAAAGTGTTATCTCGGTTAAAAAATTTGTTTTAACATTTAAAAATGGTTCCTATAGATTCGAAGATACACATATATAAAGAAAAAGTTCAGAAAACAAAAATTTTGTAGAAGGCCTTAATGTGTACATCTGAATTTTTTTGATTTCTCCAATCAAATATTTTCAAAACTCTACAACGCCAAAGGGCTGTCCTTGAGAAAAAGTTGAAGCAAAAATTTTTATTTCGATCATATATTCATCAAAAATTTTCAGATTTTTTCTTCACCTTTCACATTTCACCTCCCCCACACTTTCTAGGAATTTTGGCGTTGTCATATCTCGGAAAATATTCATTTATCACAAAAATGCTTTTTTGACATTTTCCATTGAGGTCATTACTAACCAATTGCACAAGGCTTTTCACTTTATCATCGCTTTTAGATTTGTACTGACCCATTTTTGTAATCTTATGTATAACCAAATGTTTGAATAAGTAAATATGTGATTATTTAAAATAGAAGAATAAGTTACCTTCATTCTACTGTTTCTACTTGCACAAACAGGTCTTGAATTGAATAATATTATTTCAACAAATATCCAAGTCGAGACCAAATTCAATAGTATCAAAAAATATATATTTTGATATTAAATTCAATTGTTAAATAAGGAGAAGCAAGTGAATGGCCGACGGAAGTATTTTCATTAGATTCATTCCGGTTATCATAGCTTAATTTTTCGGAGATTTTTCTTGATTGAATTTCGGAAGGAAACTGATTCTACTGCTGGAAGGCGTAGATGAAGATATGGAAAACTCACTTCCAGCTTCATGTCCGTATTATTAATCTTGCGTTTCGGCCTTTACATAGTGTAAAATCATTTTACATTTTCTAAAGAATAAAACTCAAATTGACACGGAAACGCATTCGAAATAACAAATCATCTATACTCATATGAGTATATTGGAAATTCAAAATCTGAAAAACTATCCTGTTCTATGGTTTCTGGGAATATCGACCATTGAGAAAACCTCAAATTATTCATTTTATCGGTTTTTCATATTTCTGTCGTTGTTTTTAATGGAGTCGTTTCATATAGTTGATGATTTTCTCATCAAATTACCATCTGTGTTAATGCGATCCGTGTAGGAATATTCAGCTATACCCCAGGAACCTATTCTCGAATCGAGAGAATTTTGATTTCGTGAGAAACGTACCGTGATTCTCTCGAAATCGTATGAGCCGATATTCTTGAATTTGTAGGAACGTTCACTTCTATCAAAAGTCGTGCGGACGTACTCCTCATGGTCTTCATTGAGAGAAAGTTGAAAATTCTAGGAGAAAGATGCGCAGAACGAAAATGTCTAAAATCGAACCTATCTTTTTCATCTTATAATGTTTTCGATTTGATGTTATTGAGACGAAGAAATTTATGTTGAAACAACTGAATTAAACTAAAGGAGTCACATAATATTATAGAGTTATTGAAATCCACTTTTATTACCAATATCATGTATTTGGATGAAGGTTAGCAGTGAATCAGATATTCAGTGACATTGTCTAGTCTTTCTGAGCACTTGTAATTGGAGCGTGCCGCTGCTTCTCCATTTTAGTACGTTTACTTCAATTCTTTATCAGACACAGAACATAATAGGCAATAAATACATCAGGGTCCGTAAAGCAAAGCGGTTTCACGGACCCCGAGTATTTATAACCTAAAAGCAACATCCAGGCACACAGATCCGCATTACAAGTGTTAAAGACATTGAAAACGATACACTTCTATTGGATATAGTAGGTACAATCTATCTTTGAAACTTGACACCAACTCATCAGCTATTGCCATAAGCACCGAGTTTCGAAAATGCAGACTTAGGTCAATGAGAGAACAAATGTAGAATCTGAACGTTTAGTTCTCATAAAGGGACAATCACTTCTCTAGATTTGGAGAATAGTGGTCCAGATGCAAAGTTACCTTACATTCGATGTTCACATCATTCAGTTAACATATCAGCTACATATTTACTGGCTATGGGTTATTCATTTGTACCAAGGTCAACAACTGCAGTTACAAGAAACTAACTCTAACACCCTGCATTGGATGTACACAGCAATGATGAGATCAATAATCATATATGGGTCAGTGGTCAGAGATAGCGGAACTAGCCATGTTTGTTAAGGATTAATTCATCGAAAATGCAAGGACTAGCCTGTATATGCATAACAGGTGCTATGAGAACATGTTCAACGGCTGCTATAGAAGTAATCCTAAGCCTCACACCCCTCCATATGGTAGTGGATAATACGGTGATGAGCACAATAGAAAGACTCGAGAGGGAACCTCCAAATGTAAATATGGCCCCTTCATGTGAATCAGCAGACCTGGAACATGTCCCAAGATAAGATGGAAAAAAGGTATAGCTTGGTAAAAGAATTTGAAACGAAACTAAGTCGTAACAGTGAATAGGACGAAAATCCCATCCCTAGACTCAGTAAAAGGCCATCAAATGGTACACTGATGACTCCAAAACAACAGAACTAGAATAGAAGTGTATGGGCCTGGAACCAAATAATCTGAAAGCTAAGGAAAATCCCCTAGCATTTCCCAAGCGAGATTGACGCTATAGGAAAATGTGTCCAGTTCAATATGGGAAGAGATCTCTGCAGACAGGAAATAGTCATCATGTCGGATACTCAAGCAGCCATCAAGGCACTGAGCTCCTACGTAATCGATTCCAAGATAGTCTGGGAATGCTTAGAAAAACAAAATAAACCAGCTCAGAACAACCCTCCTATGGGTTCCGGGACACACCGGGATAGAGGGTAACGGAAAAGCAGACGATCCAGCCAGAAAAAGGGGACAGAAACACCATTCGTGAGACCTGGACCCTTCTGCAGGATAAGCGCCAGCACAATACTGGAACAACTTCAAAAAGAAGTAGACGACGAAAGATCCTACCACTGGATAGGTCTGCAAGGACAGAGGCAAGCAAAGATGCTTCTGAGAAACTACGACCAAAAGCGATCTCATGACTGCATCAACCCAACTGAAAATAAACTCAGAATACTTACAGGAAGCTAACAGGGCACTGCCGGTTGAAAGGATTCCTATAAATGCTCGTGTTGAGAGGAGAAGAACAGTGCAGGTTATGTGGGGAGAACGACGAAACTTCCATCCACATTCTCGCAGAATCCACTACCTTCTAAAATTCAAGGGCACGTTACCTTGGGGCATACCAAATAGATGAGGGCAACTTACCTAACGCGAAGTCATCCGACACACTCAAGTTGCTTGAAGCCACAGGCTTGGAGGAACTGCTATAGCCGTTGAGATATCCTGGAGGGCACAGCAGCAGAAGGGGACATACTAAATAATCTCTTAGGTCGCAGTGTGCAAACAACCTCAACACAATACATACATACCTAGAAGAAGGTGTTAACATATTGTATATTATTATTTCTACTCAACCATTCTTGTGTATCTCATTACTTGGAGGCGGATATTGGCGATGTATTCATTACAAAAGTGTTATAACTACCAGTATCTGTATCGATGTTAGGAGGTTCTCCTAAATTTACTAAAAGTTCAAATTTAAGCCAATGTAGGGAGTTGTTTTAATTCATTTTACCATCACAATCGACATCCTTCGTTTTTGAAGAAAATATGAGTTCCTCTGAAGGAATAACACCTGCTATAGAGCCAGCATGCAATGTATCTTGAGCCACCAATTTTCTTCGTTTTCACAGTTTTAGTGATGAAATATTACTACGAATGACCGACAGAACCCTCTTCGAAGATATTTCAGGCGTTACTCTACATTTTCAGATTTGAACTTGTCGTGTCTTCGACTTTCCTAATCGTAGGTACTAAGCCATTCGGAGCGCCACATGTAATTGCGATTTACTGTAACTACAACAAATAATTCCGAAAAGCTGTTACACTGTCTCGAATTCATCACCAAAACGAGTAATCTACGGTGCTATTGATCGATATTTTTTGTTGAGGTATCAATAACGTCAAAACGAAGATTCATTTTATTTCTAACTGAAGAACCTTAATACCTAAAATAACTGCCAAATATATGTATTCCAATAGTTTCAGATTTCCAAGGGTGTTGGATGATACACTGAATTTCCACGTTTTCTTCTGGTTTTAGTTAGGTATCTGGTATTCATAGATAGATATATCCCATCAACAGGTTAAGCCCAAAGTTAACTTTTGAGAAGAGCGATGTTATAAACGCGAGACTTATAAATCGGGTAGACGTAAATTGAGTCCGGCATCTATCAATTACCTTTATATGTAAGTAAATGCATTCCCAGGTTTTTTTAAGATATACGTAAACTGAGTCTCAGGTCGGTACTTGGTTGTCAGGTCAAATAATTAGCATGTAGTACCTGCTGCCTAGACATACCACCCTTCTGTACTCAAGTATTTGCACAATAACCAATAATGATTTTTTACTCCTTTGTTTCTAACCTAACCTAACCCTACCTAACCTAACCTGACCTGACCTAACCTAACCTAACCTATTAACCTAACTTTGTTAATATATAATGCAATTATTGTATCGCACTAATCTTAATACTCTCATATTTCAGGATATTCTGAGAAATAGATTGAAATTCGGGGCTCAATTTGCGTAGTATGATTTTATCGGTGGGACTCAATCTACGTAGTATTATTTCATCAGTGGGGCTGAATTTAAGTAGGAATAGGAAAAAGGAACTAAATTTACGTATTCCGTATAATTCTAGTAAATAGGTACATGCTGTTCTAAAATCTCATTAATCTTATCGCACATGCCATATTGCACTTTGCACTACGGAATAAAAGCAGTAAAATATCGCATAGTAAGCAAACAAAGGCGGAATAAGAAAGTACGACCACGACGAATTCTTTTTAGTAGAATATTTAGGCTAATGGCATCAGTGAAGTCAGGAAATATTAACGACAATAATTTGTCTAAGCTGATTGATAACAAACGTTCATATATTTGTAGGTAGTACCACAAAAAAAAATGATATAAAAGCGTATTCCGTGATGAATGAGACTATTGTTAGAAACATATATTGTAATTTCTTCGTGTTGTAAAACAACAACTGAATCAAATCGAGCATTAAATCATCAGTTGTGTAGGAATATAATATTTCGAATTTAATTTCAAACGGTGTCGTTAATATAATCTAAGGGAATATAATCCCACTATAAAAATTCAACGAGTCATCAATAAATAACGATTAGAGACTTTAATTCATGCGACACAGAGGACTGTGTTTGTATGTTTATGCATTTAACGATATACACGGCACATATCTAAAATTATAATGAGATAATTTTACTGAAAGATTCAAATCATCTTTGTTTTAATTATTTATAGTCTGTTCTGCATGTAAAATAATGTCTGAGAATACAGTATAACCTACCTTTGATGCTAGTTTTGAAAAATCACTATTATTATTATGTATTATTTCCAGCATATCGAATCAATTAAATCGTCTCATAAAGCATGAAACTTGTCAGTTTAATTTATCGAGCCTGTTTCTGGATTTCTATGGATCTACCATATGATGAAATCATTGGATAATACTCTGAGAGTGATGAGTCTACTGAGAGAAGGGTACCGCGGGACAAAATTTTGCTAGTATATTATATAGCAGCATAATAGTATGTATAAATAAATAATTTTGTGATAGTGAAAAAATTTTAACTCGATTTTTTAATGAAAGATCTTGGTTCCCAGGTAGATTCACAGATCGAAAGGGGTATCAAATACTCCCTTTACCCCTGGTTCTGCAATTAGTAGTATTTGAGTGAGAATTAAAAAAAAATACTCCATATTTTTGGCCCAAAATAAGATATTTATACTTTTTCTGGAAAGTGAATTCTTGCTGAGATATAATCACTCCAAAATTCCTAAAACGGGGAAGGGGAAATGTAAAACATTCAGGTGTATGATCGAAACACAATTTTTTATTACAACTTTTTTCTCAAGTGCATTTGTACGAGCTTTTCCGGGAAAACATGAAAAATCAGCAATTTTATTTATATTTTGGCGGTTCAAATAATAATCAAATCATAAAATTGAAAAGGTTCAGGAGCATATATTGAGGCTTTCTAAACAATTTTTGTATTTCGATTTTTTCAACATACATATTTTCCGAGTTACATACCATTTTTCGTGAGGGCAAAAGTACTAGATTCTCTGCACATTAAAAAATATCAAAATATCCGTAAAATGGGTTAAATTTATATGTGCTATTGTGAAAAAATATCAAATCTATATATTAGAACCATTTTTAAATATTTGAACGCATTTTAGTACTGAATCAGTTTTTTTTTCGAAAATTACAATCATTCGACGATAAAAGTGTGAGTTGGTTTAAATATGACTTTTTTTTAATAACTCTTCCCAAAAAACCATTCGTTTCGGTTTAATGATAATGATAAAATAGACACTTGTAAAAACGACACTACTCTTGGTATTTTTTTCAGTTTCTTCAATTTATTAATATTTCTTAGCTTCATTATACAAAATAAATTATTCCTTTGACTGATATTTGGTTTTTATAATTTTTTAAATCGGCTGAAGCTTTTTGGCTCCTAATACCATCAAAAAACGCCATTTTGGTAGCCCGGACATGGAAATCTTTTCGCTTCTTTTTGAGTTCGCGCAATAGACCTTAAATTATGGAATTAAGGTGAAGATTGGGTTTATTTTGCAGCTTTTGGATCATTTCTCATTCACCATGAGAAGGTGCTTGCAATTCAAATTCCACCCACACCCTACTCAACCATTCTTCCAGTTAGAGTGCAGTGAATTATATTGATTAAGCCAATCACGTTATATTAATTTAGGAGTTTTTCTCAAACTCAGGCATTGTTGATCTGGAGATCCATGTTCTTATTATGTAGCCATCTCTGTTCTCTTGCCCGCAAACTTTTGCTGCAACTTCTTCGTCTTACGCAACTTTCCACAGCTTGGGTGTTACATTGAAAATTTACAAAATGAAAATCAGTCAGTTTTGTCATTTACAAAGAAAGAAACAGTCTGTTGACAAGCTTCACAATATTGGAGGCGGCGGAAGCTTACATTTTGCCCAGTCTATCAACTCAGTGTAATCCGTGGCATCAAAATTTATTTAGGGAGTCACACAGTCATCAACAAGTTCTCCGGGTGATCAATAATTGTTTGAAGAAACTCACAGATACGAGATACGTTTACTCAAGAAGCTTGTGGATTACATTGTTAAGACATATTCTCAAGTCGCGACACTTGTCAGACGGGATTAAAAGAATCATTTCTACTGTGATTAAGTTAAATCCGCTTTTATGTCATCCAAAGAACATGTTGTTGGCTTTGAAAGTCAATGATAGACAACACATACGATAGTTGTACCACAGGAGGGTACTAAGGGAAACCACTCAAGGTTCGGAGGGGAAGTCTGTTAGTAATCTGGCTTCAAATCCAGATGAAGCAGTTTCAGCTGACGCGGTTTTCTATTGAGGTATCTTCACTTTTGTACGGGTTAGATGACCCAGGGATCCTATACCTATACCGCAACAGAATTCAAACTAGTTCCGGTGCACAACTGCACATAACCTCACAAATATTTGAACGCTATCACCGTAAACCTTCGCTACTTCCATTAAAAATTGTTGAAAGTAACAAATAACTACCGTGGCTGTTGTATGTACCACGGTCGTACATACAGGTCTGGAAACTCGGGGCTGTTTCCTATGTGAGAAATGTGTCCACTAAGCGTCGACTGTCGCGTAGTACCAAGAGTCGTCACGTAGGAATATTCTCTGGCAACTGTCAGTTGACTTGTAAACACAAGGAATACCTGCGTTTTTAGAAACAAATTACGAAATCGTGCATTGTGCCGAAATGCAAAACGGGGTACAAAAGTGTAAATCAAGAAACATCTGTTTTCAAAGTGCCAAAAGATGCGGAAATGCGTTAAAAGTGGATGCTTGCGATTCCGGATAGAAATCGTTTTAACGAGGTCTTCTGTGTGCGTCATGTATAACGAGAAAGGGGAAGTTATTTTCAAGGTGAGTAATACATTTTGACAAGAGTAACAGTTCTATTCCTCTCTCAAATCAGAATACTTAGTAACACTGCTTGCGATTCCGGGAAGAAATCGTTTCACCGATCCAAGCGCTAGCTAGTGGCTGAGCGAGGGACCACGAGTTTGGCGACTCGTTAGAGACTCATGTCAAACATACGAGTCGCTGGACCTATATGTAAGACCGTGGTATATACGCACTGAAATTGGTATAATCTTCCATTCAACGAGCGATACTGTTCGCAACAATTACTGATATAAGCCCATGTAATATATTGATGCCACGGACAAAACGTGAGCTTTCTCCGCCTCCAATATTGCAAAGTTTGAAAACATAGACTATTTCTTCCGCCCGATAAGACAAAACTCAATTTCCTCTCATAAATTGTTCATGTCCTACCCGAGCTGTGAGAGGATGCCTGAACATTGTCACAGAGCAGAACAAGTCAAGATCAACAATACAAAAATTTGATCAAACATCTGAATTTAAGATAAAAATTGGATGGTTGAGTAAGGTGTGAGTGAACTTACCTTTTCGTGGTGGGTTCTGGGTCATAAGATAAAAATGAGGTATGGGCGAAAAGTTCTTGAATATAATTTTTTTGTCAGGCAACTGAAATCAAATTATTAGATGCTATCAGGAGTCAAAAAAGCTACCTGTATATTTTAAGCGTAAATGCAAAATTTTGTGTTACTTCAGGACGTTTGCGCGAACTGGAGATGTAAAATAAGATTTTTCGAATTATTTTCCCATCAATCAGCATGCAAATACACGATTTTTGAGCCCTATTAAAAACCGATACTTGTAAAACAATTTTTTTTCGACCCACCCTACTTAAGATGTTACCTGTGAACGTAGCGAAGAAATTATAGTATAATTCTGCATTATCGAAACTTTTCAATACAGTTTCATAAAAATTGATTCATTTTCCTGTGATGAAATTTTATTGACGACCGAGGTGACTCGAAGATTGGAAAAGTAAGAAATTTATTTTGGAACGATTTCTAGTAATTCCAGGAGAGATGCCCAGCATAATGAATAAAATAGAATCGAAATAACGCTTTTTTATACTGATCTGTCCTTATACCTTCTATTGCAGTCTTGCATCCCTTGTTTTTCGATAGTGCCGCAAACACTCTCCATCCGGAGGTGAGCACCATTAATCAGCTTTCTCCTGAACCTTTGCTCCTTCTCTCTACTCTGTAACTGTCATACTTGGTTTCGTCTCTGATTGAATCTTTATTTGTAAATGCTTCCGCCCTTTTCTTTCTTTTTTCTTCTGCTTCAGTTGTATCACTGGTGAAGGGCTTATATTCGTTAAGAATTTCGACATCGTTTCGTTTGTCACATTAATATTTTGGGATTCCGTTTGGACTGAGATGATTCTGGAACTGATGAGTTGAACAAGTTCAGCCTTGTTGTTCAGGAATAAGGAATGCAGAAGTTTGAGGATACTGAGCATTTTCGTCAGCTGATAAAGCATCTGCAATATCTTGAAAATGATCGTGAAGGATATGAGGGTCGAGGAGAATAATTCATGTGGCATTGAATCCAGATAAAGCGGTTTCAATTGACGAGGTTGTATCATGTAAATCCTGAGGCATCTTTACTTTTGTAGGGCTACCCCAACCAAACTCAAACTAATACCGATGCACATCATCTCACAAATATACAAACGATATCACCTAATACTAAGCTATCTGCTTCAAAACTTATTGAAACTGGCAATAACAGGTAATCCACTTCCGTGACTATTATATCAATGTACTGAAATTGATATAATCTACCTTTTCATCCATTCAACGATCGAAAACATTTGTTCGATACTGTTCGAAGCAATTACTGATTTAAACCACATGTAATAGAGAGTGTGGAACTTGAACTGATAATAGAACCATCCATTGATTCGAATAACATCAAGACGTGAGGTATTTCTACCGGTGAGGCTGATACTCATCATACTCTCATACGATGCTCTCTATGTGTCGACATATATGACTGGCAAGGCCGATACAATCCAATTTATTGTTAGTAGAATTTTTTTTTCATTCAGGTTGAAATCATTTCGGAGCTCCATCTAGAGTACAGTTAGGAAGTACTATCGTCAGAAGCGTCTAGTACATGGCTGATTTGGTTATTCTTAAAACTTTCATTGTAACTTTTCGTGCACCACCTTATTGAATTTCTAATAATAACGTAGCTGTATCCAAAAATGTTGTATGAAATAATATGTATTGAACAGCAAGACTTCATAAGTTGTTACCAAACGGTTTTCACCACAACCAACCATAAACAGCTAAGGTATAAACTCACTCTTTTTCTGTCGTCCGTGCTAACTACAAGGAATTGGAATAACATTCATAACTTAGTGCAATAGTTAGAAATTTCGTATAGAATGGTACCTCATAGGTATATACATCTTTATGATGTTCAGTTGTGTAAGAACATATCAGGATACATGCTAAAATTATTGCAAAACGTCGTATTCAGTGACCATAATAAACATGTCATTGATCGTTGACAAGTTTTTAGTAGTTTTAATCTCAAAAACGTTCGCCCATTAGTAGCGGTCGTCTACACGAGAGGCAAACCTATAATATTCGTAGAACATCGTGTGAGTCAGCGGTGGAATGTTGGTAGAGGAGATAGGCATTCGCGTTCTTCTTGAGAGTTATAGAGGCTATAGTCATAGAGAAATACCTCACTAGGCAAAGAGCTTTACAACTTCGTTGCACAGGGGAGGAAACAATAAAGAAACTCTTTAGAGTACATTTTCCTGGATCTGGAATAGTTCAGACATCTGCTACCCAGAAAACAAATGACACTCTGATTCAAGGTTCCAAGGAAAGTTGGAGAATGGCTGAGGGGACCTATGACAAGGTTCAATGGGCTATAAACTCATTCAAACCATATAAATCACCGAGCTCGGACGGGATTTACCCAGTACTGCTGCAGAAGGGGCCAGAACTACTGCAGATCCGGCCTTGCAATGTACTCAGGGCCAGTCTGACCCTAGAGTATATTCCGGAATCATGAAGAAATATCAGGGTTACTTTCATACAGAAACCTGGAAAAACTGGACAGGTCCCTAAGACCGATAAGTCTTATATCATTCGAACTCAAGACCCTAGAAAAGTTAGTAGACAGATACACAAGGAACGAAAGACCAGTGCACCACGACCAATATGCCTACAAGACTGGCTGTTCAGCAGAAACAGCATTCCATCAACTTGTGAAAAGGGAGAATAAAAACGCTGGAAAATAAAGAGCTGTTGACAACACCTCCATTGATTCAATCAATTCAATCATCAGGTCCCCAAACACAGAGGAATCGAGGAACCATGTGTGGCCTGGATAGACTCAATGCTGTGGAACAGGATGATACATGCAACCATAATGAATGAGACCTCAATTGCCCGAGTGGCCAGAGGATGCTCGCAGGGGGAAGTACTCTCTTCACTCCAGTAGAACCTGGTCGTGGACTGGCTACTGAGAATTCTTCAGAACAAAGAATTCAGAACCCTTGGACATGCCGACGACATATTTGCCATGATACAAGGAAAATACCAATCCACGGTCAGAGATCGAATGCAAAAAGCTCTGAACCTGGTAGTAACAAAGTTACGGATTCAGATGGACTGAATATCAATCCCCACAAAGCCACCATAGTAGTATTCACACGTAAACGCAAATTAGAGGGCTTGGGACCTCTGAAGATTTGAGGAAAAACTGTACCGATGAAAGGGGAAATCAAATATTTCGGCTTGACACTAGAGTCAAAATTGCTCGGAACCAGCATCTGGTAAAAGTACTTAAAAAGGGTCTCCACCTTTTTAAGTATTGGTGGCCAGACGCTCTACAGGTAGCACAACATGGTGATTAAGACCACTATAACATACGCCTCTTTGTGGCCTAAAACACAACAAAAAGGGACCACGACAAGAATAATCAAGGTCCAGAGACTTGCTAGACTTGGGATCACAAGGGCCATGAAATCAACGCTGACTGCAGCAGTGGAGACACTACTGGGATTACAGTCCTTGCAATTTGTAATTCAAGGAGAGGAAGGCTTGGTTCCTTCAGAAAACAAAATAAACTAGAGAATGTTCAAATTGGACCAGAATACTTGAGCATCATAAAAATCGTAACCAGGGACGTGTCAGGCATGAGAGCAGATCACATTCCAGAGCGATACTCTTTTAACAACACATTCAGGATATCAATACCAGAAAGGAATGAATGGAAACATACAAACCTGGGCGACATGCTACAGGGAACGATCTGGTATCTTTCTTATTTAAATAGTATGTATTTTGAAACCTTTGACACAAATAACTGATGTGAGTGATGCCCATTTGCACCGTACACTTTAAGTAATACTTAAAAATAAGGTCTGCTTAAATGAGCCTTTCGGTTTGCACCGTTCGCAAAGCACTCCTTAAATGTGTTAAGCTATGCTTGAAAAACTCTCCACTTCTCGATGCTTAACAATATTACAGTTGAGTGAAGTGTAACGCACGCGCATAAGCAGCATTACGATTTGATATAAACATTTTAACCTTCAATCAAAACAAATAACAAAACCATTCATTCGAATCTGAGTTAATCATAAGAAATTCATATAAATGAACAAGCAGTTTGTAATGACTTTGGAAATTATGTATATTGTTGCAAGTTGGCCTGAATCTGCTCATGATTCAACTATATTCAGTAAGAACCCAATAAGGGCTCGTATGGAAAATTCTGAATTCTCAAATTGTTTGTTATTGTTATGAAAACAATTCCTTTTTTCACTTTAAATCATCTGTAGGAGATAGTGGACACCCACTAAGGACCTATTTCATAACCCCGCTGGAGAATACCACAGCCATTGTTTGATGAAGCTCACACTAGAACTCGTAACATATTGGAACGTTTATTTGGCAATTGGAAACATCGGCTTCCAGTTTTAGCTAATGGATTGCGATTAAAAGTAGAAACAAATTTGACAATTATTGTAGTTGCTGCTGTTCTACAGAATATTGCACGTCAAATGGGCGTGGAAGATCTTCCACAACTTCCAGATGATATTGAAACCCAAGAACTAGAAAAATTGATTCAAAATGGCCAGCTACTGCAGGCTCCAAAGATGGCAAACAATGAAATAATCAATACAAGAATTATAATATATATAAGAATTTACTCATCAATTTGGTTGAATTTTATTAAAAATAATAATACCTAATAATAAGTCATAAATTTAAAAAATGTGGTGATCGAAAATACCTATGAATAACAGAAACAGGTTAAAAAAATCACAAATACTTAGAAATAATCTTAATTGAAATATTCGAAAATTTAGTGAGTGAGATTTGAAATAACAAATATATATATATTACAAATGATCACTACACCGTAGTGTTCATTTGTAACATAATAGATAAACAGCAAGTGAAGACCAGATCAATCTAAAAAAATATATAGTAATAGAGGAAAAACTTACTATTATAATTGAAAATTTTAAAATTATTGCCTTGCTTTCAAATTAGCAAGTGTTTCTTCATTTCTAAATCTAAGAGGAGGGTTTCCCTCATGAGGTCTTGCTGTTCAAGCTGCCATTTTACAACATTTCGACCTTTTTTCAATTCCATGTCTGCAATGGCCAATCTTTTGTCCAGGAGGGCATCATATTTCTCTGCGATTGTAGAGGATGTTCTATTCATAGCGATATCACAAGTTGCACCTACCTCTACCATCTCTATCATTATTCCTTCACCCATATTAGAATGATCTGGATTTTCTAATCCTTTGGTGGTTTTATCATCCATAATGGATAACAGCAAATTGTGTATCATATTACCTTATTACTTTCCATTTCAAACACAACTAACGACAAACACTGAAATATTAACAATAGGCAAAAAATTTAAAATATAGAATAAGTATAGGTTAGATGAGCGCAGGAATCTGGTGAAAGTTCTAAAAATTAACTAGATTTCGCGGCATTGCCGCATGTTCTAATTCTTAAACTGATCTATGCTAAGAAATGTATTTGATGCTACGGTGCAACTCACAGAAAACAAAAATATTTCTCAAATTTAAGTCGAACTTGATAAAGCTATGCTTAAATTGTGAATTTTGCAAATGAGCGAGTATCAAAAACATAATCCGATGTTATAAATGAATAAAGAAAACTATGTGAGTCACTGTAAGGTGAAGCATAATAAACATTAGGGTAGCGTAGCGAAGTGTACCTACATATCATAGTGGACAAATACAGCATGCAAGATACCAAGTACAAAATAATGATGCCCGCACTTGCATCTAGATGATACATTTGTAACAAGATGGAAAATAACTGAAATTGGATAATAAAAAACATTTCGCTTCGCATCAAGTTTAACTCGATTGTATCTGTTAACGAAAAAACTTATTCATATTCTAATAAAACATGGAACGTCTTCATTAAAGAATAATTTAAGATTATCAACATGGTACATACGGTACGATACTTTGCTTTTACGAGAGCAATAACTTTCAAGTAAACTATTACTATCTATGATTTATGTTTGATAAAATAAATGATCTAAAAACTGACCTAACCTTGTAGCCTCCAGACAAACTTTCTCTAGAGATTACAGTAGGGGTCAGGTTGAGTATTTGGAGCAGGTACACGATGTCAAGACAAGGGCAAACAAGAGCCGGTGCTAATGTGGGGATGCTGCTGTAGCTATAGAGAGGCGTGACCGGAACCCTGGGAAACTAGGGATAATCTCATGGGAATCGGAAATAACCGATCCGAACTGGTCAACATTTGTAACGGATATGTGTTCTTATAAAAACCTTCCCTGAGATGCAAAAAGATAGAAGAATGTGATTTGCTAATTAAGTTATTTTAAACATACCATGGATGTAACAAGTAATGGAATTATGGTTAAAATGTTGTATGAACATTAATCTCATTCTTCTAAGAAAATAACACATAGCTCATTCATATTTGGATGCCAAATTAGCTACAAATATAATTCATTTAAAATAAATCGGATGAAATAAAACTATATACAAATTTACCTACGAATGAATTTTTAACAGCTATAGAAAGTACATTAACAGCTAATTTTTTAGAATATAAAGATGATTGCTATAAACAATCAAATGGTGTGCAATGGGCTCTGCAATATCAAGTATCATAGCCCTGATAGTAATGGCAATTCTTGAAGAAAAAGTAATTACTCGATTAAATTATAATGTAGCCTTCTTCAAACGATATGTTGATGATTGTATCGCTGCCATCCCAATAGATAAATGTGATGAATTTTTGAGTTATTTCAATTCCTTTCACCATAAGTTACAATTCACAATTATAACTGAAAATAATGATGAAACAAATTTTTTAGATTTAACTTTAGTACGAAAATCATATGATACAAAGTTCTAACCATTGATTGATTGAAGTTCTAACCAAATGGTACACCTAACCTATCAATTTCAATTCTGATATACCTGGAAAATATAAAAAGAATGTTATTATAAATCTCATAGATAGAGCTAACAACTAAGTTCTCCTGAACTAAGAACTATATCTATAAAAAAACAAAAGAAACTTCAGTAAAGAATGGTTATCCCATTAATTTAGTCAATCCCATAGCTAAGAGCTAAATTTATAAATTTTATAACTCATCTAGTGAAATCAATACCAATAATAAGGAATCAAAAGATAAACATTAAATATCACTACCATATAATAATGGTCTTTCTGAAAAATTATGTAATGTAGTAAATAAAACCTTATGACCTCCATATATGTCATAAAAGTTATTTGAACCAGGAAAGTCTCTTTACTGAATTAAAAAGCAGCGTACCTCCCGAAAAGATAACCCATTCTGTTGATTCCATTCCTTGTAAAGATTGTGAAAGGTATACATCGGACAATCTTCACAATATCTCGATAAGAGATTGAATGGGCATAAATATACCAAAAATTCATCCACTGCACATAGTAAACATGTAAAAGTCACGAACCATTTATTTGATTATAACAATATACAAATTTCAAATATTGAAAAGAATAATAATAAATGTTTGATTTTGGGAAGTAACCAAGTTAGAGAAATAATTGAGGTAATAACAAAATAGATTCCAGTCTTCCAAAACTTTATGATAATCTAATTAAAGCTTAACCGAATTCAGTTATTTTGCAGTACCACTTTCTATTGTCTATTTGATTCAACCTGAAAAGATAATGTATTATCTGACATTTACGAATGACAGTTTTAAGGCTAGATTCCATAGAATTATCCTAAATTGAATAGTTGTTAATAATAGAAATGAAATATGAATCATAGAATAGCTAATTCATAAGATAATCATAGATATCTAGAATTGTATAATCTTGGAATGATGTCTAATGTGTTTAATTAACTATAATCGATCCATTTCAAATTGGTAATTACTCATATATTACTCTTTCACACATAACCCATTCAATGTTTTCTGTCGTTTTAATTGAATTTTAAAAACACAAGTAGGCTGCAGACGCATTTCGTCAATCTAAATGATCTATTCCTTTCTAAATTACATAGAAACACTAATAGAAAAAACAATTTTTGATAAAGATAATAAAATATTGTCAAAACGTAAAAAAAAGAAATTTTATTTTATTTTCAGTAACATAAAAAACCAGAATACCAAGAAAACGTAACATTTTAATATTTCATTCAAAAGAGGTAAGAGTGGAACTGTCTTTTATTGTATAAGGTAATTGATTAAACTCCTGGAAATCCTTGAAAAATAGAGAACTCATGATGCTCTTACGGTTTGCTTTGGAGATATGGAAACATAACAATTTCTGGTAAGGTACGGATGTACATCTTTTCGAAAAACCAAATATGATGAAAAATAAGATGGTGCTAGTTTATTTAGAATTTTGAATATGAAAACCATAGTAAGATGTGAAGTAAATTCTTTGAGAAACGGTAAACTATTTTAATGTACGAGTATTAGACATAAAACAATTAACGTATACCGATTTGCATTCAAAATGATTCGAAACCACGATTTTGCAGATTTTGTACTCGATTTAATCCATTTAGGTCTCATGAAAATGATTCTGTTGCTCTGATAATGCCATCTGCAATTGTTGGCGAAACATTGGCTCAAGTGACTTGAAAACCATCCATGAACCAAGATTGTTCAAAAATATGGAAACTTGTTGAATATGTTTATAAACCTACATAACTTACTGCCCAATAAATGGTGACTTATAGATATAAGAAGAAATAGATCAGAAGAGCCAACATCCAGTCAATTATTTTTAATTACGAATGAAAGACAATTACGATTGTTCTCAATGTCAAATGGTTCGACACCTAAAAAATTCTCATTTTTAGCAAATACCTTCATCAAACTAATCTTCGACTGTGTATTATTTCCCACAGTTTTTTTTCTAAGTTGTGAGCCGAGTCGCAAATGGCATAGTATAATTTTAATGAACTGGTTATTTCCTGTTCCCTAGCACCATCAAACCCCTAACTTTCCAATGGGTATGTCAATAATAAACTCTTGTGTGTTTAGGAACTAATTGAGTAATATGCAAGAAATATGAATATCGCAATTATTGTCGATTTTGGACATAAAAGTGAGATTAGATAATTTGACACAAGATTCAGACGATGAATATTGTCACCGTTAAAATGTCGATTTGCATAAGAATGCATATGATTTAGCCAAGATCATCGATACTTGAACTTGTAGTCAATACAAGTCTATAAAACTTAATTATTTGGAAAATAATACATTCAGCATAAATGATAAAGATAAAAGAAACACAAGAAACGTAGGTACACTTACAAAACCAAATTAGAAATAGTCCTATGATGAAAATGTCACAAACTTTTTCCGCGTTTAATGTGTTAACATAGGAACTACGTTGCTAAGCAATCACAAATTCCGACCAGCTGGATTAGATCAGAACTAGGTTGCATACAATAAAAACTACTGGATATTTGTATTACTCACTAACAGCAAATGGTTAATGCACTGACATGTTTAACAGCAAAAGCATGAGTACATGGTTGACATGGTCAGTCATCTTGTGGCAACATTTCTCAACATCCATTTGCGCTGCGAATATAACTTAACTTGTATAATATCCGTCATATTCTTCACAATATCCGCCGACGCGTTTGACAAAGAAATATTGTTCAAGAATTATTCAAACTCCCTATTTTGGCAAATATTAGAAGAATCCGTCTACGTTGGTCAATTTACGAAAATAATATAGAAACGAATAGTATGAAGCCTCATGTAAGATATCTTCTATATGTGAGACATGAAGTAGTTCGTTACATTTTTGGAGTGGCATATCAAACATCCGCAAACCGTAGCCCTGGCCTTCTACTCGCGGCTACAAACTATCGCTAGTGTGTAATATGAGCCATTCCAAACTCGATATAGAATATACTATACCACCAAAACAATTCTTTATTGACAAGAAATAATTTGATTATCAATCAAATCAATTTATTTTTTAGTTGAGTAAATATCTACAGCATACATTGCATATTATTTTTGATATGTATGAGGTGTATGAAATAAAATGATATAAAATATTTAAAATTAGTTGGTGAAAAGCGAATTTCCTAAAATTTGATAACCATACTAAACTATCTTTATAGACATTACAAAAACGAGTTGAAAACAAGTAAATTAAATTTCGTTCAGAATACAAATACTAAGTATCAATTCGTATCCTTAAAAAATCAAATAATGGATATAAAATTTTTTTTCTGACCTGACAGCAAAGGAAGCTCTTTTTAATAATTAGGTATTTCATTATTGAATGTTCGTAATTCCAAATAAGAAATTTTATGTTAATCTCAAATGAGATTATCATGCGTGTTTTGCAAATTTTTGAATAAATGAGGGGTGACTTCTATGAATATGACACACTCGTATTGGTACAGACATCTTATCTTACGTGTTTAAGTTTATTTGCGAATTTGTCAGATCCTCGACTTAATATAGCTCCTGGCTTTATGTTGGATGTGCGGTAATGAATGAATAAATGAATCAATACAGTTTGGTAAGTTATTTATGTACTGTTCAAGCAACAGGAGTCCAAGGATAGACCCTTGTGGTACCTTTCTTTTTATATGAATTTTATCCGACATAAACATCTGACTAAACTCATTTCAAACTAAGAAAGTTGATTTCATCAAATCAAGTAGTTATTATTCCATAGCATTCCAGTTTCTCAGTAATATTTCGTGGTCTACACTACCAGAAGCTTCCAATTGATCTCAGTAGATAGTTGCTCCAGCTTGAATTTCATTCAAATACTGTTTTATATCAGAAAGAATCATACAGATATTATGCTAAAGTGGTTTTACTTTTCCGGAAGCCATTTTTGAATCCATTATTATCAAGGTAAGAACTTAGATATAAATGGATTTGTGAAAATATTCATCTAAAGGTCTCTCTAGTCTAGATCGATCAGTAACGCCAGAAACTTATAGCTCTAGACAGCAGTTTAGCTGTTCTCATAGAGCTCATCAGTAGAACGAACAAGTTTGCAACGTCACTGAACAACTCTGTTGAAGTTTGACATAAGCACAGAAAAACTATAAGACATAACCGCCCAACAGCATGGTAAAAATACCAAAATATCTCACGCCATCTACGAATAGATGTCCTATCAAACAACGTACGACAATGGCTGATAGATTTCTCTAACTTTTTAGAAGTCACGGAGAATGTGAGACTACTCCATTGCACCAGATGCCGACACCAAACCAAACCAAGTTAAGAAATAAGATATAAACGAATATACGGATACACGAATAGATTCGTTAATCTCATGTTAACAATGATGAAGTCTCTTTAGTCAACATCGATCAGTAGCGCCATAAGCTTATCACTCTAGACAGCTGTGTTTCGCTCTTCTGATAGAGTTCATCAGTAGAAGTTCGAGAAGTCTATCAGTCAATGTCGTCCATTGTTTGATTTATTAGTGAGATATCTATTCGTTATCAATGTGAGATATTTTAGTTGCTGTTGGCCGGTTAATCTACCTTTAACGAGATTGTTCAGTAACGTTAAAAACTTGCTCGTTTTACCGACGAGCTCTATGAGAAGAGCTAACAGCTGTCTGAGACTATAAGCTTGTAGCGTTACTGATCGGTCTACACTAGAGACCTTATCGATTCTTATCTTCTCATTTTCAACAAATTCAACTTATGTGTGATATATAATATTAATAATAATAATAGTAATAATAATAAATTGCCTTTATTTTGTACAAAGTAAGAAGAAAATACAATGTAAAAAATTGAGAGGCAAAGTTTAGCTTTTGCTACTTATACTTATCCTCTAACAAACGTAAAATGAAGAGAAAGACTTAAAAGAAAGTATAAGCATACTTATCGAATTTTAAGCTACCAAGAAAAAAAGTGAAAAAATAATAATCTAATCATCTGAAGTTTGTCACAGAAAAGGAATAGGTTTATACAATAGTGAATAAAATACCTTAACAAACTGCAGTATATAGCCAACTGTACTTTTTATCAGTACATTAGCGCCGATTTAAGTTTTCTCTTGAGGAAACCTTCTGAACCTGTTCAGAAGGGGGTATAGGATTATATATTATATATTATATTAACTGCATTGTAGGTGGAACATTTATTTGATTAAGCAAGATGAAATTTCGGCAAGTCTGAGTTGTAGGTATGTAGTATGCAGAGGTGATGCAAACTTCCTCTATATATTAGTCTACTCTTGAGGTACGGGGAAGTGGAGGGGGGAAGTGGAGGTGGGAAGTACACGAAAAACCAACGAGCTCATATGATATCTGAACAAATTTTCGATCCTAAGCCAGCCAAGATTGTTGATTTCAGGTGATACTCTGTCATATTGGCGGAGACCAAAAACAAATCTACAACAGTAATTTTGGATTTGTTGAAGGCGATATTTAGTAGTTTGAAACAAGTAAGGGAAATACAAAACAAATTCGTAGTTAAGGATAGATAACACTAAACATTCACAAAGTTTAATCCTCAAGTTGAAAGTCATTAATTCTCTATGCCTATATAACTGTATCAAACAAGGTAGGACGTTTTAGCCAATAACGTTATATACTCCTCGAAGCGTAGTTTGCAGTCAAATACCACTCCAAGATTCCTAGCGCTATTTGAAGCATTCAGAACCTGACTCCGAATGTTAAGCCGCGTATCAGTATCTTCGTTCGCATCAGTCATCAGACCAGAATTTAAGATAATATGGCAGCATTTGCTCTGGTTCAAAGTCAAATTGTGAGCGTTTGAGAACTTTTCTAAGGAGATGAGATCGTCATTAATAAGATTAGATGCATTCTCAGATCTAGATGGACCATATGACAGAGTGACATCAACAAAATACTGTATACTGACATATTAATCAGAAGACATATATGAGATATAGAGTTTGGCCTAAAGCTGATCCCTGTGGCACCCCGGACGTGCCATGGATTATTTAAATAAGAGCGGAAGAATCTCACCGCCGTATGATCTAAGCCAAGAAAGTCAAATTTGGCAATGATAAGATCGTGGTCAATACTGTCAAAAGCCTTTGAGTAATCAAGGGGGATTAGATAAGTAACCCAACCCTTGTCCAGTGGATTTATGATATTGTCAGTAAGATTGAGAGGTGCCGTAATAGGACTTTAATATTTACGGAAACCCGATTGATGATAAGGGATAATATCATTTTGAACAACATAATCATATAATTGTTTCGCTACAACTTTTTCAAGAATTTTTGACATAACTGGTAAGATAATAATAGGCCGCAGATCATTCAGAGACTCAGGGTTGGTCTTTTTTGGGATAAGTTTAATGATAGAGTGTTTCCATACTTCTGGAAAGTAACCAACTCCCAGACAACAATTCCCACTATGTGTCAAATAGGGAGCTATAACTGGTAAGCACAATTTTAACATCACTTTAGCCGGGATGAACTCATTTCCATGAGCATTTGATTATAAACCTAAGACAATATCTCTGATTTCATCGATAGTTGAGAGCTGAAGTGAGAAATGGTTTTACTAATTAAGTTTATTTAGTCTGTATTTCTACTCAAATCCTATTATTTGTTGAGTAGCATATTCTCATTATCTCTTGTACTATAATTATGTTTATACTAACACTGAAATTATAACTTATCGGAAACACTATTTGTCAAAGACTATATATAAACTGAATTTAACGCTAATGAAAAGATAATACGAAAATACGCGAAAAACTGAAATCATCAACCAAAATAATAACGTTAATTCATGTTTTGTTTGAAATGATTGGCTGAAACTAAGCATTCTCTTATACTCATCAATCATCACCTTGATGGTGATTACATGCTCAGATTTGTCATTTGTCAGTTGTAAAGTTGATTAGTAATATATTGAGGCGATATATGCAGGAGAAAAATGTTCAAATATCATATGATATCATTTCAATGTTGATTCAACCGAACGAGAAAAGTAGCGACATAATAAATGCATGTATTTGTTTTTGTTGATTTTGTTTACATAAACATGTTGTCTGGTCGATGCGAATGCCTCTCATATTGTACGTCATGTCTGAAATTAAAATTAAACAATGTCAGACGAATATGCAAGTCTTTTCCGTCAACTTGTCAAATATTTGAAATGTGTAAGCAATGTAACCCTGATTCACGAAACTTCACAATGTTAAATATGTAGAACGTTACCTCGTTTATTTCATCATTTTAACAATGCTCCAAGAAATATTGGTTAGTTTCTGTAGCGTAACTAATATGTCAGGGTGCCCAATGTTCTGTACTTCTCAAAATTATTGATTATACGAAAATTCGTTATATAATTATAACAATACAGCGATATGGTTCAATGTGGTATGCTATGTTTTCATAGATAATTGCTTAAATTCTACAAATGATCAATCGGCAGGGGGTAATTCAAACTCGGCACATGTCTCAGGTAGCTATACGAAATAAAAATAGTCAAGTTCCGCACAGAGATTGAAAGACTAACTTTTAAAATGTTTAAACTCGGCACATGAATAATAATACCTCCCTCTGCTTGCAAGAAATAGACTGATGTGATATTAAAACAAAATTTATTAATTTAAAATATACATAATACATATAGGTACATGGAAGAACATATTCAAAATTATATTTACACTGTACTATTTCAATTAATTTGAAATATACATAATACATATAGATACATAGGGAGAACATATTCGCAATTATATTTACCCTTTACTATTTTAATTAATTGCATAATAATGCAATATTATTTTAACATATTGCAGTTTGGACAATTTACTATTTTTATTCTCTATAATTTCAGAATTAACAAAATTATGACGTTCCTCAGTGGCTATATTTTCAAATTCATGAATTTCGTTAACACTTGCATTTAATATAGATTTCAGTTTGTACTTTAAGAAGGGCGTCTACAAAAATAAATAAAGCAGGATGCGTTTGGTACATGGATGCATTAAAATGGGAATGAAACGATTCGCAAGCATTGGTTGTTTTTTTTAATGCAGTAGAGGTATCAACTCATATATGTGATGGAAATTTCGAATTATCTGTCAAATAATTTTCGAAAAGTTAATCAGAAAGTATTTAATCTATTGGCTTAACATCGTAGAGGTCAATAAAATGAAAATCGTCAACGTCCTTTGGTTCCAAAAATAAAAGACTAAAACAATAATAGAGCCACTTTCCAATCTCAGAATTTTTGTCTTGGTATTCTTTTGATAAACCTAGATTTTGAATTTTTCTATACCATACTTGAGTTAAGTGGAATCGACACCCAGTAATTTTAACATTTGGATTTGGAATTTCTAACACTGCATTATGAATAGATATCTCAATATCTACTACTATTTCTTCTGGTACAAATTTGATCTTTATATAATCACAATTTCACAATACTCTTCAATTTTTGATATGCAAAACCGATATGTTTTTCACTTTTGTCTTTTAATAAACAAAAAACTAATGGTACATAATCACCGTTAAAAAAAGCATGTATCGTAAACATTTGTGTGAAATATTTTGTGCAGTAAGAAAATGTACCATCCATATAAGTAATTTTCGATTGACATAAAAACTTCAAATTAGACTGTACTATTTTAATTAATTTAAAATATACATAATACATATAGGTACATAGGAAGAACATATTCTAATTATATTTACACTGTTTACACTTTTGTTTTTAATAAACAAAAAACTAATGGTGCATAATGACCGTTGAAAAAAGCATGTATCGTAAACATTTGTGAGGAAATTTTTTGCACTAAGAAAATGTACCGTCCATATAAATAATTTTTGATTCACATAAGAAATTTAAACTGCTTTTACAGCTAAATATCACTAAATTTTTGGATAAATCATTAACAATTCAGAAGGTTTTTCTGTAATATCACTTGCGGCTTTTCTCTTCAAACAATGACTTAAAACTGTCTTTGCAACACATTTGTTAGTTCATGATTATGATTTACGCTTAGTATGAAAAGTCTAAAATTGTTGCCAGTTTTGCCAAAATCACTACCGGAGGTTCATGATGCTTTGAATGAACTTCAACCAAAAACCAACAAAAATGAAGAATTCCTAATTGTTAATGATTTATTCGAAAATTTAGTAATACTTAGCTCTAAAAGTTATTCAAAGTTTTTAAGTGAATCAAAAATTATTTATATGGACGGTACATTTTCTCACTGCACAAGATATTCCTCACAAATGTTTACGATACATGGTTTTTTAACGGCCATTACATACAATTAGTTTTTTGTTTATTAAAAGACAAAAGTGTAAACAGTGTTAATATAATATTGAATACGTTCTTCCTATGTACCTATATGTATTACATATATTTTAAATTATTAAATTTTGTTTTAATATTACATCAGTCTATTTCTTGCAAGCAGAGGGAGGTATTATTATTCATGTGCCTTGTTTAAATACGTTAAAAGTGAATTTCTTAATCTCTGTGCCGAACTTGACTATTTTTATTCCGTATACCTGAGACATGTGCCGAGTTTGTATCACCCCGTGGAAATATCTATAGAAGAGGAAGAGATCGCTCATATTTCTATGCTATTCTAAAGAGGTTATTAAATTTGTGAGTTTGGCATCACCGACCGGACCGATAGCTCTCTTCCGAATACAATTAAAAAGTTTCATCGTATGTTTGGGAGTAGAACTCCATACGTGTGAACGGTACTCCAGGGCAGGTCGACTATGTGTTTTGTAGATCATGAAGATCTGCTAGAGTGTGCAGTAGTAGTTCCTGCATCGAATAGAGATCTAAGTTTGTGCAAAGCATTCATCATTATTCCAGAAGGGGTACTGTTGGTGATGACACAGAGCACGGATATCAAAAACAATCATCTGAAAAGCTATGTTCGAGACAGGAAGTAGTTTCCAACAGATCGTTACAAGAACTAAGTTATTGCACGCGGAACACGAGCGTTGATAGCCATTGTATCCAAGGAGACTCCGTCAACCACCATATAAAGGAGTCGTCTATCTGAGATAAAGACAACGTAGTTAGGGGATACATCACTTGCGGAAGTTTTCCAAGGAATCGGTGCCCAATTATGCACAACTAGAGATTCTCCATGTTTTCCAATGAACTGCCTCATTATATTTGCTATGTATGCAAGCTGTTGAACTATCTGTTGAAAACATATATTTATGCGAATATTATGAAAACAGTTATATTCATGAGGATTTCGCAGTTGTTATTTATATGTTCTAATTTTTTACATTCCATGAATTTCATGAAATTTACAACATTGTTTAATCATTTTCCCTTGTCTGATCGTAGTACTCGACTGGAAAATTATAATATATCTCAGTCTATATCGGAAAGGAGCTACTTCTTCAATGTTTTATTTCGTGCAAACTTTTGAGTCATTCAGTTAGTACTTCCGTCTCTGAGTCAATGTTGTTAGTTGCCACAAATTTGAATATGTGAGGCAGTGGCGATTTCTCCAGGTAGGCTTCACCATATGAATCAAACCCAGAAATAGGAAAATAAGTATGCAAGATTGTTATTCAAAAGATTCAAATATTAAAGAGCATTGCCAGATGAGAATGAGTATTGGATTAAATATTGATCAAGCTCAAAAATTAATATGTACCATCCATTAAAATCCAATTATTCAGATCTATTCAAAGGGGGGTAGTAGCATTTTCAGTTTTTTCAGAATACGTTTTCAGAAATAGCTAAAGCAACAGCGCTTTTACAGTCAATACCTATATAAATATTACGAGAGTTTAGAAGTTGCGAATATTTTCAGTCAAATTTACTGAATGTTGAATATTGCTAGGGCAGAGCAAAAACATTGAAGAACAACTGTGCGAAATATGAACTCGCAGATACCTACCATAAAAACGATAATAAATATCAGAATTTTCATTATACCTGCCAAAAATTAGATATGATGCACGAAATTTACTGGCAAAAAATTCAATGTTGTACCTTAAGCTGTTTTCAAATTATAGAGTAGAACAGTCCGTTGAAGTACTCGGCGCTATCACCTCAGTTTCGGGCGCTGTTTGGTGAGTTGACAATCTGGCCGATTGTAGAGAGAAAAAGTGATAAGGAATGAGCTTGCGCAACTAGACGCTTTTGATCGACATATGCGAATGACGGCTTATGAGAAAGACGACGTGAGCGTAGCGACCGAAGTCTTTCTTCCTTTCGGCTCATATGGCACGTTTTTGGACTCTAGAAACGGTGACCCCAATTTACCGTGCTTTATTCCTGCGGCTCACTCTCATGATCGGCTTATGCGCCATAATTTAAGTTCAACAAAGAGGGAAATTGGAATGCAACCGAATAACTAAATAAGACCCACTACCTTGAAATAGTTCAATAAAATTTAATCCATCAGTAATTAATAAATTCCATAATTCATTTCCAAAATTGAAAAATTGTTCAGGCAAGACATTTGATGAAAATTCCGACTTCAAAAAATACAGTATTTACAAAATCGATTGTGAATCGTGTTCATAATGGTATGTGGAAGGAACATTTTAACCCGGTAGAATAATGGTGAACAGTCAGCTTTAGCTCAAGAAAATTTACCACTCTTGAAACACAGTACGTACAAATATCTAGATAATTGCGAAGGGGTGGAAATGTATAAACGAAAAAACAATTTATCAAGTACCAATTCATCTCCAGCTGAGGGTAACCTTTTGTTTGTATTATTACCCCAAATGATACTTAAACAGTCACATTTTGATTCGTAATTTAGTTTAGGCTACTTGGTAGCTGAAAAACTACAACAGTATATTCAGTGGATAAGGGCGATTATTCCTCATTTATAGTAGTATATATTCGTTGTTGTGATTATTGTAGAAGGTATGTGCTGAGATGTTCGTAATAAAAAAATAATGAATAAGAAATATTTAGAGGGTGAATTTTCAATTCACTTCTAGTTTCGATAATTATTTTCACAATGGATCATCCTGATGATGAAAGTTCTATTTTCACTTGTGAGTTTATATTAGTATCTTATATGATCTCCTTTATGAAGATGTGACGTAGGTTATTTTGAAGTGAATAGATCTTAACAAACTGGCTTTATACGAAACTATACTATATGTCAAATAAGTAGAACATCTGAATCAGTCTAAAGAACCAAACAGTGATTACCTAGTAGTTTAATTTAGTCTATTGAAGTAATACGTTTATAAACTTGTTGAAAACGTTGAAATCTGTCATCTTACTTCAATTATGTGAATGTTGGGTAAAAGAGATGAAAGGGTGTGTAACCCAGTATTTGTAACGATTCCCATGTATAGTTGGCCAAGGTAGCCACCGCCTATTGTGAAACAGGTAGCGCGATACCATTCATTTTGTATATATATTGAAACATGAGTCTATTGGACTTATTAAGAGGGTTCTTAGGGTAAATTTTAAAAGAAATTGTTTCTGCAGTCGCATGGGAAGGAAGTGAACAGGTTAGTTGGGGAAGTGTCGTGACTGGTGTATGAAACTCAATTTAAGAAGTACCTGTGGCATTTTTCATTGTCAAAACTTATGATTCGCTTTTTTTTAATTCAATATATCATAATAATTGTATATCCAACATAGGTATAACTGACCGTCAGTTGTAAGGATACTAGAATTTTTAAACTAATTCGCCGGATTAGATGTTTCTCAGAAATTGAAAATTGATAAAATTTCTTCAGATGTTAACCACGTTCTAATCCACGGTATAATATAATGGTAATGCGTCTCATATACTGTTATACAAGACGAAAGCGTAGCCCAAATCTGTGAACTTACAACTCTTGCCGCAGGGTCGCTACGGTTGGATGTAAGACGAGCTAAACGGCGAGAACGATGATAAGTTGGTAATTGAAAGTAAAACAATTGTTTGCGCTATTAACAACAGAACAAAACTCATTACAATCACCCAAATTTAAACGAAAGTCCAGAGTTCGCAAAATTGTCGAATTTCATCTATAGAAAAATGCAATTCAATACCTGAAGAACAACATTTGTTTAGAAATTGAAGAAGTGAATTCATTTTTATTGGGAAAAGTCATTGAAAATTTTGACTTTCGGATACAGGCCTGTAAACAGAGTGGTAGTGGCGGTATGAATGATATCGTTTTCACATCTAATTGTAAAAGATTTAACAATTGTAAAAGATTCCCAATAAAAATTTCCGAACTTTATTCACGATACGTGCTCTTTTTTTTTGAAAAAGAAATCAATAAATGAATCACCCTGCAAAGTGTTTGAAAAAAAATTCTGTATCACCCAAACTGCAAAAAAATCGCAAATAATCTGTGCAACATTAAAAAACTGGAAGGATTGGTTAAACAAATTCTAAAAAAAAGTCTTTGGGAGCTCTTGAGGGTTATTGAGTTTTTCCTTATTGAATATGGGCATAAATTTACAAATTGATGAATTAACTCTACATATAGATTACAATGTAGATCAAATATAAATATGGAAATATACGGTCTTATCTATCTCAGTAATATTCATTGTTAAGGAAAAACTATACTTGTATACGGCAGAAACAACTTGTACATAATAATCAGACAGCGATTTAAGATATTCTAACTGTAAGGAATTAGGCAGTTGTGTAAACAGGAGTTCTTCACTCATTTCACCATGTATTTGTAAACACAGTAAATAGTTAATATTAATATTATGCAACTTTCCAAATAATAATAATATCTAACACTCAGAAATTCAAAATTTTTGACTTAACTATTGTCCACCAAAATTCGTGAATTCACCCACTGTGTGCCGTATAGCTCCTCTTACATCCGACGGCAGCGACCCTGCGCCAAAAGTTGTAAGTTCACAGACATGGGCTACGCTTTTAATATACGAGACGCACTACCATTATATAATATCGTGTTCTAATCTTATTGAGGATTACGTGATCCAGTGGCGCATTCAAGGAGAGGGAGCTTTATAAATTACTTACAATTTCAAAACATCGTTCTTAGTCCAATTACAGATAAATGAATAAAAGATTTGATCGATAAAGTAAATGAACAAACACTATTTTTTTCTGTGTATATTATAACTAATTTTATCACGCAACGTGACTGTAGTTTCGACAGTTGAACTGTCATTTTCGAACGATAACACAGTAAGTTATAATTTACTAAAAAGAGAGTGTTTGCTTACTTACTTCATCAATATGATTAATTACCACAAGATGTCAACTTCTGCAATCAATTATTTAAAAATTGAGCATTTTGTTTTATTGAATAAAAACTCATACTAACGAAGAGATTCACTATAGTGCAATAAGGGGTGACATCTATTAGATTCCTGACGGAATAGCGATATCTGATTTTTGACGGAACTTGATACCATTTTTCCATTCACGCAGTCAGAAGATAGTTGAAGTGTGGACGTTACTGCAATTCAGCAAAAAAATACGCGCATTGTAAAATAAGATCTGTGAGATATAATGTAAGATGAAGTTTCACTGCTTTGTGCCGGAGTAAAGGAGTTGGATTGGCCGAAGGTTTTAACTCAATAAAGCATCACTAATACTCGTTATAACGAGTTCGAATTTTCCTTCTAATTGGCCCATATAGCATTTTGAACATTCTATTTTAGGAATTCCAAAGTTGTCGAAATCGGGAACTATATCAAAGTTGTTGCCCAAACAGGTTTTTAGCGTGTTCTCACATCTATAAACTGGTTGCATTGCAAATTTAGAGATGAATTTATGGAAATGATTGATAACTGAAGGATGATGAGTGAAACTTTCCAATTTTTCTACAGAACAACGAAGTTGTAGAACTCTTTCTCTAGTGAGGTCTTTCCCTATGCCCCCAAACCTTCTAGTAAAATACGAATGCCTATCTTCTCTACTAACATTCCATCGCTGGCTCATACGGTCTTCTTCGAATATTATTAGTCAAGGAAATAAAGCATTCCACATTCCAAACCCGGCGCAGTTGAATGGATTGAGATGCGGTTTTTTCCATTCGTTTCAGAAAGTGATTTAGAAAATTTGTCCGACAAAAAATGCATTTTTCTGAGTGCACTCCTTGAGATAAATGAAAAAACGGACTCGAATTGGTTTCTCGGGGGTTTTTGGGGTCGCTGAACACGAATATGCTATCTAGAAAATTCACTCAGGTCCCCTTGGACCTCTTTCGAGTATCCGGGCGCCCTAGACATCGTTTAATGTTTGTTAAATATTCGAGAGGTGATATAAAGGTTGCTAGTGATGATAGCGACTTGAAAAAACTCTCCTGCAATACCTGGTCGTATCCTGAGACCGGGTAACCATGTCATCTTCTAGGAATTTGTTAATTTTTCTTCATAAAACGAACAAATTCTAGCTCTCAGAGTTTTCAAAGTAGCCGATCACGACTATGACACTCACAATGTTCTGAAAATTACCAGGCGGTGTTTCCTGGTCTCTGGAGCCTTGTGTATCTACGTCATCTTCTGGGAATTTGTTAATTTTTCTTCATAAGAGGTAACAAATTCTGGCTCTCGAGGGTTTTTCAAAGTCGCCGATCATGATTATGATAGTCAGAAAGATCATGCCTAGAAGATGACATATATACACAGGGCTCCAGAGACCCGGAAACACCTCCAGGTAATTCGCAGAACATTGCGAGTGTCATAGTCGTGATCGGCGACTTTGAAAACTCTGAGAGCCAGAATTTGTTCCTTTCATGAAGAAAAGTTGACAAATTCCTAGAAGATGAAGTAGATACACAGGGCTCCAGAGGCCCGGAAACACCTCCAGGTAATTTGCAGAACAATGTGGGTGTCATAGTCGTGATCGGCGACTTTGAAAACTCTGAGAGCCAGAATTTGTTCCTTTCATGAAGAAAAATTGACAAATTCCTAGAAGATGAAGTAGATACACAGGGCTCCAGAGGCCCGGAAACACCTCCAGGTAATTTGCAGAACAATGTGGGTGTCATAGTCGTGATCGGCGACTTTGAAAACTCTGAGAGCCAGAATTTGTTCCTTTCATGAAGAAAAATTGACAAATTCCTAGAAGATGAAGTAGATACACAGGGCTCCAGAGGCCCGGAAACACCTCCAGGTAATTTGCAGAACAATGTGGGTGTCATAGTCGTGATCGGCGACTTTGAAAACTCTGAGAGCCAGAATTTGTTCCTTTCATGAAGAAAAATTGACAAATTCCTAGAAGATGAAGTAGATACACAGGGCTCCAGAGGCCCGGAAACACCTCCAGGTAATTTGCAGAACAATGTGGGTGTCATAGTCGTGATCGGCGACTTTGAAAACTCTGAGAGCCAGAATTTGTTCCTTTCATGAAGAAAAGTTGACAAATTCCTAGAAGATGAAGTAGATACACAGGGCTCCAGAGGCCCGGAAACACCTCCAGGTAATTTGCAGAACAATGTGGGTGTCATAGTCGTGATCGGCGACTTTGAAAACTCTGAGAGCCAGAATTTGTTCCTTTCATGAAGAAAAATTGACAAATTCCTAGAAGATGAAGTAGATACACAGGGCTCCAGAGGCCCGGAAACACCTCCAGATAATTTGCAGAACAATGTGGGTGTCATAGTCGTGATCGGCGACTTTGAAAACTCTGAGAGCCAGAATTTGTTCCTTTCATGAAGAAAAATCGACAAATTCCTAGAAGATGAAGTAGATACACAGGGCTCCAGAGGCCCGGAAACACCTCCAGGTAATTTGCAGAACAATGTGGGTGTCATAGTCGTGATAGGCGACTTTGAAAACTCTGAGAGCCAGAATTTGTTCCTTTCATGAAGAAAAATTGACAAATTCCTAGAAGATGAAGTAGATACACAGGGCTCCAGAGGCCCGGAAACACCTCCAGGTAATTTGCAGAACAATGTGGGTGTCATAGTCGTGATCGGCGACTTTGAAAACTCTGAGAGCCAGAATTTGTTCCTTTCATGAAGAAAAATTGACAAATTCCTAGAAGATGAAGTAGATACACAGGGCTCCAGAGGCCGGAAACACCTCCAGGTAATTTGCAGAACAATGTGGGTGTCATAGTCGTGATCGGCGACTTTGAAAACTCTGAGAGCCAGAATTTGTTCCTTTCATGAAGAAAAATTGACAAATTCCTAGAAGATGAAGTAGATACACAGGGCTCCAGAGGCCCGGAAACACCTCCAGGTAATTTGCAGAACAATGTGGGTGTCATAGTCGTGATCGGCGACTTTGAAAACTCTGAGAGCCAGAATTTGTTCCTTTCATGAAGAAAAATCGACAAATTCCTAGAAGATGAAGTAGATACACAGGGCTCCAGAGGCCCGGAAACACCTCCAGGTAATTTGCAGAACAATGTGGGTGTCATAGTCGTGATCGGCGACTTTGAAAACTTTGAGAGCCAGAATTTGTTCCTTTCATGAAGAAAAATTGACAAATTCCTAGAAGATGAAGTAGATACACAGGGCTCCAGAGGCCCGGAAACACCTTCAGGTAATTTGCAGAACAATGTGGGTGTCATAGTCGTGATCGGCGACTTTGAAAACTCTGAGAGCCAGAATTTGTTCCTTTCATGAAGAAAAATCGACAAATTCCTAGAAGATGAAGTAGATACACAGGGCTCCAGAGGCCCGGAAACACCTCCAGGTAATTTGCAGAACAATGTGGGTGTCATAGTCGTGATCGGCGACTTTGAAAACTCTGAGAGCCAGAATTTGTTCCTTTCATGAAGAAAAATTGACAAATTCCTAGAAGATGAAGTAGATACACAGGGCTCCAGAGGCCCGGAAACACCTCCAGGTAATTTGCAGAACAATGTGGGTGTCATAGTCGTGATCGGCGACTTTGAAAACTCTGAGAGCCAGAATTTGTTCCTTTCATGAAGAAAAATTGACAAATTCCTAGAAGATGAAGTAGATACACAGGGCTCCAGAGGCCCGGAAACACCTCCAGGTAATTTGCAGAACAATGTGGGTGTCATAGTCGTGATCGGCGACTTTGAAAACTCCGAGAGCCAGAATTTGTTACATTTTATAAAGAAAAATTAACAAATTCCTAGAAGATGACGTGGTTACTAGGTCTCAGGGTACCACCAGGTATTGCAGAAGAGTTTTTAGACGTCGTGATCATCACTAGCAACCTTTATATCACCTCTCGAACAGTTAACAAACATTAAACCATATCTAGGGCGTCAGGACGCCCGGATACCCCCGGGAGGTCCAAGGTGACCTCAGTGAATTTTCGTGATAGCATATTCATGTTCACAGACCCCAAAAATCCCCGAGAAACAAATTCTTAATAAAGATAATATTCCAAATACTATTGTATAATCTCTCATTGGTACTTTCTGTTATACATTCCTGTCATTAACGCATCAGTTGTAGATACTCGGATTATTCATCATTATTAATGCTATAAATCGATTGAGATATTCTTTCCAATTGTTTTGTTACATTGGTAACCGAATATTGTAGTTCTTGAAAAAATTTTAACGTTCGAAGATAACTTTTCTTTTTATAATTATGTACTTTCTATCTGAATTGTCATATCTGCAGCTCCATGGATCCGAGTATGTTTCGAGGAATTTCACAAGATAACTTAGTAAGAAGGTCATCTTTCAATAAAAGTTGCCAGAGTCATTTATAACGATTTTAGGTCACTTTGAACAATGAAACTTACAACAATACGGATTCGCAATAAATACCTGAAAGGATTAAAAATATACAATTGAATGTAGGGTCACAAGTTCGTGTGGTCTTCAGGTTGCTCAATACTGTTATATATTTACAAACTTGGAGTAACCGTTTCGCTTTTTTTTATTCTTTGCGTGTTATAAGAATGTCGGAGTGCAGCGATACAATTATTGTCTTGGATTTGACGTGCATACAGGCAAAAGGAGAGCATTCATTTTATATCCCAATGATGCAATTTGTGTCAATCTCGTCTTATCTAGTTCATCTAATAGTTTATTATGTTGTCAACTATAAAGTATTCTGTTGCTATATTTAATAATAGTGTATTTCTCCTATTGAAAGCCCGATTTGAATAAGTGCTATACAGGATGATAAGCAGTAGGCGAATTTCAAGTTTTTAGTTCAGAATAGGGGAAGTATGAACATAAACATACCTTTCGGAACAATGGTAGAGGAAGTTTTGTTTTGAAGATTGAATGTTACTGGATCATTCAATTTAATTTATTCATTTTGACGGGATAATTTCCTCAAATTCAAACGTACACATGAACTAGTGATTATTGTTATCAATAATAAGACGTTTCACGTCAGTAGTAAATTTCTTAACAGATAGTTCAAAGGAATCAAATTACTCATAGCACATATTGATTAAACTACAAATTCTGCTTATTGGGCTATTGGCTCCATAAAGTATCCTATGATTAGAAATGTGTGGCATTAAAGTGTTCCTTAGAGGTCTTACTGATATTTGCAACCTGAATGACTACTGTAACATCTTGTACGGCCGAAGATAATTACTTATAACTTTGTAAAACAATAAAATGTCAAAGTTACTATGTCGTTTTATTACTAGCGATAAACCTCAATATATATAAGACTGTGATTTAAATTTTAAATTTTATCCAATGTTTGCTTTGAACATCATAATATTTGACCATCTTTTTTTTAACTGATTCTAGTTGGTTGATATGAACCGAATGATATGGTATCCATATTGAACAACAGTAATTCAAGTGTGATTGAACAAGTGATATAAGGTCAAATTAAGTCGAATATCGTTCTGAGACATTTATTGATGAGCTTATTGATCCATAATAATACCTAGATCACTTATGGAGGTACATGTTCCTAACTCAAATTTATTTGAGTAATTAGTAATATTAGCAGCCTCAATTCATCATGAAAATTGCATGGATCTGCATTCCTTCATGCGTAAGTTCAATTTATTCACGTGACACCAACATAATAAGGCATTCAAATCGGATTGTAGGAGCTGCCATGCATTTTTTGAAACAATTTTAATAAAGAATTTCAAATCATCTGTAAATAGTGATTACTTACAATATCTGAGTATAGATATCAGGATTTATGAAAATGTTGAAGAGGATTGGCCCAAGATGGGAATCTTGAGGAACCCAAGATGAAGCCTCATTAGTTGTCGATCTAAAACCATTGAGAGTCACAAATTGCTTCCAACAGCTTAGATATGACCGTAAGGAAAACATGATGTAAAATAATAAGAACCTCCCAGGTGAGGAAATGTCGTACAAAATGTGGATCATATTGATGAGATGATGAAGAACTCCAAGATTTGCTTTAGTAAACGAATTCAAGTGATTCTTACCAGCAGTTTATTTGAGTTGGACATTACAATAATTCCTTTAATGATGACAAATATCTCATCTATTTAACAGAAATTCGGTTCACCACGTGTTAATTAATTCAAAATGAATAGTTAAATGTTAGACAAAATTGAAATTCACACTATAATACCAATATTCTACTAACAATTGATTCACTTCACTGTGAGACTCATAGAATGAGTTATTTTTTGATACAATTACCTATAATTCCTTCAATAATTTAAGAATATGTATGTGTCCGGGATGAGATGGGTATGGCAACTAATGTTATTAGGATAGCTTTTCAGCAAATATGTTAGCGAAGCTAATGAAGTGTAAATTTCTAATTGATCGTCCGAAACTGCGATACTGTTTCTAATCATTCTATTTTCAATGATTCTTATATTATTCTTCATGTTGTTTTCGTTGATCGTGCGTAATAACTTTTATATTCCAATAGGTGTTTAACGCAATTATTTGAATCTCTCTTCTGTAGTCTACAATTCTGCCATTATTCATAAGACCATACAACAAAACTGCGTCTTGTCTGGTTTATGTATATGACATGGTTTAGCTTATGAATTCAATTTGTGAATTTTCCAGATTCTTGAGGAATCTTTATTATAACTTGTTTGAAATTTTATAAGCAACTTGTTAACCCATTTTATTTGTGGAAATCAGGAATGTTTTCCTATGATGAACGTAAAATTTTAAGATTGAACAAAAAAAAGTTGATCCATCGGTACTAACTAGAAGATAATGACTGTTGAGGTTTTCATTGAGTTATCATATTAGAAATATTCTGATATGGTAGGCATCATCAATGCACTGTTTTCCATTCTATTTCACATCTATATCAAACCTATAATTATTTAGAGGTAGGTGTGTATCACAGGTATATAGATCAAATGCAACAAGCATATGTCAACTAGGGTGTACAACGACATGATGTATGGTAGTATTTCTTTGTAATATGTAGCAATATTGTAATAGTCAAATCTAGATAATCCAAATAGTTATTATTTTCAACTATTAGAGATCTATATATTCACAACTTTTCACAGGAATAACGCAGCCAGCATTAGACGCCGTATTTTCATGCTGACAAGACCAAATCTTCCCAGCAGTGAATATTGGGGGTATCCTCTGATAGGATATACCCATCAATTCAATAAGACAGGCACTTAATGAGGATTACAATCAACAGTAGATGAAGGGATAAAATCAACAACATTCGGGCTATTATGGAATATAAAGTAAGCTCTAGAACAATTGTTCTGTACATATGTATTGAAGAAAAATTAATAATTGTGAATCAAAGATAATTCCAAGATCTTCCATTTTACATGCTCGAGGTAGAGGAAGGTAAGTAATGTAATATGAAAACTTCTGGTATATGCGACCACAGAGCATTTTGGAATCTCAAGATCTAGCTCGTTTGATTGACATTATGAATCAAAAAAAGTATAAGCTCCGTGGAACAACAGATGTCACCTCGGATATGTCAGACCTAAAGCAAGCAACATCCACACTGGTGTCGATACTGCAGTAACTAACTGACAAACATGCAAGACTTAGTTTTGTATGGAGAAAATATACAGATGACGGACACGGTCAAGTACCTTGGGGTAAGCCTAGATAAAAGGCTGACCTTTGTGAAGCATCTGGAGAAAACCGCTAACAAAGCGATAAGGGCCCTGTGGACCTGTCGACGTACAATTGGGAGAACCTGGGGACTCACTCCACGGATGGTGCACTGGGTGTACACAACCATAGTGGGACCCATTGTAACATACGCCGCCATCGTGTGGTGGCCAAAGACGAAAACTAAAGCATCCCAGCATTCACTGAACTGAACAGAGTTCAGAGGCTGGCATGCTTAGGAGTAACAGGCGCAATGTCGACCACACCAACGGCTGCTATGGAGAAACTGTTGGGGTTGGAACCACTGCACCTCGCCGTTCAGGCAGAGGCCATAAGAGGAGCGTATCGCTTCGATCTTATCGGCCAAGGCAAGGCTGATCAAAAAGGCCGAAGCATCCTCGGATTGCTTGGATCACCTGGGCCATTGGGGATGAGATCCGATAGGATCAAGGTTCACAGCACTTCCGTACGTTTCATGATTAAAACCGTGAATGGGCGGGAGAACGCTGGGGTAGTCCTCATATGATGTCAGGAGACTCCATTTGGCTTACCGAGGGCACCAAGACGGAAAAAAGTACGGGTGCCGGAATAGTCGAGAAAACGGACCAAGGGGAAAGAATGTCTTTGAACCTAGGGACTTTTGCGACAGAATTCCAAGCAGAAATAATTGCAATTACAATATGTGCTCAAATTATGAGGGAGAGAGCCTATGAGAATAGACAAATCACAATCATAGTGAGGAACCTGACAGTGCTCAAGGCACTGGAGTCATACACAATCACCTCACAATGTGTACTTGATTGCGTCAAAGAACTAACGGCACTAGTAATGAACCCCAATAGAGTAACACTCGTTTGGGAGTCTGAAGAAACCAAACGAGAAGGGACAGAAACTGCCGTCGCACTCGCTAAAGCGGGGGCGGAAAAACCACTGATTGGACCAGAGCCAACCTGTGGCATTTCTCATGCCACAGCGAAATCTGTAATTCAAAAATGGCTTGAGATAGAGCACCGTGCCTACTGGAGAGAACTGCCCCGCATGTCGCACACCAAGCGACTGATCTCCAGCAGCAACGAGCAAATAATCTGCTGACGTTCAGCAGACAAGAAATACGGAATCTTGTTGCATTCCTGGCCGGACACGCCCCATACAAAAAACACCTCTACACGATGGGACTGGTAGATCAGCCCATTTGTAGGGGTTGCGGCGTGGAAGATGAGACACCTATGCATGTGCTGTGTCAGTGCACGGCATACACGGTAGGTCGTCGGACATACCTCGGAGACGATAAGACTACACCCGAGGAAATCAGAAGTATCCCCTATATCAGGCTACTGAAATTCATAGAATACACCGGACTGAGGAGGGGGTAGAAACAAGTGAGGGCACAATAGGACTATAATGACCGTAGTGCTGTGGGGCTCCCCTTAGGACGGAGAACCAACCTCACGGAGGAGGGGTTTCAGTCGGTAGGAATCCGGCACACCCCGCACGGAGCACCCGAGGCGTCTATGCAAGATTTCCCATCCTCTACGTAAAAAAAAAGAACTAGCTGACAAGGTGTGGAGGAAGCCAAATTTATTAAGCTTTTTGATTATTATCTGGTGATCTAACCGGTCGGAAGCTTTGCTGAAATGCGCTAGACAACCTGTACACAGCTTAACACATTCCCCAAATTGTGTGATGATAGTGCGAACAGAATGTTAAATGGAGCTATTTTATAATTAATTAATCTAATTGAATTCGCAGGAGTATACCAATTTGTTTGGGTGGGCTATCTGTATATGTTAAATTCCGAGTGATTAACTTTTTTCATAATCTTACTATTAAAGAATGGCAGCTGGTTATCTGTTTCTATTTTTACAGTGAATTTGGAATTGGCAATTAAGCTGGTTCGAAAAGCCATGTAAATCAGAATCTTCACTCTTAATCGCGAAAAATCAATAAACACATCTAGCCAAACTTTTGGAAACTGATTCAATTTTAAGGAGATTTCGAGTTTGCTTAGAAAAATGTCGACAAAAAAAGGAGAACGTGTAAATGGATTGGCCATTGTACATCCACTTGTGTGTTCATAGTATAAATAGTATATTTATAGTGTAGCATCTTACAAATCAATAAAATTATCGAAAGCAGATCGCTCAAATATTCCGTATTTACAGATAAAATCAAGAAATTTAGCTTGGTTAAATATCACTTTAACTTCCTTTTGAATAAAGTGGTATTTAACAAAGTAACATTTTTTGTTTTTATCTATAATATCACAAATAATGGACAGCTCCATTCAAATTTTATGTCGTATTTGTTGAAATTCCTGTCTTTAATATGTCGTTGAATGTTGATATCAATTTTCTATATATCGTAATAAACTTATGAGTATAAAATATCAACACATGCTATTCCTTTACATTCCCTGTAACGCATAAATTTCCTTATATGAATAAATGATAATATGTTCGTGCAGGTTAACAGCAAAATAATTTTCATCTTCGCTCGTGCTGTATAAAGTATACATCTCGTTTTTATACACGTCATTTATCAAAGCATGCGCTATAATATTTAGGCGATAAGTAATTTTAATGCCTTTTCGTGTCAGCTATACAACAAAAATTGTTTATTATTGTATTCTGATATTAATTTTTAGTGAAACCAAATAGTTCTGATTGAATATTTCTTTATTATAAACTTTCTCTGTTTCTTCATTGACAAAATGGTGCAATAACGCATAAATATCGCTTATAATGTTGAATAAATGGATGCATGATTATTACGTTCTTTTATTCGTCCTCCTGAATTACGTGATACTTGTCTATTCGGCTGTGCTCTCTGCATTTGATTGCCAAAAATGTGAAATTACTCTTTACAATGGCATTAATTTATTCAAACTTTGAGTAAAATGAATATTGTTATGAAAATTTACTTGAATCTCATGTATCGAATCGAAAACCAACACAATGTTCTTGAGTACTAAATATACTTTCTTTCATGAAGCAAGTTTTCATTTTACTGATTAACTGCTTTGATTCGTTCGGTTTTCGTGAGCCTGACAGATATTGCTGGTCAGGCTAATATTGTATTTCCGCCTGAAACATGAAATTTTCTCCTGGTTTCAACTTTTGAACGGTTCTCAAAAATCTGCATTCCTTGTGTCACACGAAAAATCTTCGAATTGTATGTCTTCAATAACGAACGTATTTCTGACTTGATGAAAATTGTTTTTCATAGCCTTTAAGCTTAGATGAATGCCTTTAAGCACAGATGAATGCATGACAAGTCTCTTATCGTCTCGCCGAGATTTTATTCTGACTATGGCGTCGAGACGATACGAGATAAAACCTATTAAAACGAGACTAGATGAGTCGAGACGCCATGTCGAGTATTGTTTTTCTTTATATTAATGTTTTTTAGTGGTCATTCCCATTTACCAAATAAAATAACACTGATGTTTCCTAATTTTTTGTCTATTGTGTAGGATGCTTTATTTCTGACAGTGGGCGAATGCCAATTTTTTTTTATTCCAAGAATGCGAATATTACCAGGGTGCGTATTGCCTATTACTGTCAAAAACTGATGTCCTTCATGAAGTACGATAGTGTTACTCATTGCTAAGAATACTATATCATACCTACTTGTCAGTGATATCAGTTAACCACTTGAATGATTTGAGAAAATTAAACATATCGGCGAAATAAGAGATATTTAGATGATGTACATTTTTCACCAGGAAGAAAAATGATTCTTCACCCGATGATCATTCTGGGGTCAAGCAATTATCAATTTGGACCAATAGTCCAGAAATGGTGATGAAATATGAAATTTTTATTTGTTTTACAAATTTTTATTGGAAACAAACCAAATCGGGATAACGACCCGAGTAGAAACTTCGCCTATGAGCCAATAATGATTATTCAGTAGGTTATATGAATGCTGCCTTAGACAATATCATTATCAATTTAATAGCTAGTTTTTCACACAAAATAATGGATTAGCTATGAGATTCCCATTAGGTCCTCTGTTGGTACATTTCATGTCTTCTTTTTATTGAGGAAACTATAATCAGTTCTCTTCTAGCAAAAAAACATATTTATTGTTGGTTTAGATATGTAGATGATGTTCTATCCTTCTTCAAAGGTACATCACGATAATATAATGTTTTCTTATCCTTCATTAATAATATCCATCCTAACATTAAGTTCACTTTAGAAACTGAGAAAGATAAAATTTCCTAGACTTTAGCCTCCTGCACCATAATAATATCTTCATTTTCAAAATTTATAGAAAACCTACATACACAGGTACAACTGTGGCCAATTCTTCTTTTGGTCACCATAGTCACAAATTAGCAGCATACAACTCTATGATACATAGAGCCTTCTCACTTCCTCTTCCTCTTGAAAACCAGAATGAATATAATCAAGGTTATAGCCATTAACAATGGTTTTCAACCTGAAATTATATCCAAATTAATTGACAGAGAGAATCAGAAATTATTCTACTCAAGTAGCTATCCTTTTACAAGGAATTCTGATTCTTAATCAAAATAGATTCCTCTCACATATTTTGGTAACGTAAGTGGAAGAATTGCAGACATTTTATCGAAACATGATCTGAAAGTTAGCTTCAAATCTCAAAATAAATTGTCCCATTTTTTGTTCAATGCTAAAGACAAATCAGTTTAATAAACCTGGAGTTTATAAATTAACCTGTTCAGAGTGTGATAACTTTTACATTAGTATATCTAGTCGTAATATAGAAATAAGATGAACATTTTCGATCTTTTAGACTCAATAAAACAGATTCTACTTTCTCTAACCTTATTTTAGAAACAGGGCACACTTTTCCAAATTTAGACGAAGTTGAAAATTTTACATAACCAGAGTAGAGGTTTTAAATTACACACACTAGAATCTATAGAAATTTTCAAATGTATTGAAAATAATGACAATGAAAGTTCAAACGATCAATCAGATGTGTACCACAGCATTCTGTTTGATGTCTTGATAACGTAAAATTTCCCATAATCCTCTTGTGCCTTCGTAGTATACCTCCGCATTATAAAATTCTTTTGCACAATAATAACTCTACCTCATTATCCAATTTCAATTATACTATTCTAACAATGTATTTTCTCCAACCGGAACCCCACTCGTTACCCGTGTCTTATATTGTAATATATCGTTTGAAGATGACACGCTAGTGTCGAAATTATACGATATGTTTTTATAAAATACTTGATAAAAACTGAAAGTGTTTAATTATATTATATCAATATATAGTTGAACTAGGATGATCTGATATGTAAATGAAAATATGTTGAATATTTAAATTTATTATTTCCTAATTTTAAAATATCTATAAAACATATATAAATGTTATAATTGGAATTGAAAATATATAGTAATGATATCATAGAAGATACCCAGATTGTATGTTACATCCTTACTGGAGTTAAAATTCAATATAGGTGATATGTAATAAAGTGCTGTAAGTTTTATTGATATGAATCATTATAATGATTCTTGACCAAGCTATTAATTATATGTAAATTCTTGGGGCATATGTCACATTAACACACATGTTTACTATATTTTTCGTGTTTATGTACGTTTCGGTTTCCCGATCATCATCAAGAGACGTTTGAACATTAATTCACATCAACTTAAGCGCGGGATTCCTTGAACTGATTGAACTGAGCACTGAGCGGATGAAATCAATGCATCGTTATTGCAACTTAGACAACCTCAATTGAAATTAATGCGATATATATGCTCAGTTGTTAGTTCAATTAGTTATGATATGACTTAATGTTCAAACGTCTTCTGATGTTGATCGTGATACCGAAACGAAAACGTCTAGTAAACATATGTGACCTATCTACCGAGAATTTACATATAATTTATAGTCATCATGAAAATTACTTTTCAGGTTTATTATGAAGGTATAAATTGAAAAAATCATACGAAAAATAAGTTTATTCTGGTTTATTTATCAAGTTCTTAATTATGATATACAAATAAACAACTTACATTCTACAATAAGTTCATATTTTGAATTTCACGATAAGGAAAAATTATAGACATTGTTTCAAAGACTAAACCTTCTTTACAATTTACTAAACATATGGACAAAAATACACTGCTTAAAACTATACTCCTGTTTACTCTTAATCTGGACCTCATTTGCCACCTAATTTGCTTCTCCTGCTGTCTGTTTGATAGATTCGTTGATTTCCTCATCGTGATGTGGTTTATAAGTGAATTTTCACTTTATTGAAACCACATTTGAAACAAAGTTAGTTCTCATTCGCTCCTCACAAATTCTTATCAAGTACCTACACAATGTATTATTCACTCCATATTTAACACACTCACACTGGTAGCGATGAATACAAATTTTGCAGACACTGCAATATATCGTCTTACATCTGTTATCGCATACTTGCTCTAAATTCACAGTATTATACGTTGTGTTAGGATTTCTTATCGAATTTATCTTGAATTGTTCTTAAATGCTTTTCCCTTTTCGTGAGATTTTGATATAATTTGGTCATGGTAGCTGTTTGAATTTGGTCTTTCAATATTCTGAATCCTCTTCCACATTGTTATGTCTATAAGTTCTCAGATTGTGGCCAGTAGTTTCCGAATAGTTACTCTTGCATTCCTTTCCATTATAGGTTGTTTAATGATTCTACTGTCATGTTTGTAATGATTCCTGAATTTCTTCAGTGACAGTAGGATTTTGATTCTTCCTTCATCCTGAAAATAATACCCTGAACAGAACAAAACATATTTTAGATCTACAATAATATTTTCATATTTTTTTGATACCCAGTCGAATAGTTGACAAAATCTGTGTCATTAGCCACTTGTAAGGTACAATTCCTTAAACCAGTCTTTATTAGTTTCATTGATCATTTTCTTCATTTTATTTTTCATGTGTTTCTTCAAAGTTGGATCTCGTAATAATTCTCTCCTCGAATATTGCAGTATTTCAGAACGTGAACTTATTCCTTGGAATCAAAGTAATATATGACATACGAGGAAGTTCACAACTAACGACCAATCACCACCGATTTTCAATGACCACTGCAATGTAGTTTCTTTTTCAACGTAGTCCCGCAATCACGCGGGTTCTAACCTAACGTCATGTAGTACACGTTGTGGACTGTTCCCTGTCTCAATTCCAATTAGTTGTCTTGACAACCTACACCCCACACTCCTCGTCACGTGAGATGTAGGCCACCGGTGTTCCTGCAAAGTAGTGCGGCCTTGGTGAATTAGAATACCTACTATAAGCGTTTGCAAAAAAAAATTTTATGTTATACGACAAGAAGAGTTTTATAATTGTCATCATTATTCACATCAAAATTATGTCCTTTTTGAATCTGATTTTTGAAGAAAACTATCCTTGCAAATAATATTATGAATACCTTCTTCATGTAGATTGCACGTGGAAATTGTAGAATAATTGTAGAATTTGCCGAAGTGATTCAAGCTTTTTAGAGTCAGCTGGCAAAAGTATTAAAATCGGAATATATGTGAAGACAAATTGATTTTAAAACACTAGTTTTCAAATGAGTTGTCTCCCGTAAATAAATCATGAATTTTAAAGTATCCTTGAGGAAACCTGTTGTTTTAACACAGGATCCTTGGAGAAAATCAAATTTTCGCTATTGTGAATCTGAAATTTTCGTCTATAGCACCTTCTGAATCGCGGCTTAAGTTATTACTTGACAACATCCGAGCATTTATTTTGGTTCCAATGTTGCCAAGGACAATAGTCGAAACTAGTTACCTGTCCGATGGCACCGATATAATGTAACCTGTACCGTGAAAGGATATTTTGCAATTTAAATGGAATGAAGAACACATTTATGGATCTCTATGCATTCAAATCACATAAGGCCGGAAATCTTATTGAATTTCGAGAACGCAACAGGTCGAATTCTCGAGCAGGTTAAAATATACCGTCAATCATCCCGTCTCCGTTTCCGGTGTTTTCTCAACACGTGGTTCTTCAGATGGTAATCCTCTATTTCTACAGATCAGATGATCAGATTCCAAATATCTCATATTGTGAAATGTGGTGACTGCGATTAGTGAACTAACTAGATATTCGATCTTTTGAACAACCATTTTAATGAATGATTAATGATAATAGTTAGAACTCTACATTTTCGATTTAATAATTTCTCGTCTGTTAAACAATTCAAAATAATCACTGCTTTCGAGTAGCAAATTGTAAGCAGATGTGTGTATTTTGTTTAGGTCAGTACCCAAGCAATGCATTTTGAGGAACACTCATTTTAATTGCTGAATGCGTTCTTATTCATGTGTTTAAGATACCTCACAATCATAATTTATTTTCTTTCCTACGAGATTTAGGGCCTGAGGACCGTCAAAAACCCTTTTTCAAATTCGAATCAAAAATTCTTGGCTACTAAATATATAACGAGATAGTAAATAGACAAATTCGAGAAGTGTCTTATGTATGGTTATTATATCAGGAAAAATAGTAAAACTTATACTGCAGAAAAGAACAAACAAGGTAAATCATAGCAAATAGAAAGAACGCTTCAGGGGTTCACCATATTGAACAAATTCAAAATTTTGAAGCTCTTTCAGAACTAATATTTGTAAGTAGGATCGAGAACTAGGAAAATAAAATCAGAGGCGAGGAAATCTAGATTAAGCATTTTAAAGTACCTTGGAGTATTGAGAAAATGGTCTTGCTCTATTCTGAATAAGTATATTAAAAGCAACAACATTTTTAGTTGTAACGTCGAATAATTTTTTTCTAAATATCTATCACTGAAGATATGAATTGGAAGCAACCTAATCGGTCTCTTTAGAAATTTGCAAATCCCTGTAAAATAGTGAAAACAGTTACAGTATTTTTTCTGACTGCGATTGGACCTTGGTTATTTTGTATCCATCTTGTTTTTCAGTTGAAAATATAGTATTTTTCACATCATTATTCCGGTTACTGATCATACATTCAACCTGCAAACGTGTCCGAAATCAACATTTAAAAATTTAAAATGTTACGGTGCGTCTACCAGACGAACTTGCGAAACTCGTTGACTTTGTGGGTGGAAGAAATCATTGAGGACTGGTACAGCAAGAAGATAAGAACTTTTGTAAAAAGTATTTGCGAGTGTACATTCTTAGAAGAAATGAGAAAATTAAATCTTCAGGAAGCCTATGGGCTGAATAATTCTCGATGTTGAAATCGACCAATTTCCTTAACGAATATCAATGAATTGAAGTTTTAAAGTTAATTGCTTTCTGGAAGAAACAGAAAGTAGCATATAGGTAAAAAACTCCAGTGCTTTCACCAAAGAAGAGTTTACTTTGTTTTTACTTTAAGCACCTGACGAAAGATGTCTTGCACATGAGGTAAATTCACAGGAAGGTGAAAACATTCTTCAACTAAAAATGCTCGGAAGATGGAAGTCTTCAAGTATAGCCCAAGGCTACATTGAAGGCAGTTTGAAAACAATATTGAATTCACGGAAAAAATTCTTCATACCGAAAAAGCTGAAGAACTTTCAAATCATCGACCCCAGCGTGTAATCAAGAAGCCAAGGAAAACTGATGAATGGAAATTTAGAGAAGGAAGGTCATCCACAAAGGTCACACGAGTTTTCAGACAGTGCTAACTAACATCTTGCCTTGAACGTCTGTTTTCCAAAATGAGTTTCCTTTGACAATTGGCAGTTGCATTAATTGTACTTTCAACATTTATGTTAATTATGAACAATTATTAGTTGAAAAATCAATTATTGTTCAATTTTTAATTAATTTACTCACAGTTCTAGATAGTAAGTAAGGAAGCTCTCGAGTTTATCGTTAGTAACTAATACATACAACGTACTGTCTTGGAAATAGAGGTGGTAAGCAACCAAATAGAGCTCAATATCCCAAAAAAAGTGTTTTATCCTATCAATATGACAACTCATCACGAAGTAACGGCTTTATCGTCAAGTTGTCAATAGTTGAATTGGCATTGAAAGGAAGTGAAGGATATCATCATATCATTTCTCAAAATACCTGTTATGGACAATAATGAAGCCAATCGATTTTTTGTTCAAATCATCATGTATAAACAGGATTCTACACATATTATCTGAAATGTCTGAGTACGAGTGATCTTTTCATGTGAAGCCATTGATGAATTTCAATTGAACATCATATTTTCTATAAGACAGCTTACTTATTTTTGTTCCTTCCAATTATTTCTTATTATTACAATAATTCAAATTCGAAACGAAGTTAAATATTCAAAACAATGTTTCCTTGTTAACTTCCATTTATTAATGTTGAATTAGGAATTTTTTTTTGCTATTCGATAAGAAATTAGCGCAAACCAAACAAGACTGAATTATATCTTGTACCACAATAGTCCTGTACAACATTATTTAATATTTTATAGTATTCTCCAAATACTCTCCACAGCGCAGATTGATTTCGATAAATAAGAACTTAAATCTTTTATTCATGCTGTCTTTTTCACTAAATCACATGAGCTCGCGATGAAGAAAGTAATTGCTGAACATAGGGGATCAGAACAGACGAACGGAAAGGAACCTTAAACAGGAATTAAGTATTGCGATGGTTTTCCCCTTTTTATCTATATACCTACTCCGTAGTAGAGCTTTCCGGAAGGTACAAAGACATAATATATAATAATAACGGTTACACCTCCAATTAATACTCAAGTACCTTTAGTTAGAATAATAAGTCAATAATCAAGAAAACATAATAATAATTGTAATTTATTGGCTAAAGAATATCTCCTTTTACCGAGCTTGTTTAGTTCGGCCAGAAAGTTGTTTATTATATATGCCTTTCAAGAAACCTTTTACACCTCAGTCGTATTCTTAGATGAGATCTTACCGGTAGCAGAGGCTGGTAATAAAGTACTTTAGATTTTAAATCACACGGACGAACACGGCACTGTACGCGCCTCTACGCCTCTACTTTATTACGAGTCTCTGCTTTCTAGTTAACGCAATTCTGGTTTAATTATGTCTTTAAATTCACGCTGTTCATAACTGACCTGCATAGTGAGTCATATTGTTTCCTACAATTTCGAATTGATCCGATAAATGCATTTCATCAACTATAAATTCACATTTTTGTATCAAAATGGGGATGATATGAAATAAACGTACACCAAAACGATTTGACTTTAGATTTTATATACATTACAAGTTGTTGTCCACAGAATTTGTCGCAGAAACAGCTAATACTCGTAGGAACACTTAGCGGCCCGGGTTTTGCCGCCTTAAATTAATACATTGCATATGATTAGGAACAGCAATGTCATGATATCGAATTTTTTATGAACTAACAGGTATACTCGAAATACAGATTGACAATATGTTCATGATACAAATTATAATTTTGTTTCCTTCATTCTTATAAATCCACACAGGATTTGTCGGAAATAAAAATAGTCTATATGATTGCTTAATTATTAGACGTCTAGTACGACGTTTTCATCACGTTGTATCAGGCATTGCATTCATTGGCTACTACTCCAATGAATTCAAGAAATCAACAAGATGGTGATCACTGGAGGATAATTGGAATTTCAACAAAAAACATAAAGGTAGACAAGAAAATCCCCGATATGGAGTCTTCCATCCACTTCACGTTTTCCTATAACTCACTTATTATCAGTGGCGGCTCGTGACTTATGAAAGAGGGTGGACACAAGAAAAAACTTATCTATTTTTTGTACATAAAATCCGTTCTCCTATTTTTTTTCATGCTGGTTGTCTGTTATGAACACTAAAGTGGCAAAATACCACCTACGTCACACATGTCATCGCGCTCATAAATTGCTGAAAGCTCACTTTTTAATTTTACACTGTTCAGCACAGGATAAGATTTCACAGTCTCATCAAAATGTTTTTGTGGAAATGCATGTCTATAAGCTTTAAAATTTTGAGAATCTAATAGTATCGCAGCACTTAAGTGTCACATGTTTCCTTTGCAATAACGGCTCTGTTATCTCCAGCTGTCGTTTTTTATCTTTTCCTAGTGGGTTCTTCATTATTGCGTTATTGATTGTCATTGTCAGTAGAAATTCTAATTCGAATAATTTGCTGTTGAAACTGTTCAATACCCTTTTGCAGTTGAGCCCTGTCAATCCCCCCCCCGCATTTGAGTCTGATTGAATAATTTTTCAACATGTGGCATGATCAAACATTTTCAATCAGTAGAGAAATTCCGAGCAATTCAAATGTTTCAATAAACCACTTGCTTCACTAATAGTACCTGAATCCATCCCATCTTCGTCAATAATTTTGTCTAAACATTTTTTGAAAAGATCCTGGTGTTCAAATAATGTGTTCACACTTGAACTTTTGAAAATCCAACGCCTCCTAACGCCAGTTCAACGGCTCCGCAAAATTTTAGACACATAATTAATCGGCGCAAAATATAACGATTTTTTCCCAGAACTTCGATGTACTTAATTTTTAAGTCGCAAATGAGAACTGTCGAACTGTTCACAGTTCTAGAACACTAAAATCCATGCATCCAAGTGAGAAACGGGATTTTCGTGTTTCTTCCTCCTCTCTGCGATGTGTTTCAAATCATTCAACCCTTATTTATACTACGCACTAACCTCTTTCTCAAAAATTGAGCTCATAAGACAAAACAGTTTATTTGTTACTGGACATCCGCACATTCACTCGTATTTTTCATAGATATTCTTATTGAATACTCGTAAGTAATATTGTAAGTTCGGGTTTTACTTGTGGAAATGTAGTTTATTTGAAGATCAGGAATAGGCCTTTTTTATCAATAGTTTTTCCTCAAATGATGAGTGGGTTTTTCAAAAGATTTCGCACATAATTAACTTCCATCATTGATAGTAGACGTCACTTCAGACTTCACGTCTTGGAATTGAATTCACACACTGTACACTATGAAGGCAAGACGTTTACTGGAAATACGGCAGTTTGTGCTCCAAACCGACGGTATAAGCGCGGATGGCAAAGATAACCGTAGTCAGCTGAATCATACTTGAAATACGTACACTTCAGAACTTCCCCCGGAACATGGTTTTGAGCATTAGCATTGTATGCGCATGATGTACGGAATGAAATAAAGCACTGAATTACATGCGAACTTATTTCTGTGTTTATCCTGGTGATTGGATGGGCATGTTGATGGTTGGGTGGGCACGTGCCCTTGTGCCCTTTAGCAGCCACTGCTAATCATGAGGTGTACATACAGAAGATACTTATATTTCTACAGGATATTCAATTTCACCTGGCCGTTCTGATTTTTCTGAACTTATAATGAAAACCCCTATATATTTGTTTGTAGTGCTCTGAATTTAGCCACGCAGTATCTTAACCATGAAAGTTAGAAACATGCGGTTAGGGCAATTCGTTTTTTCACGAATCGCCCTTCTATCTTCACTACCTCCAAAATGTGCATGAACCTCATGGTCGTTAATACTGCAACTAGTATTGGACAATTTTCAAAAACATATAGCAATAAAGATTCTTGACCCAAAATGAATTAAATATAAAAATTCTCGGGAAATAGGTCACATTAACACTTTGTTTTAAATATTCGTCTTTACGTACATTTCGGTCTCACGACCATCATCAGAAGATTCATCATGTCTAAAAAGGGGTTTATTAAAACTAATCATATTATATTAGACGAATATTTAAAACAAAGTGTTAATGTGACCTATTTGCCGAGCATTTTTATATTTAAAACATATAGCTTTAGTTTTCAAACGGAACGATACATGTTAATTCCGTCCGTTCGACTTGTACAGAGTTGCTTGTATCCATTCCTAATAGTTCAAGTGAAGCTATATTATTCCTCCTATTATTGCTTGAAAGCAGAGAGAAAGCTTCGAAATAATTGTCAGAAACTTCGTTCAACTTCAAATTGGGCATAGTCAAAATATAAAGGTCTGCTGGAGCCTCCCTTCTACTCTTTTTAAAATTCTAGTGCAAGCTGATTGGTCGTTTATTTCTTTTATTTAATGTCATAATGTCATAGACGACGACATAATATGATGTTGTTACATGCCGGCGACGAGCTGATGAGAGCAAGGCTGTGATTGGAGGAGCTAGGTGACGTGACCTAGCGCGAGAAACGATGGTAGGGAGGCTCTAACAGACCTTCATACTTTGACTATGAAACTGGGTGGGTATAGTGGGTATATACCGGAACATTATGTAGATATATCTCAACAAATATATTCTGTTATTTATATTATCCGTTTTTGTTCACATAAAAATTCTTCCATCAAAAAACACATGATGTTTGAAAAATGGTCTAACAAATAAAAACATACCTTTATCAATAACGGAAACATAACATAACATGAACTGAACTTTTATAGACAAGAAAAAAGTGAAAATGAAATAATATAAGTGCACTATTTACCCCAATTATTGGAACTGTTCTTCATTTTGGTTAATGCAAAACTTGATCCGTTTTTCAGATGACATCTTCACATTGTCAAGCTTTTCAAAATTGTACTTCCCCCAACAGATGAATTGGCCTCGGATAACCAGTAAATTGGCCTACAAAGTCTCTTGATCTGACAAGTTGTCACTTCTTTCTATGGGGCTTCATATAAAAAGCAAAGATAGATGATAGGTAAGCAACTAGCTCGGAAGATATGTGTCAACTAATCAGTTTAGCTTTTCGAGGAGTCTTACTTGACATTCTTGCCAATCGAAAGATGTCATTGAAAAAACGGATTCCGTTGTCTATTGACCAAAACGGAGGACATTTCGAGAAATTGATGGAAATAGTCATCTCATATTATTTCATGTTTTGTTTTTGTGTTGTGTTCAGAATTTGAATTCATGTTACGTTTTGTTTTCGTTGTTGATAATGGTATGTTTTTGCTTGTTGAATCCCCTTTTTGAACATGACTTATTCAATGATCGACCGATTATTAACTGAGTGATCAAAAACAAATGATTCATTTCATTTCTCGAGATATACCTACATAATATTTTTTCTCCTGTTATATAAGAAAGTGAGTCATATAAACTGAAAAGTTTAACGGAAAGTACTGTTTAACGGCCCCGGTCTCGAAAACACGGTTTTATAGTTGTTCATAATATAGACGCCTTTAATTGCCATTTGCGGTACTTTGACGTTTCACATAACTTTCGATCAGACGCCAGTATGAATCTGAGTTTGGAATAAAAACAGACAACGAAAGTGTAAGCTAAGGAATTTGTTATCTAATAATGATAAACGAGAAGCTGTTGTGTTATGCAGAAAATACATTGGCAGCCTTTAGCTAAAAGCTGCAGGCAGATGATGCCCATTGTTTGCCCTTGTGACACCATATACTTTAGTTACCCGGCTTGGAGTTGAACGAAGCTTCGAAGCCTACTTCCTGCCTCGGACATCTCATTAATCGGATTTGGTGAGATAATCGTATTTCACTCGGAAGCTATTGGAAATAAATACTACCTACTAACAACCTCATGGAGAATCTTGGCTTCCGGATAGATTCCGCGTCACAACAGCTCGACTTCAAGCCTGCCCTGAAGATGCCACCTGTAATGGTTGGCGAAACGTCGGCATCAAGTCGAGCTATTGTGACGCGGAATCCATCCGGAAGCCAAGATTCTCCAAGATTAGCTATCCGCGGAAGTCTATTATTCAAGATAAACAACCTCATATCAGTCGAAAGAGAATTCAATTTCACATTCAACGAATGGAACTAATATGTGTCGTTCTACTTAGAAAAAGTTATCCGTGATTGAAAATTGTCCAAGGTTAGAGTATTTACGACTCAGATGCTTATACATATTTTTGTTAGTAGTGAAATTGATAAGACGATTTGTGACAAAACGAACTACCACAATCATTTCTCACTTTCATGATTTACATATTGCGTGGCTATATTCAGAGTACTATCAATGTGGTATGTTTCAAAAACAGTTGAATAAGTCGAAAACGGTAAATTTTAGAGCAAAATGTGATTCCACAGGTCCACTTAGAATATTATTTTAAACATACAAAGTTGCATAACGTCCAGGTCAAATGAAACACCTTGTATAAAAAAGGTATTCACTGTCTATGCAGCTCATGATTCGATAAAAATTTGTATTTGAAATTACGTACGTAATAAACGAACTATGGAAGAAATGGCATGGGTGAAACACCCTGTATAAGATAACATCTTTCTCAGAACCTGTCTTTCATGATTTAGAATATGATTTCAGTTACGATTACAACTTTCTTTTCACGTGACGATTGATAATTGAATTATTATGATGAAAGCAATATTTATCCAATTATATGGACATGAACGGTTAATAGATTACAATACAGTGAAGAAATGAACCTGAAAGAATAATAAAAACATCTAATTGTGACTTCCTTCTCGAAGCAGATAAAAACCGAAACTACTTCGATAAGTAATTTAGTAATATAATATTCATTAACATTTTTATTCTGTAATGATTGCAGTACTTTGATGCAATTAACTAGAAGGTATAATAAAAACGTCTCAGTTTTCTTCGAACTGAAAGTATTTTATGTAAGATATTTGTAAGTTGTGGTTAAGCAATGTGAGATATTCACGGTTCTGGTGTACAATACATTTCCAATAGCGTGTAAGTTATCTACAGTCGCTATTCCAGAACCTCGGGAGGCACAGCGCTTCTATACCCGCCAACAGGAGATATCATCGACCTATGTTGCGGCTGCTGGAATATATTTTACAAGTCAACCTGTTCGTTGTACTTTACTATTAAGAAAGAAGGATTTATTTTTATTGCCAAAGAAACCAAGCGTGATGCTACTCCATATTAGCTCCGTTTTGCGAGACTAACAACAAGTAATTCACATGCAGCTATAAGCAGTTCTGTTTACTCGTTGACAATAATACTCTAAGCCGATCCAATGTAATATATTGAAGTGGGGTGATGCAATTTTAGTTTATCTCTTTGACAATTAATTATTATTACCGCCGGGTTGGTTTAATAGAAATTCGTGACGAAACATGTGTGTTAACAAGACATCCAATAGGAATTGCCACTGATGCTTCATTTGAATGTTAAAAATGGATTACGTAATTTCCCTTCTCGAAAAATAACTAGCATATCATGTAATAACGAATCTTAGCATGGGAAACTCGTTTGGATAAATCACAAGTATATCTTCAATCAACCGATTCAAATACATAATTTCATTTTTCTATTTATAAATAAGCAGTACGGTACGCAAGAAGCTCTCGACTGTCATTCATTCAGACTTTATACGTTCACGATTTTGAAGGAATAAATTATTTGATGAATATTGTTCATGTAAGCTGAAGAAACTTTGTAAAAATAAAATAGTGATAACCTACTTTGGTCAAATTTTATTCATTTTCAGATCGAATGTGAAAGAACAATAACGCGCATGTGCCACATTCTGAAGGAAACGAAGACGAAAGACGATTATTGTTAAAAATGCCTCAAAACTCAAACTCATATAACTAAACGCGAACAATAATTTCAACTGAAAATGAATAATAATCGATTGAATAACATTATTTCTGTTGAATTGTGCAGTTGCTGTAAACATTGATTGTGACTGTGTTAGTTTCTTGAGCACTCATGTTTAGTTCAGGAACATGAGTCAAAATATTTACTCGGTAACACTTTAGATACTGAACTTTCATCCTAGATGCCTTTTAATGATAATCATATCTCGTCCCGTATTTGCCAGGTGCGAGATGTTGGAACGCCGGGAACAATGACCGGTGTATGTGCGAGGGTTTGGCAGTAGCAATAATTTTGGGTATTGCTTCCATTTTATTTATGCCAATGGGACTATTCACACATTAGCCATTTCCGTATCTTAAAAACAGTTTCGTATGAATTGTGTTTTTCAGTCTCGCACCTACATATTGCTTTATAAGCAATACCCAAAGAGGCTCTGTGACTATAAACAACCTTGGCATCCCATTTTTTGTTTCCAGTATTGTGACTAGAACAGAATCGTCTTTCAACTGTGAGTCGTGTATTGTTATATTGACTAATTCCTCTCGTCGAAATGCTTCGCTTTAGCCCATAATCAGTGCAATCTGAAATAATAATAGTAAAAAGTAATATGAAAACCTAATTTTAATTTTGCACCATTATTTACTTCCAAAGAGAGGTGAGTATTGTTATCAGCATCCGTTATAAATTTATTAAAATGTTCAAATTCCCAAATTTCAAACTTCTTTGGTTCGTAGCTTTCTGAGCACCTTTTTAATAAAGCTTGCAATTTCATGTACCAACGACCATAAAGTAGAAGCCTTTTTTATCTTGCTCTCATCATAAAAATGAGCAAATGAAACATATTCTAATATAATAATCTACATTCTTTTCGCCGCACCAATTTTTAAGAATCTGATATTCCTTTTCGTATACTTTCGTAGACTTTTTAGGCAGCAAATAATCTAAGCTACTGTTTGTGATTTCTCGTAGCTATTGGAGAGTGCAATTTTCACTTTCCATTAGTAATTCTCTTTCAAAATCTTCCATTTTAGGTATTTTAATTTAAACTCTTGCCATTTCAAAATTTAACGCCCTCGCTATTGGCTTGTTTCTTAATTTAGGGCTAGTGCGTTAAAATCACTTCTTATGTAACTTATATCGTAATATACTATTATAAATTAATTCACTTCAACAGGTGAATTTGAACCAATGATCATATAAGTGCATGTAGAAGAAGGCAAGAATCAGAAAACATATCCTTATTAAATTTTTGAGAAGCTATGCAGGAATGTACTGCTTACGTTATTTATCCGAAAACTTTGAATTCATTCAATTCAACTGAACTGTTGTTTCCAAAGTGGATTCCCAATTTTAATACTGATCTTACAAATTTTTTTTAAGTATAGTATTTCAATTTGATGTTTGGATTTTGTAAAAAATTATTAAATTTAAATTATGTTTTAGATTTCGAAGAGCAGAATAGCAACAACATCTTAGGAATTCTATGAAGTGGATGATGATGAAGGCTCGATTTTTGATTTTTAGTATTGATTCATGATATTGATTCGATTCATTTGATTTCGTGCATAGATAACTAAGAATTTTCAAAGGCTGTGAATAATGCTTAAGGTAAGTTCATTGACATGGCATCCTGATGAAAATAGCATAGACCAAATTGTGAATACAAAAGCTTACAAGATGATTATAACGAGACTACGTAATGGTGATTGGTGTGGGATGATAAATGACGGAACAAGACTGGAAAGGGGTAGGAAAGGGGTACTGATGATATTTTTCCTGCTGTCCATTGATGTCTTGGACCTTTTTGAATTAAAATATTGTAGTTCTACTCGAATTAATGAAACAAAACCAAATGAAATAGCTCATCAACTTTTATCTCTTGCTTATCCCACCTATTCAATTCGATGAATAAAAATACGTATTATTCAGTATATGAAATACCTCCTTCATTCCAACAGACTTCTAAAATTATGTTACAACTCCCATTACACATTATCTGGACATTGATAAGGGATCTATTTGCTACAGAACTTCATAAGCTATGGCCACAAATGTCGCCAATTCAATTTAAATTGAACTTTTCATACCGGGATATCAAAAATTATTCTGGTCAAGGGTGGTTGTGGAATCTAAAATGTGTGTCTTACTTTACGTTTGTAATAATTATATCACTGTCACACTGACATCATCAATAACCTACAAATTTCATACCTATTTATTTCAGTTGTATAACAATAATGAACTACAAATTGAAAATTATCTTGGTCAAGGGTGGTTGTGGAATATAAAACGTGTGTCTTACTTTAAATGTTTTGTTGTGTCAGAATCTGTTGAATCATTATGCTGAAATTTTCTAATCCAGTTTTTGAATCATGCCTCTTACCACACAGAACAAAACTTTCATAATTGAAGCCTATTTTCGAACGGGTGCGCTAGTTAATAGAAATTGGCAATACAGTCAATGTTTGGACAATTTTCGAGAGCACTTCCCAAACGTGGCAATATTACCGAACACTTTTTATGAGTGCATCACAAATTGTGTTGGAGTGTTTCGCGAAACTGGTTGTGTGACTCATGAAAAAGGTGCTGGTAGACCAAGAATTCGTACAGAAGTTGTCAATGACGTTCGTCAACGTATGGAAGAGGAGCCTGCAAAACCTTTGAAACGTCTTTCTCAGGAAATTGGACTTTCCTATGGAACCGTTTTCACAGCATGAGGATGCGCGTCAACTTGTGCATCGAACAAAATGTGGGACTTTTCCAACAATTACTGTAATTTAGTGTTTCTTGTTACTAAAACCGTTATTTCATAATTTGTAGTTCATTATTGTTTTACAACTGAAATAAATAGGTATGAAATTTGTAGGTTATTGATGATGTCAGAATGACAGTGACATAATTATTTCAAACGTAAAGTAAGACACACGTTTTAGATTCCATAACCACCCTTGGTCAAGATAATTTTTGATGTCCCGGTATAATCGCTAAATAAAAACTATCAAAAAGATGCTTGAATGAATGAAGAGTTTTATCATTTCTAACTTTAAAATTTATTCCATTTATATAGTGAAATGTAAATGAAAGACGAATTTGCACTTCAGATACAATATAACAATAATGGTTTCACCGCATAATGACTGAGGATGCCAATGTGTATTAATATACAGGGTATATCTTCAATGAAGAATGACTATTAATAGTGATATGTAGTGTGATCATGGATATTAAAAGATAAGCAAATCACAAACCATTATTACATCCACTGAATAATTTACTTTGTGGGCAATAATATGTGTCCAGAAAGTGAATGAAAAACATTGGAACCATCAATTTTCGAATAGAAACCTTATTTTTTGTTTTCTTCATTCATTCCATCACGAAAATGAGCCCTAAATCTAATTCAATTCCCTAAACTCAAAACTAACAGATATTCCATAATCAAGACGGAGTGAGCGTTAGCGACCGAAGTTGATTCTTGATTCAGTAGGATTATTTGACAAATTGATGTTCTCGTGTTGAGGCACGAATGCATCCCATTCAATGTCATACCCTAAGCCGTTTTCGAGTTATTGAACAGAGCGGTCCGTAAAAATATTCGACACTTTGCTTTGCGTATTGTTCGGTCCCTTAATATGGCTCGTGTTCGATATAAAAATAGTGATTTCGCTAGTTTATTAGTGATTTATGGCGAATGTAATGAAGTTTTGTCGAGAACATGATACTTTAGCTACAAGGTATCCAGGAAAACCAAAACCACCTCCGAACGTCAACAGAAGATCATTATTCAACCTTACGAACTATGGATCGTTCAAGAGGAGATTATCACAACTAAGACGGCGATGGAGAAAGAAGAAAATGAAATAACAGTGCATGGGTTCGTCGAAGCTAAGCCAGAAGCATCTTTGGAAGTTCGGAAGGTTGAATATAAATCTCCTAATGATGTCTGGAGACGGTTTTGGTTTTCCTGGATACCTCGTGGTAAGATTATCACATGTTCTTGTGAAAACCTTATCACATACCTCATAAATCATTAATGAATTAGCAAAATCTTAATTATTATACTCAACACGGGCATATTTTATTTTTTCAGATGATGAATATGACAGGAAATAACTTTAATCCATTTGTCCCCAAACATGGTGTTGGTAGATATGTACAGCCTACTAGAAGAATGCAAATTTTATGCAGCTAATATGCAGAATCAAGATATATTATACAATTAAAGTGAAAAGGACTAGGGCTCATGAGAAGAGATTTTCAATGTCACTTCCTGGACCCACTTTTTTGGGCACCCTGTAAATTATTCACTTCTTCTACAAATAATCGAATACACCAAAAACGGTTAATTTCGCGCATAGTGAAATACAGTCTGTCCTATTTAAAATAACAAAGGTTACGATATTTCCGCAGAGAGCGGAATAATCACAATAGCGAAAATATGATATACTCTATATATGTTATTAAAATGTAATTTGGGGTTCTACTCAGATTTCCCCATTCAATGAAGAATATAACTCAATCTGGATGTTAATTGGCCAGGATTTTGACAATAAAAAAATTAATTACAAAGCATTGGATTGTAGTGAATGAGAATAGACAATTTGGAAATCAATAGAAATGGAGGAAGATTGGATATTTTGGGGAATTGAAAATGGCAACATTGTTAATACTTGATTTGTGGACCACCAGCAATCATGAAATCGATCACATTCTTGATGCAAACGTTCTTATTCAAGTGCAATAATTCAGAATTATCGGCTAGACCGAAAATTCCTTAATATTCATTCATATTTAGATTGTGGATTGAACATCTCAACAGTGTTACGTGAGAATAAATTTTCATTTCGGTTCAATACTCAGATAATACTTTGCCTTGGTTCATTATGACTTTAATTAATACGTGTCATGCTTATGTGTTTCCGTTCTCTTGATAGAAACAGTATTTCCAAAGATGACCCCCGGATTCCTTTCCTGGCGCCACTAAGACAGGTTCAATTCGTGCAATTGATAGCATACTGCAATTCGTCATACAACGTCTACTCAAATTTCGTCATTGATCAAAGCTTTCGATGGTTTTACGATTTGTTCATGACAGCACATTTCCTCCAGTATTTATGTATTAGCAAACCGATGGTAGATACTGTATTGCTTTTTAATCAACGAGAACTTGAAAACATTGAAATAGAATGCGAATTTGATGGGAACAAATGGAGATGGAAAAAATTTTACTTGTTTGCTGATTTGACTGGCGTCGCAGCTAAAACAATGAAGAAGTTATCAATGGTGTGTACTTAATCTGAATCATCCTCTATTCCACAATGATACATTCAACTTACAGAAGATAATATCTATATTTCTATTCTATTTATTTATTTAACGTCAACCTATTTCTGTTACTGTGGCTAACTAGGATTATTTCTATAATTTAATGTTAATCATCAATTAGCAAGATTTATAAATCAGTTTTTCTCTACTTTCTAGAGTAACAATCAGAGAATTCCTAAAGTGAATAGCGGTTAAAAGTTAGGCAATAGAAGTACACTAATTTATCAAACCACTATTTCGAAATAATACGATACTTCATGAGAGATAGAAGTTTAGGTTGGATGGATGGATTTTGATGTGAAGGGTAATTATACTGGCACTTAGGCCTCTGAGCTGGGCCCATTGTGCCACCCCTTCAAGGCGAAGGCCCCTGTCCCTCCTCAGCCATCGAGCCAACCAATCGCGTTGATCAACCCGAGGACCGCACCGGGTGGAGCGTCGCCAATGTTGACCAGATTTAGCCAGGGGTCCCCCAAAATGGCATCTCTTGCCGATGAGAGCTACGGGCAGTGACAAATCACATGTTCCGCTGTCTCATCCTCTTCGTAGCATCCTCGACATATGGGGTCGACAACGACTTCCATCGTGTGAAGATGTTTATTTAGTCGGCAGTGTCCTGTCCATATTCCTACGAGTCTTCTAAGATTATGTCTTGTCAGTCGTAGGCAGAACTTTGCAATTTTTGGGCACGGTGCTTTTATAGCAGTATGTGCCTGTCTACAGCTATCATTCGATATCCATCGTTCGGCATGCAGTTTTAGGGTATCTTCTTTTATCAAAGCAGTCAGAGTGCTTGAGGTTAGCGGCAAGAAGGGCTCCGGCCTGAATAGTATTTGTCCGGAGCCTTTTCGCGCCAGCCTGTCCGCCTCTTCATTTCCTTGATCTCCACTATGTCCTTTCACCCAGGTGAGTTGAACATCATTATACTGTGGCACTCCCAAACTAAACCTGAGTTAACCTTTTGGCTACTAAGGGCTTGTAGTGCTGCTCTGCTGTCTGTCATGATCCGTATTCGTTTGCCGGCGGTATTTTTGTCCGCCGCTATTCTAGCTCCTTGGGTCACTGCTACTAGCTCCGTTTGGAACACTGTAGCATGAGATCCTAGAGGTATGTATTCGCGTAGGTCAAGTTCTTCGGAGAATATTCCAGAACCTGATCCCCGGCTATTTTTGGAGCCGTCCGTGAAAATGTTTATGTCGGGCTTTGTTTCGTCGTTCTTGTCTAAATCGATGTGATAGCGTTTGGTGAAAGTAAACTTCGCCGGTATGCGGTCCGCTTGTGCTCCAAGTAAAGGTATCCTCACGGACGCCTCCTCGAGAATGAAAGCATGACCACCTCCTCTTTTCACATTCCACAAATTTCCATTCCGCAGTCTTAGAGCCAATCCCAGCGCCATCTCCTGTACAAAGAGGTCCAGGGGAGGCAAATTGGGAATAGTCTATATGGCTGCAGTTGGTGTAGTTCTCATAGCCCCAGTCACTGCCAATCACACAAGTCTTTGCAGCCGACTGATGTGAGCTATTTCATTTGCTTGTCGGATTCTGGGCCACCAGACAAGTGCTCCGTAGCAGAGCATGGGTCTAATGACAGCCGTAGATAGCCACAGGGTAATCTTAGAGGACAAGCCCCATGAGCGCCCCATCGCCCTACGACATTGCCAAAAAGCCGCACATGCTTTGCTGACTTTTACCTCAAGGTGTCGATGCCAGTTTAGCTTGCTGTCAAGCTAGGTTATAGAACTAACTACTCGTTCTAGAAACATTTGAATTTTCTTCTAAATACCATTGAATATTGTAGTTAATAACTTTATAAAATTTATCAAAATGTTACATAATAAAAATGATTAAAACGAAAACGTATTAAATTTTTCTAAATACAGAAGAATTTAGATGGTCCATATTGATGACTAATGTGGGATAGGGAGACATTCTATCATATTAGGATGTTTTGAAGATGTATCAAGTACCTTCGTGTTTCACAATGAGTTTATTGCAGGTATCGGGGCAGGGCCATACCCTCTATAACACAAGCTCTGAACGCAGACTACAAACGTGAGTGTGACGTCATCAACAAAAAGCTTGGAGTAGAGACGAAGCTTCCGACAGTACCATTTATTCCTAATGGCGCATAGCCAGTATTGAGTGTAACAGATGGTAATTATCAGAATTTAATTAGAGTTTTAGCAGTTTCTTGTGGAAATTATATGTTGCACCAGTTCCTAGGGTGTCCTTGTGTGATTGGAATGTGTTTTTATTTGCAAATAAGCGTATATAAGAGTATTATAATGAACGTAGTGCGTTGAAAAATGTCTTCCTAAGTAAAAGCTTATGTTGGTGATGAAAATTAAAAATTTCATTCCCTACTACTCAGATGATTTGCTAGAACTTTTACGTGCAATTAGTTCACACGCATATAAGTTGTCAAGAACTTCAAATGCATTAATTTAGCCACATCTAACAACTATAAAGGCAGTTGGTAGATGGAGGAATACAAAAATATTCATTACATACACCCAAAATCAATTCAAATTTTCAAATTGAAATGAAAATAGCATGACTCTTCTTTTTGATGGGATCCCTATTAAGCCATGTTTGGATAGTATAGCCGGAAATATTGTAGGTACCACTTGCAATAACACGTTATTTGCAATAACAGCATTTGTTTTCATGATTGTTGGTGTTAATTCAAATTTCAAAGAAGTTGTTCATATTTATTCCGTATCAAAAATGAATCACGAATTATTGTTTATGTTCCTGAAGTAAATAATTTTGGAATTAGAACAAATTGGATATGTTGGATATGAAACATTCGGTGTTATGAAAGACAGCAGAGCCATGACCAATTTTTCTAAGCATATCAAGTTATTTAACTACAAATTTGGAACGTCAAATGTTGAAGTAGCCTTTTAGGTATATAATCAATAAATTATACAAATATAGAGCCTTCCAAATCCACAGCTCAGCTTATAATTACTATACATTAACTTGGTGGAAAATAATGAATGTGAAAACTCTCAAAAGGCAACGATTAAGGGACATTTTCAGGAACCTATCGTCATAGTTAACTCAGGAGATGATTCGCAAATCAAGTTGTTAAGAAACTTATTATATTTGTACTTGTAAATCTAGTTCGGCTTCACATAAATCAACAACACCGACGCACACAATTTCAAACAGATCCATTCTGTCGAGTCAAAAGTGTACAAACCCAGATAAAATACAGATATAATTCTTTTTCCTGAAACCCTTTACTATGTCTTAAATTAGCCCTAAATAGCATGATGCACCCAGTGAGTAATGTGGCAAGTGGCCCTTTCTCCCTAATAAACAATAAATAAACAATAAATAAACAATTTATTTAATAAATTGAATAATTCGGAAAATATTGGTGCTGTTCCAGCCAAAATCACAACTATGAGGTTTTTTGAGTCGCTGATTACAAATATGTAGTCAAAAATTCCAAATTGTAGATGACGCTTGCCTATAACCGGAAGTCGAGAGCTCATTGTGTTCAATTGTTATATAACAAATTGGATAACTCGGTAACTATTTGAGATTTTTTGTCGAAAGTTACACCTCAGGGGTTTTTGCGGCTGCTGATTATGAATTTAAAGTAAAAATATGCGTATAATAGATAGCGCTTGCGTGGAAGCACTAGTCTCAAAAAGATGTATATTTAACAAATATACATATTCGTTATTTTTTATTAGTGAAAATTGGAGCTCTGGGGTTTTCAACTTCACTGGCTATGAATATAAACTCAAAAATAGATGATGCTACTAAATTTGTGAAACGTTAAGTTGTAAAGAAATGGCGTTATGACAACAAAATTGTTTTATTTTCAAATATCACGTAAGATATAACCTATATGCTGTAATAGAAATATAACTCATGGATATACCTACAGAAATATACGTTTCGAAAATCGATCTAGTTAAATATTAAATTTTTTATTTTCAAGATTTCCTCGGTTGTAGAACATACATACAGTGTGGGAGAACTCTACTGTAGAATGTGAATAATAATTCAAGTGAATGTATTTTCACTATGATACTGATGATTCCCTTTTGATTCATATCGTTCCTTGTGCATAGGTATAAATAATATTAGTATACTCGGGAACGTATTTTTATTACTGTATCTTTGAAAATATAAAATAACGACACAACGAATACCTGGGTATTTTTCAAGCGGATTTTAGTATACCTGCGGTATTGTTTAGAAATTGGAAATATTTAAAAGAAACAGTTATTTCTAGGTAGATCGTTTTTTCAAAATTAAAAATATGTTCCGTGGCATGGTATAATTTCTATCAACATCTCATGTAGTTGTCACTCCCTTTTTGAAGCCAGTATTGAAACGACATATATTTTATTAAACGAAAAATTGTTGGTCTATATTTATCCAAGAAAATATTTGATATAATATCTATCATAGCAAGCAAAGTGTTTGCAAATTTAATGTGCAGTTACACTTTGTTGCTCAATAAATAATATACTATCTACTTATATTTTTCCGTATTTTTCATATATAACTCTCATCAACTGTGAATATAACTTTCATCAACTGTGAAAAATTGTACTGTTGTTCTTTTCTCAAAAGAGGTTATCCTAAAGAAACTGTTATCTATTATCAAAAAGTTATCTGTTCCTTCCTATGTATCAATCAGAACGTTATTTTTGAATACTAGTTTCGAAACAGAAATTCCACTTCACACTAGATTTTTCAATAGTTTACTAATATTAATGTCAATACTTACACGTAATCTTTGATAGAATCCTCGTTATGAAATAGAAGCAAACACTCTATATTTTTCACACACAAGAATTTGATAAGTTGTTATGTTATATTATAAGTAATGCTTCATTTTTGAATCAACGTAGCAAGCAGTACAGATTTTTAGGATAATTTTTCTCCATTCGGCCGTTTTTTGTACATTTTTGACTCGACTGAATGAAATATAGGTTTTTACATTAAAAAAAAATGAGGCAACTAAGACACAGTTTATGTCTAGCAAAACTGGGTTAGACAGGAAGTTCTTATATATGTAAAAAAAAATTAATAAGACTTTTGTTTTACTGTCAGTATTGCAGCATTGTATGGTAACGTACGGCTGCAACATAGCCTCTGGATTGCGACGTTGTGGTAAACTCACTATTGACATTGACAATATAATAATGTAGAAAATGGGTTTTAGCTTCTTCAATATCTGTTCAATATCTGCTCACGGTTAGTACTATGAGGTTTTACTGCAGGAACATCGATTACTCAAGATGTACCATGCAGACCAAAACTTGAAAATTTTGTGATGACGACAACTCTGATGGATGCGAAAAAGTTTGAAGAAAACCTCGTTTGAAATAACAACTTTTTTATCATTCAAAAAAGCACTAATGATTCTTATTACATTTATTTGATGTTTGGATAAGATTTTATTCTAGAAAAATTTTTATTCTTTCAATTTTTTTCAAAAAAATCATCATTGAGGATGAAATTAATAATGATTCTTAAACGAGTCATGAATTATATATAAATTCTCGGGAAATAGTTCATACTAATACATATGCTTATTATTTTCGTCTTTACGTATGTTTCGGTCTCACGACCATCATCAGAGCAGAATACGTAATATGTCTAAGACGGGATTTCGTAAAACTGGTTATATCAGCACAAAGCGTGCTAGTTATGGATGGCCTGGGGGAATCTTCAATAAATTCATCAGATTTTCAACCCGTATTCTTTAAATAGTATGTAGATAATTGCCCAAGATGTGTTCCCACTGATAAAATTCAGTATGTGACTGATAAATTTTAGAATTTCCACTGTAAACTTCAAGTTACGTGTGAAATAGACGTGATCAAAAACATACATTTTCCAGATATGAACATTAGACATGATGCAGATCGGCAAATACAAATTTCGTGGTTTACTAAAGAAGTTTGGTCTCAACGGTATCTTCACTCCAATTCCGATGTACCAGCAAGTGATGAAAAAAAGTGTTATGAACAGTCTTACAGATCGCGCGGTTAAATTTTCCCACCCAGAGGACCATCCCAAAAATCCGAAAATTGTTCGTAATATACTGAAAATGAATGTCCACCCAGAAACCTTTTTGAATTCCATCATTAAATGAAAGATAAACAAAATCTATAATGGAACGTCTTATATAAATAACATAAACAGTAATATATCTATTCCGGAGAACTCGGAGAAAATTAAGAAACGTTTTGAAAAGATAAATGTTGTGCATGAACCTACCAACTATGTTGGGAAATATTTTTCGAATCTAATACCTGAAGATAAACAAACCTACACAGTATAAAAATTAAATTGTTCAGATTGTAACGTGTAAATTCCACTGAACGGCTACAATTGGTTAACTTCTGTGACGTCAGCTATGCTAGACCGTATATTCTACGAGTCATGGTTGTTCAGTGTCAGACTCTGTAGTTACCGCTTCTATTTCGAGGTTGTTATGTGAGACATCGAAGCGCCGGAAAAGCGAGGAAATGGCGTTACTTCTGGTCAAATCGTTCTAGTGGAAGGTCGTGTTTCTAAGTTATTTCAGGTAGGTGATACCAAGCTTATGTTTGGAACCAAAATCTGGGAATATTCTTCGGTTGAAAGCAAAGGCATCAATTACCAATTTGGATTGAAATTATTGGAATTATTTATCTAATTAATGCACCTTAGGGGATTAAAACTTAGTTTTAACGTGACTGGTTTTGGACAAGAAGTAAAGTCGTTTGATTGAAAGGAAAAGTGAATAAAAAACCCTATCGTGATAGAGGTAAATATCTTTGTAATTCCATTTGATTTACTCACAACAATCGCTATGTATTCTGTTCATGTCTGTCTTCTGAGGACAATAGAGCAATAGAGGTTTGAACATTTCGTGATTTCAGGGTTTTTTGTTTATGTTGTGAAAAAAATTCAACAAAGGTACGAAGTTCTGAGGTTGGTTGAATCTGCTGTGAAAAACTGATTTAGAAGTTGCACATTGACTTGTGATGTACAATCGTGGAAACTGTATTAGAACGGTAGCAGGGATCCATACATCAAGTACCAATCCATAGTCAAGCAAGTATAACCTCTTACCCAGCAATTACCAGGTCAGGATACCCAATTTTGGTTATGTAACGTTTTGAAACAATCATTTGAATATTTAGATATATGTAAATTTAACTGTTATTCTCTGTAATTTAAGAAATTTAACTTCATTCATATTTCAATTTCATACACTCAATAACTCATTAATATTAAGATCTGTGATGAATTGTAACAACAATAATTATCTCGATTACCAGTAAATTTCAATCATTCTGAGTACAGTCCTTCTTTTTTTGTATACTTTTAGGGTAATTTAACCTGGGGACTTTTGAGTGTTTGCATCCCCTAGTTCAGTAGCATAATTTATTGGTTGGTTAAAATACTCTGGTGCCCAAATTTTAACATCCAAAATATAACTCACGACCCTCTTCACTGTAGCTGTCGGCAATCAAGCGATAAAATAAAACTTATAGTTTATCCATAAGTAAGAGTAATTTGTACTCTTACGAGATTGCGATGGGATTTATATACGAATCTCTTAACCATATTTGCAAAAAAAAACTCAACACTACTTTGATTATAACCATCAATTCAATTACAAAAATGTTAATATTTCAACTAAGGAAACCAATTATTATAGAAGATCTATTCTGGAGATGATCCACATAAAACGTGACTCCAAGTTTGTATATCATAGAACAGGTATTCAGTCATTAAATCAAATTTATACTAATTCAATTAATTGAATCCCTTGAAAATGCCTAAATGTGTCTTTATAGTGTTAAAAGTATACTTTAGGTAAAATGCTCTGGTAAACTTTTTCTATCACCTCATAAATCTTTAACATCTGGTTCTAAAGTGGATACTTTGACGTTATATACGTCATGTACAGACTTTCTTTGACATGAGTTCGTATATTAGAAGAAAATTGCTAAGCAGTGAATTCTTGATTATTCATGTACTTAAAACATTAATGTGTTACGGTTTCGATTATTCGTGTTTCTTTTCGTTTCGGCGACGTGAGTATTCTCAGCTGAAATTGGGGCGATAAGGGCGCTTTTTGCTGATACAATCGATTCTAAGAAGTCTCGTTTCAGACATAATACGTCTTCTGATGATGGTCGTGAAACCGAAACGTACGAAAAGACGAAAATAATAAGCATATGTGTTAGTGTGACCTATTTTCCGAAAATTTATATATAATAGAGAATCAAATATTGTAAATACTCATACAAGGATAACGTGTAACTTGGGAAATAAGGGTATTTTCCATGCATCCCAAGCAAAGCCTTACAGTTTCTTTGAATCCTGAAGAAACAAAATTTTCGACTTGTCTGATTTTTAAAACAAGCCCCTCAATTGATAAATTGAGTCAATTGGGACTGCAATTAGTTTTGATAATAATTCACGATGTTTGATGTTTTCGTAGAACATGATCTTTTAATGTGTAGAATTCAAGGAATAATTCATACGTGAAGGAACTGAACACCTTTATTCGAACACGTATAAGATATCATTACGTCATGAGAAATGTACTGTACAAGTCTGATATAGTTCCTTTGATATAGCCGTAAATGCTTTACATTACTTGCAAATACCTCGTGTAAAATAAGTTAAGACTAGGAAGAGAATTCACTTATATTGCAGAATCATGTTGTATATTAATCGATGAAACATATTTTAACTTTAACCAAAGCACGATGCGAATAATCGGTTTATTTTGAATTATACACCAAGTCGTCGGAACGAACTGGTTAATGCCTATAATAATATGCTTAAAATACTTCTTATCTTCGATTTACTTTTCTTAATAGAATTTAGATGAAAATTACTTCAGATAAAACTACTTTACAGCCCACCTGCATCGCATAAACAGGCATATCGGAATAAGTGTGACGGAAATTGTTCGCTCACTGATTTTTAATCAATGTAATAATCTACTACCGTTTATTATTCTAGCGTGGTTCTCTATACTCAAGTAGGTAGAGCTATATTTTTAGCTTTGATAGCATTGGATTTTCTCTGAGACGATACTTGAACTTCCCTTCAAACATGAAGATATGGCAGTACATTTGGGAAACTTGTGAACAAAGAGGTTAATGGAATTGCATAAATTGGAACCCAACCGAACAGGTTGTTTACCCTTTCCTACAAACTTGTGTGTTTCCTTCGAGCTGGGGAAAAGAATCCAACCAATTCCATGATTTCCTTCACTATTTTTGCAAACTGACTTTCGGAAATCCGCGAAATTCCGGAAACCTTTTTTTTTGGGCCGATAACAATAATTTCCTTGAACTGGATACTACGTATATTGAGGAAAGTAGAAAGGAAAGAAAACCCTGCCTAATAAATGTAGACCCGTTCCAAAAATATCTGTGATTTCTTAAGTAATGGAGAAAATAGAGAACTTGAACTCTCTGTGCATAGCCGGCAGTATGGCTTTCGTCAGCAGAAATCAACAGTAAACCTGCTTCTCTATGTAACACCATGTATGGCAGGCTTCTATTAAAAAATATTGGGAGCATCTAGCAGTAGCATTATATCTCTCCAATGACTTTACTGAGTTTGACCCCAAAGTCCTCTCAACACCCTAATTTTGTCGTCTCTCGGATAGGCAACTCCTTGTGGTGGTTTCCATTCGATTAAATGGTGTTCCACAGGGGTCTGCGTTGGCCCAAACTTTGTTTCTGCTCTATATTCACGATCTGTGGAAGTTACCTCTTGCCCCGTCCACAGATTTGCAGATAATGGTTTATTTCATGCCGTTTTCTCATCTAGACCCCTTTTATCATCCACACATGCACTAAAGCTCTCAGATTCTATTCAAAAGAGATATATTCGTCTGATTGGCGAAGTCACACTTACGAATTCACTGACATATTCACAACATCGTAGAAGAGACGCCGATCTCTCCATGTTCTATGAATATTTTCATGATCGGTGTTCATCAGAGTCGAGAGATTTCCGGTATGCGAACTAGATGGGCTCAGGCTAGTCAACCTCGAGACCAGCCGACCTTCCTTCTTTCCTTAAGCCTATAACCTGAAAAGTATCGAAAAATTTTAATGTCTATCACCTCTCCAACATTTCACATTGGATCACTAGACATCTTTTTAATTGTTACACGAAATCCGTTGAAAATGTATTCAAGTTTTATGACAATGAATTTCAATTCCCTCACTATACGGAGTATACAGCGTAAGAGAAGTATCGTAATCGGGAAAATTTTTTTTAACAGATTTTCGATATGTGTATGCGTATTTGCGTAATCCACTGTGGGGACAATTGCGCTGTACCTATTGGTCGACGGATTTGAAATTACGCAGATCGCTTTGAAGGGAAGAAAATAGAAACTGTATAGTTTTGGGAGCTGCCGCCCCGTTCCTAGTGATATTTCTGACATCCATTTTCTTTTCTTCCAAACGGAATTATGATATTTTATTAAATCATATTTATAACCGTGCTTTTTTAATTTTCAAATATATATCACAAGTATTTATTAAACTTATAGGAGTGGCCATAATTCTCATTTTAAGATTCATGTGACTTCATCTAGGTGACTTAAATTTTATTTTATGTCACATTTTGATAGTTCATATGATAACTAGTGTTAGTATGAAACAAGGCTATATTAGAATGTGAATAACAGCCAAAGATAACTTGATAGCAGGTGTCAGTATAAAACATAGAGTGATGAAATATATTGAAATTTCAATGTTACGTAGAATACTTATAATATAACGTTTTCCATTAGCGGCTTCTAAATCATTTCCAATATATTTTCTGTTCGTACAGTCATTCACATTCGAACCGCAGAGGTGCCCGAAATCTATTTTGCTAACAAAAGTGATAGAAGTCACGTTGATCAATTGATCATTGCTTTATGTATTTTGGAGTGTTTTGCAGAGCTTGTACCTAATTTCTTTCAAATTTTTTGTATCAAAACGTCTCCTTTTGAACACTGACTTCAATTTGGGAATGATCGTTGCATTCCTAATGTTTATGGGTTGAAAATTACTCTTGATTTTCAAGCAATATCCAATTAATTTTTGACGTTGAATACTTTGATCGCGGTTCATTGTACAAACCATTTCTGAATAATCTTTTATCACGGAAATTGACATACAACTATTACTCAGAATACTAATAAAAAATGGATCTTCATATATAAATAACATGAAAGGTAATAGAGACAATTTTATAACATTACCTCACATTCCGGAGAGAAAATGAAGAAGTACGATATAAATGTCGCGCATAAACCTACTAACTGTGTTGGAAAAGATTTTTCTCAAATCTAAAACCTTTAATACCTGAAGATAAACAAACCCACACATTACACAAATTAAATTGATCAGATTGCGATGGGACTGATTATACTGGAATCTCAAAACAATATTTACGAAAAAGAATGTAGCACAATAAGTATAGCACAAGAAACAATAACTTAGAAAATTCCACCGCCCTTGCTAAACACTGCTTTGATTATAACCATCAATTCGATTACAATCATGTTAATATTCTAACTAAGGAAACCAATTATCATAGAAGATCTATTTTGGAGATGATTCACATAAAACGTGACTCCAAATGTGTAAGTCGTAGGACAGATACTCAAAATCTAAGTCATATTTATACAAACTTAATTAAATAATATCTCTTGGAAATTCCTACATGCCTCTTTATAATGTTAGAAGTACATATTTTAGGTAGAATGTCAAGTATATCTCCAGTCACTGACAAACCTTTTTCTATTAGCTCGTAAATCTAACATCTGGTTTGATCTAGTCGATCACTTACTGTGTTGACATGAGCACGCATTTTCAAAAGTTCTGCTTATCAGTGGATTTTTGATAACTTTACTATAGTATTGAGGTTTACAATTTCGTTCTTCGTGTTCCTGTTCGTTTCGGCGACGTGGGCATTTCAATTGAAATTGGTGGGATTAGGACGCTATGTGTAATACAATTAGTTTTAAGTAATCAAGCTTTAGACCTAGTAAGTCTTCGGATTATGGTCGTGAGACCGAAACGTACGTAAAGACAAGAAAATATAAAGCTTAAGTGTTATTGTGATCTATTTCCCGAAAATTTATATATAACTCAGAATACTTCAAAACTGAAAAAGGACTAGATACCTAATGAATCAACAACATAGTAAAATGAAGTAGGAGGTAAATATTACAAATCGCACTAATTTGGAACGTTCCGTTTTCGTCAATTCTTTTATGACACTCTAAATTTTGGTGCAGCTTCCAATACATAAAAAAATTGAAAAGAAAGCAAAAAAGAGGTGATTCGAAAATCAAAGTATATTATTAACGGTGTCCGGGAATTCTGCGAGAATAATGAGTAAGCTCGCTCGGTAATAAAACCCTCAACACCAAAAAAGAATTGAGCTCACATATTACATAAGCTGAAATGTTTGAACTTTGTCGGTAAATATATGTCCCAAACAGAGCTGTACCTGCATAAAAGAATGTATGATCATCAATATAGCGTCAGGAATGGTACTTTCATATTTAACAGCTTTGTCAAAGCATTGTGTTTATTTGAGGCGTACATTACATTTAGAAAATGCTCCAGATCGAGCAGATTGAATACTACAAAAGCTAATTTTCGAGACGTTTCATGTTGTACAACGTCCTAGGTATCCATCAACTCATTACAAATCACCTTTGCACACAGCTGAATGAAGAAAATAAAAAGATTGTAACATGTTTGCCCCTTAATTAGATATTGGGCTCACCCAATAGAAACACTTTATTCGAAAACAATACAACAGACATAATGTAAACATTTATAAACGTTTTACTTTACTTATCTAGAGATTACAATTTGTTCTCATAACATTAGTCTTATTATAGCCCAAGCAAGTGCGTGCAGAAATTAATACATGGAAAAAAAATATGAGCGTATAGGAAATTAAATTTTAAGGTGAGTTTCTATTCCATGTAACTCGATCCGGAATGGCAAACATAACCTAAAAAATTGACAAAGTTGCAAAAAGCGGTTTTTCTTAAATGAGTAAAAAACCATAGCTCGGGTCGAAAAAAGTTAGGAAGTTCTATAAAACAAATAGATCTATCGATTTGCTCCTACGGTAGTTATCGATATCTCTCATACATTTCGAGTTATATTGAAAAAACCGTTAAAATTCGGGATATCGAAAAGTCGTTAGCTATCATGTTTCCATACTTGTTATTTGCTGTACTTATAGCCCATGACAAGCTAGATCTTCTCAGCAGATTGTCCTAGAGTAACAATTCCGGGCTTATTTCCTTCCTGAAGAGTTGTACTATAATGTTATTGAAGAAAAATAGCTATTTTTCGAATTATAAGGATACAAAAATGACTTTCAAAAAATTGCACCTTTTTTGAACATATTTTTTTGGAATAAGTTTTATGATTTTTATTTTAGGGCAATTGCTTTGATGGAAATCGATTCCTTACATTTTTTCACGAACTACCAAAAAAAAATGTTTCTTCTACGACCTAATTTTTTTTATTCAAAAAATTCTGTAAGACGCAATAAACATTTTACAGAAGTGTACGTCGTGGATGTTAATAATGATACATACATACATACATAATTCAATAGAAAAAATACTAGGATATGTTTTATTGATTTATAGTATTAGAAATTGTGTAACAAAGTGAAGCGCACGCGGATGCCGGAGCGTGTGGCGGAGTGGGGGAAACTGATTTCGTGCATTCAAAGTAGCTTGTGCTTGCATCTTCAATATCTCGACTTTTGGATCACGTACATGTACTTAATCTGGGGAATATCGTTTATTACTTAGTGAATCATACTGACGTTATGCTTGTGTGATACTTGTGAAAACTAATATAAGACTGTTGACTGATTGTAAGGATTTTATGAATATTTTATAATAATTGTGTAAAATTTCAAACTTATCTTAATATGTTATTTAATTTTGTATCATAAAAAATTATTTACTGAAATAATTATATTTAATTATTTGTTTAAGAGATCCGCAAGCATAACGTCAGTATGATTCACTAAGTGAAACATTTGAGGTATTACAAAGAAAATAATGTTTCGATCATCAATAATAATTTGAATGACGTGAAATTAAAACAAATTAGAGATGTAAAAAAAATATTTTCGAGTCTATTTTGCTTCTAAAGCGAGAATATATACGATATTCGTTTTCCTCGATTTTTGTACGTGATAAAAAACCGAGATATTGAAGATTTTGCACGCACGAAATCAGTTTCCACTCCACCGCACGCTCCGGCAGCCGCGTACGGTTCAATCGTTACTAAATTTCTAATACTATAAATCAATAAAATATATCCTACAATTTTTGTATTGAAGATGTAGGTATTTAACATCAAGATCCATAAAGCACACTCTGAAAAATGTGTATTGCGTACTCCAGAAGGTCGTAGATGAAAAATGATTTTGGTAATTCGTGAAAAAATTTCAGAAATCGATTTCCGTCAAAGACATTCTCCTAACATAAAAACTGTAAAACTTATCTTAAAGAAACATGTTCAAAAAAGGTGCATTTTTTCACTCCTAAAATTCGCTATATTCCTTTGATAACATGATAGCACAACTCTTCAAGAAGAAAATAAGCCCGCAATCGTTACTATATGACCATCCGTTGAGAAGATCTAGCCACTTTAAGAGAGAGCCTTTTTTTCGAAAAGTCAATATATCTCGAAAAATTATCAAGATTTTGACTTTAAAAAAAATTGCTTCTCAAAATTGCCATGGACGTACTGCAAAAAGCAAGTATGAGAACGTAATAGTTAACGATTTCTCGATACCCCTATTTTTGAAGGTTTTATCAATATAACTCGGAAAGTATGAAATATATCGATATTTATTATGGAGGCAAATCGATAGATCAATTTTATACCTACCAAATTTTCACTTAATTTTTTTCGATCCGAACTACAGTTTTTTGAAAAACCACTTTTCATAACTTTGGAAATCTTTCAGGTTATGTTTGCCAATTCAGATCGATTTCCTATACGCTCATATTTTTTTCCCACGTATTAATTTCTGCAAATTTAACATTAGGCCGTCGTGTATTGCTTGAACTATTAGAACTCTCATTGTTATTGATTATTACATATACCATGAATACTTGAAAATAATTAGTTTCCTAGGATAATGAAATTATCTTAACCACAAAAACAGTTGTTAAATCATTATACTGTATACTTGAAAATATTCTGTTTTGGGATCAACAAAACATGTTTACAATGATTCTTCTGCAGCAAGTCGTGATATCAAAACGTATTTAAAACAAAATAATCAATAACCAGTATTTCGATTATATCCGGTTATCAATATGCATTACATCTTGTTGTTATTGAAATGACAATCAATTTGCTAGGAAAAACAAAACGGATAGAATGGTTGAAACCTTGCATGTATTAATGTTTCAGATTTATTGCCATCTTTTCTAGCAATACCTAATTTTTAATGATTTATGAGCAGTGAGCACCCATGTATTTTTTAGGAAACTGTTACCTAAGCTGTATTACCTCTATGTAATATGATACCGTTTTCCGGAGGTTGAGAGTATTTGTCGTTATGTATTCAGTGTTTGATTGGACCAGATTGTTGATGCTAATGTAATATACATTGATTCTTATAATAGCTTTCATCAGGTCCACTAGACTGACGAGATGAGCAAGTGACAAAAACCACTGCAGCCGTTTCCGTTACTCATATGAGGGTTGTTTAGTTTAATCATTAAACAAATGCTTTTTATACACTCCACGGCTAAACTTCGGAACGAGTGTATTGCACTCGGTAGGCAGATTGAACCTTGTTATTAAATACCTACATTTCCTACCTTTATTCACGTGCGACATCATAAACCATGAATGAGTAGAATTTTATTATATATAAATTCTCGAAAAATAGGTCACACTAACACATATGTTTATTATTTCAGTCTTTACGTACGTTTCGGACTCACGACCATCATCAGAAGGCTAATTATGTCCAAAACGGTATTAAAACTAATTATATTAGTACAAAGCGTCCTTATCGCACCAATTTCAATTTAAAATGCCCACGTCACCGAAACGAACAGAAACACGAATAATCGAAATTGTAACACATCAACGTTATAAGTATAATATATCAAGAATCTACTGCTTAGTAGTATTCTTATAAAATACGAACTCATGTCAACAAAGTCTATGAATAACTAAAAATAAGAACATTACGTTCAAGTACCTACTTTTGAACTAGGTGTTAAGATTTATGAGGTAATAGGAAAAAGTTTGTCAGACCTCATTGGAAATACACTTTTGACATTCGACCTAAAATATACTTTTAACTTCATAAAGACGCATGTAGGGATCTGCAAGAGTCCTCATTAATTAAGTTAGTATAAATCTAACATAATGTCTGAACATATGTCCTATACGATTTACAGAATTGGAGTCACGTTTTAAGTGAATCATCTCCAGAATAGATCTTTTATAATAATTGGTTTCCTTAGTTAGAATATCAACATTTTTGTGATCGAATTGATGGTTATAATCAAAGCAGTGTTTAGCAAGGGCGGTGGAAGTTTTTGTTTCTCGTGCTGTACTTATGGCCACATAGTCTTTTCTGTAAATATTGTTTAGAGATTCCAGTCCCATCGCAATCTAAACAATTTAATTTGTATACTGTGTGGGTTCGTTTATCTTTAGGTATTGAAGGTTTTAGATTTGAGAAATATTTCCCAGCAACAAATATTTCATAATTTCCTCTGAGGTCTCCGGAATGTATGGTAATACTATGAGATTGTCTGCATTACCTTTTATGTTATTTATATATGAAGATCCGTTATAGATTTTGTTTATTCTCAACTTAATGATGGGATTGGAAAATGTTTTTGGTTAGCCATTCATTTCCAGAGTATTACGAACAATTTTTTAATTTTTGGAACGGTCCTCTGGGTGGAACAATTTAAACGCACGATCTGTAATGCTGTTTATGAGACTTTTTCTGATAATATGTTGGTGCAACAGAATTGAAGTGAAGATAACGTTGAGACCAAACTTCTTTATTAAACCACGTAGTTTTTATTTCTCCATCTGCATCAAGCCTAACGTTAGTAGAATTTCATGGAAGTTATTATTAGCTACTATAAATGACCTTTATCCTCTAAATATGCCAGTACTGTTGAAGCACTGAGGACTTTCAGCTACCAAGTAGCCATTTTCAGAGTATACTCTACCTCTTCAAATACTTTTTGGAATAAAAATTTAAATGAGCGATTACCCTTAGTTGGACATGATTCAGAATTCATCAAACTACTATTCGATTATACATCTCCATCTGGAAGCTCGTGAAAATTTTGTCTCAAATTCGTGTATGGTAACATCACCGCAAAAAGTCGGCGTGTACGCATATCATATGACGGGGCCCAACTTTGTAAAGAGTTGGTAGCGTCTTACATCTCTATCTTGTGAAACAATAAAATGCGTTTGTCTCGCCCAAAGTCGTAATACTTTTGTATATAGTTATTCACAAAGCTCAATCTGTACAAGTGATTTATATTATCTAGTAAATACATCTCATTGAAATATTGTTTATGCAGAGATACGATATGCTAGGGGTGCTGTTCTAAAATTCCAATAAATGTACGTGGTTGAAGCTCTGTACAATGAAATTGAATTGTTTTGGATGTAAACTACATAGTGAACAACTTTGCTGATAAAAAGTAGTCAGTATTGCACGTGGATTTTGATCAGTCCACGTACATATTGTGAGAATTAGGCAAACTAATTCTTGTGAATACGGCTTCGTCTGTTCATAAGTTTTGTTCCAGGAAACCATCATTTCCGCATTATTCTTGTCATCATCCTGTACAAAATTTCTCTGCGAGGATGATAACTCATGAACCTATTGGATTTGACAAGGATGGAGCGATTGGCTTTCAACAACCTCCAAATAGACGTTGCAGGTAGTACATGCAAATTCATTGACGTTTCCCTAATACTCTTCAGCGGGTTGACCTCAAAATACTCCCTTCATTCACTACTACTCTTCCATCCCTTCCCATATCTCGCCTTCTAACTCGAAAATTTCCACTTTCTACCCAGCTTGTGTGTAGATTTACGAAAGTATACGCGCTCGGAATATTCGGATCAGTGTATCTTTCCATATACATTCTTCGGGCATTATCTTCATCTTGTTCACCATAAATCGAATGCATTTCGGCATATTCTTGACTTGAAAACATTTGTCTTATCATAATTTGTGGGAATATTTTCCACAGATCAATTATGAAACAATTTAATCCACTTGACAAGGCTATTTCTAATTCCTTTGCAGCACCTGACATATCGAATGACAGGCAGCTACTGCGATAATTATGAAAAAAATTATTAATCATTTGGCCCTCGGAAGGAGTTGATCTGCAGATATAGAATTATAATCTTGTTGCAAGGAAATGAAATCAGATGTAATAATTCGTGTGGATATACAAAAATTTTGATATTGGTTGGGCTAACTAGACATATTTTTTTTTGAAGCAAAATTTCAATAATGTAAAAGTTCGGGTAATAGATGGAGAAGGGTGTATTGTCCCATAGCCTAGCTACAAAGAAGTAAAAACCGCAATAGGTCACAATAGTAGCATTTTTTCCAGTACTATCATTACAATATTTTTTTTAATTTGGACAATTTTGGAGTAAAATAAAAAAAACGGGTGATACGATTATTATTTGATGCGAAGAAATGATAAATTCCTGTTTGTTAGGACATAAATCACTGGCCTATGTATGATTGATATTGCCAAGTAAATTTACAAAAGAATTTATTCCATTAATTTTTTGTATATATTTTCTATTAACAAACAATGCTGTCTGCCTAAGTATTGTTGAAGTCGGTGATATTCAACAAAAACTTATTTCAAGTATATAAAATAGCTGTTTACATTACGAACTATAATAATGTATGCCAGCTATGACTATCAAATTCTAAAATCAAAATGTAGTCAAGAAAAAACGTGGGAATAATAAAAATAATGTATTCAATGCCTGCAGACGGCTTCCTTTATTAAATCTCAAGTCTATAGTTCAAAAATAATCTCTGCTGTTGCTTGAATGAAGTCAAATAATAGAGAGGTCAAAGTTATTATATGTGCTTATTCAGGTGACATACGAGTCACTTCCGGCTGGTTAGATCACCAAGCAATCTTCTAAGGAACCGGAAACTCATTTAGTAAAGTCGGATAAGTTTATTCGCAAATTTAATTCGAGGGTTGGTGCAATTTAATTATAATAATAATCTTACCGTCTTGATTATAAAGACGACAACGAATAAGTATGGTCCCTAGAGAATAGAAGTTAATTAATTACACAAATTTTTATTCAAAAATGATCTCATATAACTGTCACCTCTAAAATATAAATCATGTATCTCAAATTTGTTAATTACGAAACTAATGAGTATTAGATCCCCATTTATATTTCTGGAAATTTTAAATCAATCCTTTGAGAAATCTGTGAAGCAACGTGATCAAATTTTATTTCTTCTATACGTATGTCTGTTTCATCATTGCAAACTTCTTTGAAAGAGGTTTAAAAACCAAATTCAACTATTTACATTTCAATAAATATTGATACACATAAAATTGAGTTCACAAGGCTATTTTTCTACACCTATTTATCGTAGATCTTGATTAGATTATAATTACCTGAAAACCAAAATAATTATCTTGATTTGTAAACAATTTAGTGATTATATAATCAGATTGAACAGGGACCATGCGTCAATCATTTCCAGACAACTGTTTCACTCTCTTGTGAGCTCTACAGCAGATCGATCCAGTAAATGACGTCAATCTCAGTGGGATATTTAATTTTCCACTAGTTGGTATTGCAATACATTGATTCTGCAAACATTCCCTTATGAGGAATTCATATCTTTGCCAAAGATGTTTGATCAGTCCATCGTCTGGGTGCCACTAAGGAGCTCACGAGAAAAGCGAAAAAGCTGTCTGGAACTAATAGACGAATGACTGTCCCATCTATGAAACCAAAATTATCGAATGACCTTAATACAAAATGAGTTTGAATTCATTTTGCCTTGATTAGGAAAATTTTCAACCCATTCGAGAATTGTAAGCGAAGTGAAATACACGCAGGACGACAGACTGAGGCCTTCGCCATTACCTATGGTCTCGAGCAGTTAATTAATAAACCAACCCTGATTACACCTATCATTATGCCAATAACCTTGACTTATTTCTCACTAACAATCCAGAACCCTAAGAAGTAAAAGTACGTGCACCATTCGCAAACTCTGACCATTCGCTCATCACTACAACCTCTCTTTATATCTCTTAACGGAGAAATTCAACATCTACGCACAACTCGGCCACCTGGGATGGTCCTCTGACGTTTTTCCTTGAATTCCTTGAAGAAGCGTATGTTTTGAATCTGATGACTCAACGCAATGTGCCAAAGATCGCGGATATTATTGGGCTAGGAGTGGAAACTTGCATACCCCGTACCAACAAATCACCATTATCTTGTGTACCACGGTTCAATAAGATCTGTTCTTTGTTTGTTTCAAAATAAACAACATCGTCGTTGGCGCTGGAAATCATACCTGGAGATCAAAACAGAATATGCTGAAGCTAGAAATATCTGCAATCACACAATTGACGCTTCGAGAGAGACATATTACCCCAAAATAAGATCAAAGCTTAACAAATGCCCGAAAGCTTTCGTTCGTTTTGAACTTTCCCTGAAGCAATTAGTAGTAATTTCACTTCAATTATATTCCCTCCCCTAACTGAAGATGAGGGCACAATCCCTGCTGCTCTGAAACAAAGAGGTCACCTTTTTCTGAAATGTTCGCAAATTGCACTTTGGATTCACAATGGAAGGACCCTCTCAATACTGCCGCCATGGATAGCCATATGCCTGAAATTGTCGCATTCTGCTTGACCTCATTACCAAAAATGGTAAGGGGCCAGATGAAACCTTTTGTTTTCAATAAACATGCACCAAAAGAGCCAAGAGCTACTTTACATGCCAGCACCTCCTCATAATCGGAAAAGCACAGATTCGACCTGTCCTGGAGTACTGTTCACATGTTTGGTGTTTGTTTCCCAAACATACCCTGATGGTCTTGAATCCAATAGAGAGCTATTCGTGTGATTGATCATTGAACTCTAGAATATTTTAGAAAGATGAGCGATCTCTCCCTTTACTATATATGTTTCTAATGAAGAAGTGAAGCAATGGCAAAAGAAGTGTTGCACTCATAATTATCGGCATTTTCTTTGTTGCTCAATGATAATCTTTAGATAAGAATAAAACTTAAAAAAAATATTTCAAATAAGAAATTGTTGGGTTGAAAAAAACTGTATTCACTGTTTTGGAGAATATGTTCCTGAAGTTTGTTTCCTAATTTCAAGTGAATTGAACCAAAATTGAACACAGATTTGTCGTTGATCGTTGATTAATATAATTGATGGATTGATTGTTGATTACTAAATTTGTAGAAGCTGCTTGCTGATTGAATAAACTACAATTTCTTTTTCAAGAATTCCTTTTAAAATGTCAGTTGAAATTTTTCCCTTTATGTGTAAATCTAATTATTCATTTAATCATATCAATAAACAATAAAAACAATTAATTAATGTTTTATTAATAATGATTCTTGACACAGGTATATGATCATTATTTTCATCTTCACGTACGTTTCGGTCTCATCATCAGAAGACTGTCTAAGACGGTATTTCTTATAACTAATTGTATCAGCACAAAACGTCCTTATTGCACCAATTTCAACTAAAAATTCCCACGTCGATGAAACGGAAAGAAATACGAGTAGTCGAAATTGTAACACATTAATGTCTTAAGTATATAGATATATATCAAGAATCCACTCCATATTAATCTACTTCTGATAACAAATTTTATTATAAAGTTCGAAGTCATTTCAAGTAATGTTTGAATATGACTGTAACCAAAAAATTAAACGTTCAATTATCCACTTTCGAACCAGATGTTAGAGATTTATGAGGTAATAGAAAATGTTAATATTTGAGTATACTACCTAAAATATACTTTTAACATAATGAAGGCGCATGTAGGAATTTGCAAAGGTATTAATTAATTAAATTAGTATAAATCTGAATTAAAGATTGAACGTCTGCTCTATGATTTACATACTTGGAGTCACGTTTTATATGAATCATCTCCAGAATAGATCTTTTATTATAATTGGTTCCTTTAGTTAAAATATAAACATTTTGTAATCGAATTGATGGCTATAATCAGAACAATGTTTAGATAGGGCGGTAGAGTTTTTGTTTTTAGTACTATACATTCTTTTTTTAGAAAATAATCTACCTATCTAAGCGCATTTTCTTTCAAATTCTTTGCCCATAAATCCGAGCTACAATGATCACCTATCATTTTAAAGGACGACAGTGCCATATCAAAATGTAGTAATTCATTTATTTTCCCGCTTACCCGACCAATTTCTTATGGAATTTGAATCAGTTCTGTTGAAATCTTAGCTGATGATTCCAAAATTTGATAGAAGGCAAATAACTCTATGATGCTAGGCATAACGGAGCCACATCATAGCAAGCCGATTTTCAAATACAGTCTCAAACATGTATCGGCTTAACGAGAAGGATCCCATTGAACGAATATTTTGATCTGGTTATCGATCCGTGACAAGATATATAGCCTCATATTTGTAACCAAACGTTATCGGTTTTGATTGAATTGAATTTCAAGAAATGCACCTCTACTATACAATTCAGTTATCTTTATATTCATGTATTTTAGGTTCCTGATGGGAGAGGTCACTTGATATAACATAAAGCAGTTTTAAGCGGGAATACAAAGCTGGCAGCTTGTCTGATGTTAGCAGTGAAACTCGGGAGATCGGTGGCACGATAACTAAAACCTTCACCGTGTCACCGGGCAAGATGACCCCCGAACTTGGTGTTTCGTGGTACCGTTATATTGTGGTGTGTGTTATGGACACATGGTTCAACACGTACATCACAGAGAAATATTAGCTTAATGCCGATACTGATGTTCTACACTAACTTCATGTTGCCCGTTTATCCTGAATCCCATTAAATTTAGGAACACACATGAAGTACAGACCGGCATACTGACCCACATTGCGAATTTTATTTGTTTAGGTTTGCAGTGTGTCGTTCTTTACATACTTCGAAACGACTTACACGTATTTGAACTTAAAAATAAATGTTCCATTAATTTCAGAGTTGATAAACCTCATGAGAAATCACCGAAATTAATTTGTTTATGTGTACATAATACTCAACTGCTTTATATAATTCATGTGAAAAATAGCTCCAAGCAATGCTACATTACAAAATGTTTTCCGCACTTAGAGTGCTCGATAAATTATTACCGTATACTTTGCAACAAGTTCATTAGATACTTCAATGGATCCACATTTTGTTGCACTATACGTTCTATCCGTGATTCAACATTCAACCTATTATTTATTTATTATAACTACATTACATTTTCAAGGGTTCAAGTGACCCAGCATGAATTATATTTAGAACGATACTACTATTATCATACAATAACTTTAGGCACTATGTCGGCAATTTTGGGCGGTACAGGTGAATATTCTTATACAACACGCCTCAAGGTGATATATCATGAATAAAATAATCAACTAGAACTTACTATCGTACAAAAATAATAGGACCGGAAATCAGTAGAAATTACTACAAATAAATAAATTTAATTAAATATTTTAATAATAAATAATTAATTTATACTCTTTATTCATTCAATAAATTAAATTAAATTAAATTTAATAATATAGTAATTCCCTACAAATCGTTTTAAAATTTGATTCCTGATTATAAATATGAATATATTTGTAATATTGAAAAACCATATAAATTCAATACATTTGTAAATAAGAATTACTTGCAAAATAAACGATAAGAATAAAAATTGTTTGCTTCATTACTAATTATTCACGAAATATAGGTGATTCACTACTGTACGGAGTTTGTACAATCCGATTTCTATGCTAACGTAATCAGATCCATCAGCAATTTTGTACATATTTGCTGGTCCAGGAGTGAAAATCCCCGGGGGCAACCCCCTACCGAGAACCGTATGGTGCAAGATCATTGTAAATGTACTGCATGGATTCCAAAATATTATTTAACACCTAAATAAAAATTTTTGCAGTCAAAAAGTGTGATTACTATGAATATAAGTAAACAATTACTAAACAAATTATTAATGTAAATACCTCAATTCTTACAATGAAAAGCAGTTGATGTATTCTTTCTTAACCCGCTAGAGAACTGCACTTTTTCTGGTTTTATTTTTAGAATTCGTAATGTCAAAAGAGCTGGCTCCTGAACTTACTGCTATGAACATATAAATATATATCCTGATCAATTCAAGACAGGTAGAATTCTTTGTTCCCCAATAAACCGAACCCAAAAAATCATATGGCATAAAATGTTGAATAACTTAAGAAAAACGTATAATGTAACAAAACGATGTGGATCCAATAATGAAAAATCTAATAAAAACTTGCAAAGAAAGTTTTCGGTAACTTATCGAGCATTCTACGTGCGTACAACAGTTTGTACTTTAGCATTGTTTGGAGATAGTTTTCACGTGAATTATATATAACAGATAAGAATTTTTTACACCTAAACAAATTAATTTCAGTGATTTTTCTTGTAGTGGAGTAAATCTGGCGAGAAAAAAGGCAAGGTTGGCGAAAATTTTACGATGCTTAGCGACCCGGTGGAGAGTGTTTGTTAGGTTACCAATAACAACCCCCTGAAATTTTATTTCCCAAAGTGCGTGCAACCCCCTTTTTTTTGGCCAAAAAGTTTTTTTTTTAATTTTTAAGAGTAGTTTAGCAAATAAAATCAATATCTGTGGTTGTATTGAAAATTAAGAAATCAAAGTAGAACCCTTTTATTTTCAATGTCCAAGGAACTTCCATTACAAATTTCAAGTTGATCCGACCTCCCCCCTCTCCGTAATAGCTATATATATATATATATATACTCATATATGCAAGGAATCTTGCGTAACGGCTAACTCGATTAATTTTCAATCGATTTGGCTGAAATTTGAATTGAAGATAGGTGTTATGGTTCCAAAACTACCCTATGAATTTCAAGTGAAAATGTAGAAAACTGTTTTTCAGAAATCAAACTTTAAGTCAACTTTTTAGTTATTTTTCAAATTAAGATATCTCATGTCATTTACATCCGATCTGGATCTGCTTTGCGGGAAAATGTAGGTATTTGCATATGGTTTCATGTCATGAAACTCATTTGTTTATTTCTTTTCCGGCCTATATTGGCGATTTTATTTTCGGTAATAATATCCCCAAAACTTGTGTCAAATTAATTAATTGGAAGTTTCCAAAAGTGCGAAATTTCGCAATTTTATACGAATATTGTGAGACTCAGAAGTTGATAGCGCTTTAGGCTCCGGGATTTTCACGTGGCCTATCGAAATTAGAAAGTTCAAATTGTTAAAAACACAATTGCATGAACGCCGGACGTCCTATGTAATTGGCTATGAACGTAATCATTTTGACGTTTCCCTCGAGAAGCTCGCTACGCGTCAGTTAGAGTTTATGCATTTTACCTCGGTCTTGTTATGTTGGGACCGTTTCGTGCCCCGTGCGGGCGGCGTCAGTTGTAATAAAGTATTTTCGGCTGTGAGCCGCTAGCTTTCACCCGATTCGGGGATATTTTAGTATCTAGAAAATTCCCTTTGGTACGTTGCACGTTAGACGCGCGTAGCTGAGACTGAGAGTACCTGTTTCTATTTTAAAAGTTTCCTATTTAATGGACATTTATCGAAAAAAGAAGGGCCGTCGGGCACGGTCCGATACCTAATCTAACTACATGGAGCGAAAACGGCACTCGAAAAGCCGTATGAGGTACAACCAGTTTGCACTTCTCTATCTCGCCAGCTACGCGCTCCTTACGTGAACGTCATTCGATTTATCTCAAATTAACCAAAATGGCAAATACAGACCGGAAAAAAATGGGTAAAAAATGAGTTCCATGACATAAAACTGTATGCGAATACCTACATTTTTTTGCAAAGCAGATCCCGATCGGATGTAAATGACATGAGATATCCTAATTTGAAAAATAACTAAAAAATTGACCTAAATTTGGATTTCTGAAAAAAAAATTGGAGCGTAGTTTTGAGACAATAACACCTATCTTCAGTCCAAATTTCAGCCAAATCGGTTGAAGAATGAACGACTTAGCCGTTACGCAAGATTCCTTGCATATATATATATATATATATATATATATATATATATATATATATATATAACTTAAGAGATATAGAATTAAGTTTTCTGAATTATAAAGTTAACTTAGATAATTTAACATAGGATTATAAAGATGAATAAACGTAAAAGATTGAACCATAGGCGGGATTCGAACCCACATTTCTGGATTTCTAGTCCAGGGTGTTTACCAATTACACCACTTTGGCCCTGTTAGATTTTTATATTTTTGTAAATATAAACCTCAGAAAGGATAGTAGATCATTGATGAACACAATGCTATTCGATTCCCCACCATAGATCAACTATTCACGCACATTCATCTAAAGTTCAGTCTTTTTTTGAAGTAAGGATTGTGGGTTAGTACTGCTATGGTTGGCAGTTACTTGACAGTTCTTATTCAAATGACAGCATCCCGGTTCTTATATATTTCAATAGAACTGACTGAGAATTGTTCTGGTTAATTATAAACAAGTTTAAAGTTTCTTTGCCTAATTGGCCACTATCGTGTATGTAACTCAAGAGATATAGAATTAAATTTTCTGAATTATGAAGATAACTTAGATAATTCAACATAGGATTATAAAGATGAATAAACGTGAAAGATTGAACCATAGGCGGAATTCGAACCCACATTTCTGGATTTCTAGTCCAGGGTGTTTACCAATTACACCACTTTGTGTTCATCAATGATCTACTATCCTTTCAGAGGTTTATATTTACAAAAATATGAAAATCTAACAGGGTGGATTGGGCTCAATTCGAAAAAATTGATAAAGACCCAACCTTATACGAAAGTGATAAGTTTGACTACCTGCTTCTTTCGCTCAAGGAAGGGACTGCGAATGCATATGATATAGTATCAAGCTACCCATCGAGTGCAGAGAATTACAATGTCGCAGTTGAGGCTTTGAAGAATCGTTATGGGAATGAGGATCTATTACTCCAAGTCTACATAAGGCAGATTTTGGATTTAGTGATCGCTAACTCCAACTCAACTAATAAGATTCCCTTCAATAAGTTACACTTGAAGTTGCAGTCTTATTTGAGAGCTCTACAGAATTTAAAATTGGAGAATGCTGATCCAGCGACATGGCTATATCCATTAGTTGAGTCAAGTCTTCCAAAAGAGATGCAGTTATTGTGGCAGAAGAACCCTTTGAACAAGCATGATGGTGCAAATGATGAGCCACCCAGAAATCGATTGGATTTGTTGATGGAATTTTTAGGACAGGAAGCACTCATTCAGCAGAGGTTGGATCTGGCTGATAGTGGGTTTGGTTTGGAGAAAAAAGTGAATAAAGATAATTCTTTTAAGAAGTCGAAATCTCAACCTACTCCAACGTTAGCTACATGTCACAGTGGAAATGTTCCTATCTGTTTGTTTTGCGACAAGAATCATGAAGCGATGGAGTGTAATACTGCACGAAGCTGGACTTCACAAACAAAGAAGAGTTATCTGAGAGAGAAAAAGGTTTGTTTCATTTGTTTTCGCCCAAATCACAACGCGTGGAAATGTAAAACCAGTATCCAGTATTCTGTGTGTGGAGGTAAACATTACCCAGTCATGTGTCCAAACCTTGAATGTAGTAATGGTTCCACAGAGAGAGTTTCTGCAAAGAAAACAACGAATTCATCGGCAGTGAAAGAGACTTTTACGGGATGTTCAAATCATACATGCTCGAGTACCGTGAAATTGCAGACATTGCTTGTCACTGTTTGTAATGGGGACTAGAAGAAATTAGTTCGAGCATTTATAGACAACGGATCACAAGGATCGTACATTCTTAAGTCAACCGCTGAAGAATTAGGATTACAATCAAGAGGTCAAGAAACAGTAACTCACTCACTTTTTGGTGGAGAAGAAGTTGTAATACACCACCAGAAGTACAATATAGTCCTCCAGAGTAATGATGGTGGTTATTCATGCTCGATTGCAGTGCGGGATAAAATGAAGATCTGCAATCCGATTCCACGAGTTTCTCAATCATCAAATCAATTGATGGCTGAATTAAATAAGGAAGGAATTCAGCTTGCAGATGTGCGGGTTGAGTGCCCGCCTATTGAAGTGTTGATAGGAGCTGACATATATGGTAGACTACTCACTGGGGAACAGTCTCAGCTTCCATGTGGACTGACAGTACAAAAAACAAAGTTAGGATGGACTATATCCGGTGTTACGAATGAATTAGGAGGAGAGACTCAATCGATGAGTGTACTATCGATGACGTTACAAGATTTCTCCGTTAATCAATTATGGGACCTTGATATTATTGGCACTCGTGATGAGACTGATGTTAAGACAGCCAAAGAGCTCGAAGAGGAAGATAAACAAAAGTTCTTCCAAGGACTCAGTCGGAACGATGATGGTAGGTATGTAGTGTCTCTTCCATGGAAGGAAGATCACCCTCTTTTACCCAGGAATAGGGAGGTAGCCATCAAAAGACTGCAGTCAGCTACAAGAAAGTTGGAAGAAATTGGTTTATTTGATTTTTACTCAAAACTTTTAGGTGATTGGATTGCTAAGGGATTTATCGAGGAAGTACCCACAACAAGTGAATTAAATGGGAATAAAATCCATTATGTCCCTCATCGAGCTGTCGTTAAGCTGAGCAGTGCCACAACCCCTGTTCGACCTGTTTTTGATGGATCATGCAAAATTGGGAAGAATCCTTCATTGAATGACTGTTTGAAGAAAGGAAGTTGTTATATACAGATGATTCCTGATCTATTACTTCAATTTCGAGAAAAGAGAATTGGTTTTATCTCGGATATTAGAAAAGATTTTCAGATGATTGAAGTAAGAAAAGAGGATCGGGATTGTATGAGATTCCTTTGGTGGAAGGATATTCGAAAGAAAGAAATCATCGAGTATCGTCATGTTCGAGTCATGTTTGGAGCAACTTGTAGTCCTTTTATTTTAGGAGCTGTGTTGGAACATCATTTGAAGAATGTCCAAACATCAGACAAGGAAATTGCAAACTGTTGGAGACTTTATATGTAGATAATTGCGTTTGCTCAGTAGATACCATGGAAAATTATCAGCATTTCCGAGAAAAGTCAACTGATCTATTACTGGAAGCAAAAATGGACCTTCGACTATGGATGTCAAACGAGGACGAGATAAATGATCCAAATACACACACAGTATCAGTACTAGGAATGATATGGGACAGAGTGAATGATGAATTGTATGTAAACACAGAAGGGATATCAATTCCAGCAGTAGTGACCAAGAGAGTTCTTTTGTCTGCAGCTCGAAAAGTGTAACCTTGACAGTCCAATTTCTCGAAAACTGTTAACATGACATATATAAAATTTGGCAGATATCAACAGTCGAAACTGATGCTTATATTTATTATAAAATGACTTCTGTTTTTCCTGTCATTTAGGGTCACGTGACCCAAACATAATTTTCAAAAATTTAGGTGGCTATGAAACAAATAACTATTGTAGCAACAACATAGGTTGTCATTCAGTATTGTTAGGTGAAGTTTATCCAAGAACTGTCATTATTTATTAAGTCATAATCTTGTGAAGACACTGTAATAATAAGTAAATAATGCCTCCAACTTTTACTTACGATGAATATGTTGATATGCTACTTATTTATGGAGAATGTGGAAAAAACAAAACTCATGCTCAATGTTTGTACAGAAATCGTTTTCCTCATAGAATAACTACAAGCAAAAATACGTTTGCCTATGTCGAACGGAAGCTAAGAACTGGTTCTTTTCCAAGCGGTAAGAATCAAGTTCCTCGTCAAAAGACCGCTCAGACAGATGACAATGTGATAAATATTTTGGCTTATCTTCAGGTAAATCCACACACCTCAATACGATTTCTTGAACAAGAATTACAAATAAGTAGAAGTTCAATACAAAGAGTATCAAAAAATCTCAAATACCATCTTTATAAAAAACATTTAACACAAGGCTTAGTTCCTGCAGATCCTGAAAGGAGATCAAATTTTATTCCTGAAGTATTAGTACAACGTAATGATGACCCTTCTTTAAAAAAAAAATATTATGGAGTGATGAAAGTAGATTTCATAACAATGGTATTGTTAATCGCCATAATTGTCATTATTGGTCGCAGAGGAATCCAAAGTGAATGCGCGAAACCAATTTTCAAACAATATGGGGAATCAATGTTTGGTGCGGTTTATTTAACGGTCGGTTGATTGGTCCCTATTTTTATGAAGGAACATTAACGGGGCAAAGATACTTAGATTTTCTTCAAAATACTCTACCAGAATTACCAGCATCTCCTCACTTTTTGGGCCAGTTAGAGAATATCTTGATAACACATTTCCTGAAGAATGATTGCAGCAGCACTTACAAGAAATCTTTTAACAAGGTTTGAACATTGTGTCAATGTACATGGTCATCGATTTGAACATTTTCTTTGATTTTTTTAATTACTTGTACCTTTTAATTCCCTATGTTACGTTTTTTAATGAAATAGTTTATTTTTGGTAGCTACTATTTGAAACTATACATATGTTCATTTAATTGCCCATATTATCATTACTGCACAATACAATGATGACAAGTGTGGTATCGTTGAATTTGTTTTTGAATGATATATTCAGAATTGTAATATCATACCGGTTGTCCCATTTAAAAAAAATATGTTGGGGTCACGTGACCCGAAATGACAGAAAAAAAGGAAGTCATTTTATAATAAATATAAGCATCAGTTCCGACTGTTTATATCTACCAAATTTCATATATGTCATATTAACAGTTTTCGAGAAATTGGACTGTCAAAACGTCGTGGGACACCCTGTATATCTTTTATAATAATAGATTTCTTTACTCAAAATATTAACATTTTGTTCAGCAGGGGCAGTGGAATTTCCAAAGTTTTTGTTTCTAGTAATATACTTATGACCATACATTCTTATTTGTACATATTCTTTAGAGATTCCTGTATAAGTTCCATCGCATCTACACAATTATCGCAACATTTATATCATACTTTTTTTAACATTCTTCAATTTTCTCTGAGATCTCCGAATTGTAGTGTAATGTATATATATATGGTTGCGCAGGATATGCGCACACCAAAGAATAAGAGATTTGAGTTAGTTGATAAAATGTTGCAGAATCGAACAGAAACTAATTATAAGCGAGTTTAATAATTAATTGTATTTTATTAAAACTCCAAGAACCCGAAGGAAAAGTGTTGTAAGCATTACATGTAGGTAATGTTATAAAATTATCTGTATTACCGCTTATGATAAATGACGTACAATTATAGATTTTGTTTTTCCTTTAATGATGGTGTTGAAAAATGTTTTTGGGTAGCCATTCAGTTCCAATGTATTACGAACTATTTTCAAATTTTTGGGACGGTCCTCTGGGTGTGACAATTTGATAGCGTGATCTGTAAGGCTGACACTTTTTTTATAACATGTTGGTGTAATCAATTAAAGTGAAGAAATCACCGAGACCCAACTTCTTTAGTAAATCAAGTATTTCATTTTTGCATTTGAATCATGCCTAATATTCATATCTAGGAAATTTATGTCTAATGCCTAATGTTGATTTTTTTGTTCACTTCTATTCCAAAAGTATAATTTTCAACCCCATTATTGAAGAATAATTTATCTTGAGAAATAGAAGTGAATAAAAACATAAATTTCCTAGATATGAACATTAGAAATGAGTCAGATGGAAAAAGAACTACATGGTCTACTAAGTGAAGTTATAGTCCAGAAAATAAAGCTTTTGAAAAAAAAAATTTGATGTAAAAGGCCGATTTTGATGTGTGAGGGCTCATTTGATTCGTTTTGACCCCTAGATCAGAATCTGCCACAGCTAAATAGAGGGAGATTTGTCCTATTTATATAAGCAATAAATAATGGCCAATAAATGGCATGTTTTTGACATAATAAAAAAAAATTGAAAACACTAGTTTCCATCAATTTTTAGCGGGTAAAGTAGAAAATTGCAGTTATTTGATCAATAAGCAATGTGAATTTAAAGTTTATAACAATTTGTCAGTTATCTATTTGTTAATAAACAACAAAATGGAAATTTCCTAAATAATCAAGATCAGATTCATTTTCAGGTAATACGCTGAATACAAATTCGATGTTATTTTTCTGATTGGCTGTAAATCTAATCAGTTAATTAACAAATTGGTTAATAAGCAAATTAACCCAAAAAATGGAAATTTAAGAAATAATCAAGACTAAAGTCATTTTCAGGTAATTTGAGGTCGCTGAATACAAATTCGATGTTATTTTTCTGACTGGATGTTAATATAATTATTTAATCAATAATTACATAGTTACCGAATTTACAAAGAAAATCAAAGTCTCAAAATAATCAAGATTGGAGTCAATTTCGTATAATATGAGGTCGCTGAATACGAATTTGATTATTTTTTGAATAAACTATTTTTTATCAATAACATGAAAAACCACTCTCCCCCTTTACGGCTACGGCCCTGGAGGTTAAATTACTGGTTCTGAATTCAGCTCATACGTCCCTGCACTTCACTCAGTTACCATGGCAACGCTATCAATCAACTAACAATATGAACAATTTATTGAAAAATCAAATTAAATTCAAATATAACTACTTCAAATTATTCGAAATTGACTGTAATCTGGATTATTTTAAAACTTTAAATATTTTTTGTTGATTCGCCAAGTGAATTAATTAATTAATTAAATTATCATTCGATTCAAAAAGTAAAATCAATTTCGTGTTCAGCGGCCTTAAATTATACGAAATGGACTCCAATCTTGATTATTTTAAGACTTTGAATTTTTTTGTTAACTCGGTAACTGAGTAATTATCAATAAAATGATTGAATTGACCTTTAATTCGAAAAATAACATTAAATTCATGTTTAGTGACCCGAAAATGACTCTAATCTTGATTATTTTGAGACACTGAATTTTTTTGTTAATTCGGTAACTAAGTAATCATCAATAAAATGATTGAATTAACCTTTAATTCAAAAAATAACAATAAATTCATGTTTAGTGACCTGAAATTACCCGAAAATGACTCTAATCTTTATTATTTTGACACTGAATTTTTTGGTTAATTCGGTAACTGAGTAATTATCAATTAATTAATTAGATTAACATCTATTCAAAAAAATAACATCAAATTCGTATTCGGCGATCCCAAATTACCTGGAAATGACTCTAGTCTTGATTATTTTTTGAATTTCCATTTTTTGGGTTAATTGTTTATCAACAAATTGTTAATTAACCAATCAGATTAACAGCCAATCAGAAAAATAGCATCGAATTTGTATTCAGCGACCTCAAATTACCTGAAAATGACTCTAGTCTTGATTATTTTTTAAATTTCCATTTTTTGGGTTAATTTGTTTATTAAAAAATCGTTAATTAACTAATTAGATCAACAGCCAATCAGAAAAATAACATCGAATTTGTATTCAGCGACCTCGAATTACCTGAAAATGAATCTAATCTTGATTATTTAGGAAATTCCCATTTTGTTGTTTATTAACAAATAGATAAGTGACAAATTGTTATAAGCCTTAAATTCTCATTGTTTATTGATCAAATAACTGCAATTCTCTACTTTACCCTCTGAAAATTGTTGGAAAATAGCGTTTTCAATTTTTTTTATTATGTCAAAAACATGCCATTTATTGGCCATTAGTTATTGTTTATTAACAATAGGGCAAATTTCCTCCTATGTAGCTGTGGCAGATTCTGATCTAGAGGTCAAAACGAATCGAATGAGCCCCTCACACATCAAAATCGGCCTTTTACATCGAATTTTTCTAATTTGGGTCGATTTTGTATTTTATTTCCTGGACTATTAGATCTTCATTCCAATTTAGTTGAAAATAGACACTGTCGGTGATTTGTGAATACCTATTTTGAAGCTTTTAAATATAAACGCTTAATTCAAGTGAGGTTGAGAAATATATAACACCCGGTACTATAAAAATAATATTATATACAAGCCAAAAGTTGAAGCAAGTTACGAAAATATCCAAATACAAGACACATACAAAAGTCAATAAGCTAATTTTAATAATGGTAAATATTAGTCAAGTTATAGACTGTGTAGCATACATTAATTTCATGATTAATGGTTTCATAGAAACTACAGTCGCCTTTCAACATAAGATAATTATAATTCACACGTCTGATTTTTTCGACTGCTATCACCCATATATTGCAAACTGAGTTGGCCCCGAGCGCATCCAATTAAAACTGCGGAAAATTCGCCTGGTCAGATCCTGCAATGCGCTACGATTCGACTCGAAGCGGCGGCTGCCACTCTGCTTTGCCACATAAGAACCTATGTAATCGTTCGCCGAAGAATTTTTGCATTTTCACAGCACTCGCTTCGGCGAGCCCTAATATGCGCTAGCCTTAAATCGATCGTTTCAGAAACTGTGAAAAGATCTAGTGATATCGACAGCGTTAATAAAAAAACAAAAATTAGGACGACACAAAACAAATACTGGTTGATTAAAATTGAGAACTGTGACAATATCGAAATTAAACTTTTGAATAAACATTTTCCTTAAATAAATTATTCATTTGGGGTGTCCACCAATAACTTCCTGGCAGAAATGGATACGTTGAAAGTTGAAAGAAGTACGTAGGAATTTGCAAGTGCTTAAATATTAAAATACGTACACATTTGACTCAATGATTATATTCGGTTTTACTACTTACAGACTCAGTTTAATGTTTCATGTGAATCATCTCCAGGGCAGATCTCTTATAATATTCGGTCCCTTTATCTAAAGTATTAACGTATTCGTAATTGAACTGGTGGTTATAATCAAAACAATGTTTAGCACGGCCGGTTAAATTTTCTAAGTTTCCGAAATTCTCATTTCATGATTCAGTGACTTCGTCGAATCGTGGAGATACGTATTATTTTCTTTGTTCACTATGGGATGTGAAGAACAACTGTCAGAATAAATTAAGATTAAGTAGTTTCAATACAATACGAACAGGATCATAAGCTATTGATTTTCAGGGTCTCTTCAAGGAATGCTTCATCAACTAAAAAATAATGGGAATTTTGTAAAATCTTGTTCCCATTTACTGATAGCCGTTTTTGTAGTTATAACATTACACATAATGATTATTCATAGTATGGTCTGGAAACATATCACAAATATTCAATACCTGATGATGTGCGCGGTGTTTAAAAATCTCAATTCATCAAAGCAAGCTGCAGAATCATGAACATCATGTTCAACTTATTATTTCATCTCTAAATATAATAATGATTCTTGACCCAGGTAAGAATTATAAATAAATTCATGAGAAATAAGTCACAGCTTCGTCATAGATGACGCTTCCAACCATAGAAACATTAATGTGTAGTAATTTTGTAATTATGAGGTAATAGAAAAGGGTTGTCAGACCTTATTAGAGCTATTGCTTTCGAGCATTCTACCTAACATAAACTTTATAAAGACGCATGTAAGAATTTGCAAGGGTTTCAATTAATTAAATATTATATATTATATTCCTGGTAAGATGTAGGGATCTGCAATTATTTACGGATTTCATTAATTCTGAATCTGAGGATAATATGTTTAGCAAGGTGCAAAATAAGAAAGCCTACGCACAAAAATTTAGAAAGTTCCGCCGCCCTTGCTAAACACTGCTTTGATTATAACCATGAATTTGATTACAAAAATGTTAATATCTATTCTGGAGATAGTTCACCTAAAACGTGTCCCCAAGTCTGTATGTCATAAAACAGATATTCAATCGTTAAGTCAGATTTATACTAATTTAATTATTTGAAACCCTTGCAAATTCCTTCACCTTCTGACTCGGAAATGGATCCTCGAACGTTATATGTTTAGTTCAGTTCTTTAGTCGTATTACATACTCTTATTCGATATGTATATATAGCTCATCAGAAATATTGTTTAGTAGCGAATTCTCAATTTATATACTTAAAACATTAATTGTGTTATAATTTCGATTGTACGTTTTTCTGTTCGTTTCGGCGACTTGGGCATTTTTGATTGAAATTTGTGCAATATTGACGCCTTGTGATGATACAATCAGTTATAAGTTATCACGTTCATACAGTAATACGTCTTCTGGTGATGGTAGTGAAACCGAAACGTGCGTACAGATGAAAACAGCAGAAATTCAGGAATCAACACAATCATGATAATATAATCATTAAACAGCCTAGTGAAAAGTAACCAGTTGAAAAGAAAAGCGTGGGTAACTATTGAGAAGCTACTGGACACAATCGACCACCAGTAGACATAAAAAGTGGAAGAGGAATTAGGATATTGGACGGCCAAATGCGAACAGCAGTGATGACCGAAATGAATCAAAATCTCACAAGATGGCAGAAGTATTTAAGAACATTGTGGAGGTAAGCGACGACTTTTTGGTATATAGACAATTCAAGGTAGAGGAGTTGAGAGATCACAAAATGTACTTCAAATTTGAAGGAAGTATGGGATTACGAATGTGGAACACTACATTGCAGACTATGCAAACTTGTCATCCATCGCTACCAGTGTGAGGGTCCTGAATATGCAGTGAAGAATTCCACGTGTAGACATGTCCACTTGGTAAGAATGTATGAAAAGCGAATGGAAACTAACATTGTTCAAGAAGAAGTTACAACGAGTTTGGGAAAAAATTCTCTTGTCAAACCACAGTACCTACGATGAACAAATCAACAATATTATCAAAGAGAAGGGAGGAGAGAATTTTCCTTCCAGGTTATCCAGTCTTCTGCAAATTTTCTCTACTTTCAGCTATTTGTGATACAAATACACGATTATCAACCTCTATTACGTTGGAAACGCTGGTTACGGGAAAAATGAGGAAATTTTGTGAATAAATTACTATACTTCCCCGATTAGCCGTGCATTGAAAGAATTTTCGGGAAAAATGACCTCGGATTCGTTATAAGCGACCCAAAAAACTTAATGGAACCAATTTTATTGGCTTCATTTAAATTTTTTGATAAATTAAAAATTATCTCATAAAGAGGGGTTGTGAATGGCGTTAATTTTGAGTATAGGGGGATTTTTGGGTGTGCCATCCATATAGCGATCTTTGATGCTCTTTGTAACACTTTATTTTACAACTTTTTGGTGCAACTGAATTATAGTGAATACATCGTTTGAGACGAAACTTTTTTGTAAACCAAGATGTGTTTGTTTTTCCATCTGAGTCATGTCGTAATGTTATATCTAGGAAATGTATGTTTTTATTTATTCCTTTCTCACAAATTGGAGGTTACAGTGGTCAATTGTTTTGAAGTTCCAATAATTTTAGCATTTAGCTGAAAACAGGACACATGATAATCCTCCTAGATTTATTTTCAACTTTGTTTTGCACTTTCGTTTCTGGATTCTCAAACTACTTTTTTACATCCGAAGATAGAGGACACGACTTATCTTATAGTCAATGGATTCAAAATAATGACAAGCGAATTATTTTAACAGCGTGATATAACCTGACAATCGATATCTCTGTTGAGGGTGTTAAAACATGTTCTCGACAAGAAAGAAAGGACGTCATAACAGCATGTGATACAGTGTTGTCAGGTTGACCATGTTTCCAAAGTTATTGTATACAACTACTAAACCTTCCTTAAAATGTATAAATGAATTTGCATCTTATTTTAATTATTTACTTTCAGTTTGTTTTTTGTACAATCAAATTAAAAAAATAAGTATCAGCGCTTTACACAATATAATTTCTAAATATTACAGTAAAACCAATAACACAAAAATATTCTCTTTATCAAGCTGTAATTATACTATTCACTTCAACTAAAACATCGGAAAACATTAACAGGCTTCCACTCCTCGTCACTTATACTTAATTATGCCTAAGAAAGCGTCATTCCTAGTTTTGCAAAGAATAATAGTTTTTGTATTTCTGAAGTTTAATAGTCTACTAAAATTTCAAACCACAACGAATATTATAAATAATATGAAGTCAATCGAATAAAATGTACTGTTTTATCCGGAAACATCTCTGGTTTGACGAAGAGAGCGCAGTATTTATTCAGGGAAATTATTCAAATTAAATGGTTGTACTAAATTACTAACCATGACGTCATTTCCTTCTTATCATGGAAAGGGTTCAGATTATAATAGAATCGAGGCTATCATTTCTTTTGTTCCGAAAAGCGAAACTAGATTCAAGGGAATACTTTTTTCGAGTTTAATACGTTTTGTATAATCGTTTTGTTTTGTAGGAAACTGAAATGAGAATATTAGCATTCCTGTATTCATGCCAACCCATCTTTGTTCCATCCTGTATTCACATTGATAATCTGAAGAAGCATCTGATAGATTATGCAATTGAACTTCCGTCGGTTATACTTTAAGCCCAATAGAATTCTGGTTTGAATCTGTAACATGAGATCCCCACAATAAATTACTTTAAGCTGGCACACATTGAGGTTATAGGTGAATCTGGCTATAATGAAAATATTAATTTGTTGAGATGTATTTTTCCATGATTAATATAGTTTTGTATCTGGGAAACATGTCTTCAGTTAATTCATTCTGTTATTCACATCTAAGCAAATGAGTATGAAAAATAATTGAGATCGTTTCTAGTAATTTCACCAGGCTGTATGTTCAAGGGGTTCTTGACATTTATAAATAACTACATATTAATGTAACTTTCAGATCCAAGTCGGTTGGCAAGCTAACATTTAGTCGGCGGTATCGGCATGTCGACTTCAAATATTTCAGCCATTCCTTCACAATTGCACAAAAAGTGACAGTTTAAAAGATCAATACGCCATTCAGAAATCTACCAAGTAATTAATTCCAGTAAATCCACTATTACTACGACCATAAAGTATTAGGTGTGTACATAAACTAATCAACCTTGAAAGAGATTGTGTCAAGTGGCGCCTGCTAGATACTAATCGCAGAATAGCTTTGATTGAATTAACTTCGACATTCTTCGATGTTCTGAAGATTTGCGTGGGATTCCAGTACCTATTGTAAAATCAGCATTATATCAAGTTTTTCAGTGTATTTTGTATAAGATCTTTGTGATCAATTTTTTCATAAAGTTTAATTATTCAACTCAGACCGTTAAACTACCGGTTTCCATGATTTAACATCAACGTAATTTATTCTGTATATTTTCAATTCGCATTGTTCATCTCCGCTCTAGTATCAACAATATTCATTGATCCTCTCTATGAGTTCACTAGTTTCCAAGATATTCCAACTGATGTGCGAAGAATTGAATGAGAAGAATAACATGTTTCCGTTTCACATTTTCCGTTTACCAACCGAGGCAATAGTCCTAGGGATTTGTCAAGCCATTAGATTTCCTATGTAAACTACATATTTCAATACTGACTACAAAGTCATGTTTTTTATCGCCAATATAAGTTCATGTTCTACATTTGAGATCATCATTCTCATGAAGCGAGATATACAGAATTTTCTATTGAACTTTAAGTGGTTTTTCCAATCGATTGACATGGAATTATTTTAGGACCAACATGTGATTAACTAATTTCAATAAATTGGCCCAACAATTCAGTGAGAGCATATGTTGATTAAACGTCATCTGACGGCCCTTCACTTCCACTGAAGGGTCGTCAGATCATGTAACGAGAATAAAAATTTTGTTGATCAGCAGAACTGAGAACTAAGCTCATAAATGTTACATTTAGAAAGTGAATTTAATTTGAACTAGAGTATGATAATTCAATTAATTTGAGTTGTTATTAAGAATCATCAGTTTAATAGTTATAGTACTGTACGTAACTAGACAATTCAAAGTGTCATTCCCAAACTCAGTATAAAATTGAATAGGGAATATTGATCATTAATATGAAGATTATTCGCATTTTCTATCATAATAACATGAAATATCATTCATGCTAAGGGTTTACTTTATTATACATAAACTTTGATATCATCCAATGTACAATTAAGTAGGGTGAAGTTTAATAAGCTCAACCTGTTCATTGAGCAGCATATTGAAAGAACTATACTCAGTTTGGGCATATAGTTATAGTATACTCTGATAATGGCTGCTTGGGAGTTGAAAGGTAACTAGTATTATAACGCTATATTTCAGTAGTTAAGGGTGATTATCCCTTTCTTATTACATTTATACTATATAGTATAATTAAACTAATGGTAAAACAAGAAATTAAAATATTATCTCGTGTTTTCTGTTTATTCACATGACAAATGAGATATTATTAATATGCAATACAATTTCAAATATTACTAGATATTATTTATAATATAAATTCATTAAGATTTGTTCAACTTCACTATACCCCGATGGTGCTGTTCATCATATTTTTGTATCCCAATCCAAGATTATTGAATGTTTCTGAAAAGCAGTGTAAGTAGTCAAATTTTGTGTCATAAGATAAAAAATACTTATCTACCGGTTTTCCTTCTTTAATAATTTTAGTTTGCCAATCTTTTATACTCAGCTAAAATATCTCTCTTAGTGTTACCTACGTATCATCTTCGTTTCACTGAATGTTACATATTTTTCAGAGTTTAGGAGGTTCCTAAAGATATTGCAAATTTTTTGGTTATCTTTCGCTTTGAATCTTCGATATAAAAGGAATGGTAATACAAGCTTCCGTTATGTTATGCATTTTATGAAATACTGGAAAAACATTTTGGATATTTTGAACCATTTTTAAGTGATATCAATTTGTTCTTCTTTTGTTATGTCGAATTCTTCATAAAATTTATAAATTCTTATACAAAAATAATTATGCTGGCACGGACATGTAATCATTCTAGATGTTTTGTTGAGAAATCTAATGATCTATTCATAGATGGCGTTGAATAATTTGATCTATCACGATGTTAGTCGGTGTTGTATACCTTCAATAGCTCTGTGAGAGAGCGGAACAGCTGTCTACAACTATTAGTTTGTAATGCTTCTAATCGATGCAGACTAGGAAGACCTTATCATTGTTATCTGGCAACAGCATATTATGCTATTGCGCTGCTCATGTATCTTATACAGTTGATGAGATACTGATGACTATGATCGGATATGTCGGAAGTTTTCACATATCCTATACAAACTTTCGATGTCTTTGTCTGTTTTTGTATTTACCTGATATGTGATTAAACGAATGCAGTTGAAGAACCTTCTAGGTATTCTATGTCCACATATTTGCTGAATTTTGTCAGTAACTAGTTAATTTATGGATCACGTTATATATGTGTGGAATGTAAATAGGTCTTCCGACACATTACTGCATACTGAAGAGATATATAAGAAAAGTTTGTTTTGGTGTGGGAAACAAATAATGGAGAATTCACCTGCTAGGAATTCCTATCTGGCGTGTGACCTTGTGACAGGTGTGTAGTATGTAGCTAATGTTGGTAAGACCGCAGGTGCCCGCTTTTTATACTTTCGGATGCGAATTATTTATGATTTTATCACGATCTTCCTTTGCAAGATCTAAATTATGGAATAAACTATTTCGTTTTAATTCCATGGCATCAACTATGTACTATATCTCCATAGAACAAATATTTTATAATTATCGCATTTTACTTGTTAACAACTTTACTTCTATTTCTATATAACTCCTGAAAACATGTCAAACAAACTTCCATGTCGTGAATACTTCCCATCTCATATGATATGTGCTTACTTCTGCAGCCTGTATATAATTGTACTTCGCGATTACGATACAGCAGTAAAATGTGATTGAAATAGTCTCCTAATTCGACCATGTACATTTCCTCTCATCCATTACCATTTAAACAAGATTGCTATAGCTTCTTACATACGCTGTCTTTCTAATCTCAGAATATTCTCCAAATATCCACATACTGTACCTCTTCAGTATGATTCCCATATTGCCATATAATCATTTACATTTTATGAGAGACAATATGCAAGATATCAGAATATGAATATGATTAATCAGTCGTATAATCGTTATGCAAAATGAAAAACATTCTATTTACACACTTGGAACTTGTACTATTTAATTTGAATACAAATGATAGCAGATACCCATAAAAAATGTTGCTTTCATTCACAAATATCTTTATGAGCACGACATATTATTATCGTACAAATTGATTGTTCAGATACATGCAGAAATGTTGCTCATACTACGTATAGTGAGGGAAGTAAAGAACGAATTGATGCTCTCAATCCCGTATTTCAACAATCATGCATTCAGCTTCAATATTTTATTTTGAACGATTTGCCATTCCAAAGAAATTTTTTGTTGCTTGTTATGAATTGCAAATTCTTAAAATTAACAACGAAGATCTGTAACTGACATGAATCAATCTGGCAATGCTCGAAGATGTAATGGTACTGTACCATTAATAGCTGATGATTTTCAAGTGAACATCTTGAATATCCTCGCCGATTTCATTTTGCAATCATTAGAAAAAATGGGCAGAGTCTGGGCTCCCGCCTTTTTGGTTTGACTCATCTAATGACACTTAATCATTGTGCAAGAAGAATCGCCATGACAAATTTTTTTAAGGTGACGGGGTTTATTTCGACAATTTTGCTGTATACTAATGCATCTCTTCGTATATCTTATAGAGATTAGATATATTTTCGGTATATATAATACCAAATAGATCCGTAACCTCCGAAAAGAGTTCATTCAATACACACCTAGCATTTTTCTATAATTTGGCGTTGACTTAATTCTGATCTTGACATGACGTCTCATGAGTTCGCAATGTCTCCATTCAAATGAATTACAAAAACAATTTTTGCATCATGTAATTCGCATCCTATATTATGGTTTCTTCTCAAATAATAGATAATCTGTATCTTCGAAACAGATTTGAACAGTTGAAGCTAAATTTTTGTATTTTCGATTGTTGTATATAATGTTGAGTTCACATGTTTTTAATGTCTTCTACGAACATCCTAGTGTTCAGATGTAACAAATTTTTGCTCGCTTTTGCTATAATAACTCCACTTGATTTGGACATAAAATTACGTTATTGTTTTCTAGTATCATCAGCTATAAAAAAAAGATTTCCGTTTTCATTATCCTTGAAAATTCAAAAATATTGTCGAATATTGATCACGTTGGAGTCATCATCAACTATGTTCTGTATGGGTTTGGTGTTTACTTGGTTTAAATTCATATCAGTAATATGTAGAATAGTGAAATAAAGCACAAATTCAAATTAACATAAACTACAAGGTTTACTTACTGGCAATTCTTTCGTTGTACAGTGACATCACCAAAGCGAGTTATCAACTAAATTACAAATATGACTGTCATCCTAAACAGGCACCCGGGAGGAAATCAAGGGGGGCTAGTGCCCTTCACTGGTCATTCAGAAATTGCGCTGAATAAAAACATGCATCACTTGCTATGATCGAGAGCTAATAGAGAATGTGGCCTGCTAAATTTTTGTAGAAGTTGTAGACCGTTTAGGCCGAGAGAAAAGAAGGTTTCAGTCTTTATTAAGTCTAATTGAACGGTGACTGTTTCTTCTATTTCTTGTGTTGTATATATTTCCCATTCAATTCGTCACAGAGCTAGCAGCAGATCATAGTATGTTTCACGGACCTTCGTCAATTCCAATGCCAGCCCAGAATTTACTGAATATTATAAAATTCGAAGCAATTAACAATATTTTCGACCACAATCCGATGTGAATTATAGAAGAATTACTTTGTAAAATCTCGAATGATATGAAACACGAATTGAACAATATGAATTTAACTACTCCTTCCGAAAGTATTAACACACAAAAAAAATAGAAAAAAGAGAGCAAAATCTGGAGAGTCTATACGTTAAATTGTGAATCTTGTGCAAACTTGTATATGGGTTAGTGGTGAGTTTTTCTCTGGTAGATTGTGTGAACATATTGAGAGACAGAAATAACATACTTGACTCTCATTATGTCAAACATTTGTTACAGACGGGCTACCAATTCAATCAAAACTTTGGAATGTTACATGTGATAAATAAAGGTAGATTATCACTTAGAATATTCAGAAAATAATAAATTTTAGCACAGTCATATTTTACTTAATAAGCAGGCGAATGTTTCATATTTTTCGTTTCCTAATCTCCTCCCCCACAAAGAACCTTTAACCAGCTAGCGTATTCTTGTAATCATAAAGTTACCCTTCAATAATCTGGATTCCTAATCATCATCAGCGGCTTGGTCATTATCTGTTCATGTATATATAACTATAATATGTTTGTAAGTTCAAGTACTATTTGTTCACCTGAAAAAGCCACCGTGTGTGGTGTAAAATTACGTGTTTTACATTGATAATAAAAGTTCATTTGAGAATTTTTTCACAGATATTCAGTGTAACATTTATCTGTAGCAATTTCATCATACTGAATTTTGTTATTGTTTTTTAATTTTTGAGAAGGAATTTAATTTTTTATTGAATTTTATAAATAATGTGCAATGAAAAGTTTATATTTACCTACATACCTACTTAAATAGCTCATGTTATTCTGTTTTGCCCCACCTTACTCATGAATTTGCGGGTGGCTATGGTCATCCTTGAAACTGCTACACTACTATAATGTACAGAGAGCTGGACTATGAGCTGTGTAGGAAAAGGTTATTTACAACTATTGTCTCAAATACGCTCTAAAATTGTTATTGATCCCAGAACATTTAGGTTTTGACCTTTCTCCTGAATGTGTAGAAAATGTGGAAGGTCCGGACCTGGAGTGAAATTATGGTTGAATTCTAAGATCATTTGCGTTATTTGAGTAGTGTTATTCAAGGACGATAGCTTCGTAATTATTAATTAATCTCACGATGAAATGCTGACGGTTCTTTGGTTCCTTAATTAATGTTAATCATTCTTCCCCAGCAGCTGACAAACTTTCTATAATTTTCATAAAAATCTTCATTTGGGGCCTGTTGAACTTTATCATAAACAGAAGCAATTGCTTTCGTCGGTAAATTTCATATTATGTGGTCAAATTTAGCTTATATCATTTGTGATTCTGCTTAACGCGAATTGAGATTCTACTTGGAAAAAACCAAAGTTTCTTTTTTAGTAGAGCCAAAATGGAGGAATTTATTTTCAGACCAGCTTGTTCAACCATTATATTGATCGAATTTACATTTCAAAATTTTGGATGTGTTTTCTTCCCCAGACAAAATAAAGTGGCTTAGGCTATCCAACAGCTGATTCAGTTTGTAGACAAACTTTACGTTTACCTATAATTCAATCAACAACGTATAGTGATATGATGATTTTATATTTACGACAAGTATTTGCAGAAGTCCGTTCAATATAAAATAGAATATCGCAATACAAAATTTTCATAAACAAGGATCTTTATTCATGTGAAAAAATCCATGTTCATATCAAAAGGGTTATATCAAACCTTTGTCCAATATATGAGAGGCCTTTCAAATTTTCAGAAAGGACAAACACGTTCAGAATTTTATATCATAATAAACAGTTCTCAATTTGGATAGATTAAAGATAGCTTAATCAGCAACTGAAAAGATAACTGAATTATTATCAACCCTAAATTTGAATAGAGCACGGAATAAAAGTTTCTTTTGTTATTAACTACTGGATGATACTCCTTGAACAGAAGGAGCATTGTGGTGGTTCATAGAACTAGCTTTATTTCAACTGTATTTCTTTATCAACTACGTTATTAATATATCGTTTATGGTTTCATTTATAGAATATTGTCTTATATTTATATCAAGTAGTTTTTAAATGAGATTACTTTTTAACAAAAATTATTATATAAACAACATTATTATTAAAACAACTGGAGAATCAACAAAAATTATTTGTGATCAACTAGAACAGCTTAATAAAGTGAAATTAAATATAACAAATATTTCAAAAGTATTTGTTACTATAGAAGCACTACAGCTAGCTTGTGGAAATTACCGAATACACATTTATTATTATTTGTACGACAAAGGATACATTCTAAATAATCCAAATATAGAATTTTGAAATTGTTGCCTAATAATTTTAGGGTGACTTCTATATCTGCAAGTAATTCATTCATGTTAGAAAGAAATGAATGTCGAGAGGAATATTTGATATCCAAGTAATTCTTGGAAATTTCGGAAAGTAATAGGGATAATGATAACCCTATGGGAACCCAGTGATCTGTTCAACAATTTCATTAGCAAATGTATGTAGTTTTGATGTAGGTGAAGTGATATTAGGTTTAGGGGTAGTTGAGGCAGATTGATGCAAGGGGTATATTGATATACCACTACTCGGTGCAGAAGTAAATTCAAACACCTTGCAGTCGATGGCGCTTGTGAACTAAACATTGTAGACATGATGTCTATGCAGTTGATCAGCCTAAATGGTTTTTGAGCCGTTGGTAAGGAATTACAAGAAAAAAAGATACGTTGCAGACAATTCACGATCCGAAAGTACAGAAACGACGCAATAAAGAACTGAAAGAAAAGGCAAAACAATTGAAATGCGCTTTCCAGCTCTTGCGAGTCGGAGGAGCTAGTTTTAAATGATACCAACTAATAGTTATTAAAAGACGAAGAAAGTCGGAACATGGGAGGAGTTGAAGAAGCGATTTGTTCATCTGCCCTGGGAACTATCGACGTTGAAGATTTTTTGTTGGTGAAAATTGAAAAAAAAACAATTCATCACTACGTGGGGAAAGTTATTTTGAAGTATGGAATTCCAGAATTTGGAACATTCTTCCTTCGTTCATCCAAATGTGGGAGATAAATCAAGTGTCGGTATCGCGGACATAATTTTCAAATTGCCAAAGAATGATATTTCAAGTTATAGACCGATAAGTTTGCTATCAAACGTGAGTAAAATAGTCGAGAGAACTATACTCACCAGGTTGAACCAGCTAATAGAAAACCAAAATATAATCCCGGATGAACAACATGGGTTCCGCAAAGAGCATAGCACAACTAGTGCGACCAAAGGAACAAGCGGAGTTGCCTCAATGTTGCGTTCTCCTTTTGACTTTAGTTCCTTCAACGTCCAATAAGAAATGTTCAACGTGTTTGTTTTGTTAAGTAAGCAATGCATTTGTTGAGTTTTGAGTTTGAGTATACAATTTTGTTTATTTTATAACAGGTAACTTTTCATTTTTCTGTGTTCAATTTTTGTTACTCAATATTGTTCTGTTTTGAATTACTAATAAAAATGTCAAAGCATATATCACATATTTCTATATTTATGTTAAGTACCAATGTGCTCCAAATCCTATATAAATGTGCCCTGCAGTTTGATGCAAACTCAATTTATGTTTGAATCGTTTTTTTTTCTAATTTTCCGTGGATATATGGAAAAACTATGGGATACTAATAAGCCATATTAAATTTTGTATGCATTAGCAGATCAAATTTCCCTTTAAACTAATTCTGACACTCCAATTTTAATTTATTTTTTAGAAAAGTGTGCCAATATGCCCCAACTTCCCCTAATATCTTATGTTATATTACAGGTATATCATTCCTAATAAGTTCATCAATATATCAGGATTTCTATTTATTCTGATATTATTTACTAGCTGAAATGAGTTTTTGATATTATAATATGATATTTGTGTATTTTAAAATAATGTTAATCAATTTCTTCGGTACTTTTTGGGAATGTGTATATATTTATAGGAGCAAACTGGTCTCACAGGTTTACCTATCTCTTTGTGTATCTCTAATAAATCATATTTCAAGTTAGCTTGGGGATTTATATTTTATGAATAATGGAATTTTGCATGTTCATTGAATATGTAGTTACTGTTTTGAAAGGATAATTTTACGTATTTCTGAAATTTTAATGCTGCATATGCCTTCACAGAATATGTTTATGAACACCTAGATGAGGGCAACAGGGTAGCAGGTCTCTTTTTTGATCTGTTCCCTGCATTTGATTGCTTGAACATTGAACTCACATGTACGGAACTCTACTCACTGGGAATACGAGGACCTATGTTAGATTGGTTCAGATCTTACTTAACAGCTCGAAAAATGAGTGTGAAACTGAACGACGTTTCGTCAACTGAGTTTGAGATGAGTGCAGTGGTTGCCTCGGGATAAGTGTTAAGGTCACTCATATTTCTGCTATTTGTCATTGACCTGCCAGATCATATAATTATAGGGTTGATAATAATGTTCGCAGATGACACGTCAATAGCTATTTCAGCACAGTCTTTTGAAGAGCTGAGCGTTATCGCAAATATGGTGGCTGTTCAGTTTTATACTTGGTGTAAGGCGAATAGTCTAATACTAAATGAGGAAAAAACCAAAATTGTGAACTTCTCTCTTTGTTGAAACTATGAGAATTGTGATTTTCTTATAAATAATGATATCTTGAAGCCACAAAAGTGTTCGAAATTTCTAGGCCCACATTTAGATAATACACTCTCATGGTGTGAACAGGTTGAGCAAATTTGTAAAAAAATTAATAAAAGCTTCCATGCCATATGTCAATTAAAATCAATAATAGATCGAAAATGTCTGTTGAATGTCCATTATGCAATGGTATTTTGTCATCTTTCTAACAATGTCACTTTTTGGGGGATCTCGATACACCACCAGCGAATTTTCTTTGCTCAAAAGCAATTGATTAGACTAATGTTCAGAATGTGAAAAAGGGATTCCTGTCGACCCATTTTTGTCTTAAACAAATCGATGACATTTTCCTGTATCTATATTTATGAATGCCTATTAACAATAAGAAATAAATTGGATAACTACAAAACAAATGCCAAATAGTCATTCTTACGAGACCAGACAGGAGTAAGTATTTGCCATCAAAATACATAATACTTGTAAATGTCATCATTCAAGTCATCAGTTGAAACCATACTTCTCAAGCATGTAGATGAATACATGAACCGAAAAAATTAAATTTTAAGTATATCTGAATTGTCCTCTAAAATTCTAGTGTGTCTAAATTGTCGTATCATTGTTGTAATGTTTATATTTTGTCAATACTAGTTTTGTACCTCATGGTAACTTATAATCTAACTCTATGATTGTATGCTACTTTTTATTGTTTAATATGACGTGTCCTATCCATTTATGTAAATTGGCTTCTGGATTAATAACATATTCTATTCTACAGGGTGAGTCAGTTTTTTGTAGACATACTGCAACAGGAGATAGAACAAGTAATTTTAAGAAGAAAAGTTCCGTAGAAGGCTCCGTTTTCGAGATACGGGTGTTGAAAGTGAAAAAAAAAATTTCCTTTTTTGCAAATATCTCCGGTACGGTTCATCGTACAAAAGAAAGCTTTTGTAAGCGTTTTCTACTCATAGTAAGTTATGTTCTGTGCGATAAAAAAAATTTTTTTACTCTTAATTGGTGAAGATTTTTGAGGGGTGTTTTTCTCCCCAACTTCTACGCCACTATAAAAAGTACGGTTTTAAGACAACCATTTGAACCGCCAATGTTTTCTACACAAAAAAGGTACCATCGGTCATAAGCTCTAAAGTTGACCGTTTTCGAGAAAAATCAACTTTTATGTTGAAAAACATGGTCAATTCTTACTAATTAAACAAAATTTATTCAAACGTTAGAACAAGTAACAAAACCAATGGATTGACCATGTTTTTCATCATAAATGTTGATTTTTCTCAAAAACGGTCAACTTTAGAGTTTATGACCAAGAGTACCTTTTTTGTGTAGAAAACATTGGCTGTTCAAATGATTGTCCCAAAACCGTACTTATCTCAGTGGGGTAGAAGTTGGGGAGAAAAACAACCACTACCCCTTCAAAATCTTCACCAATTATGACTAAGAAAAAATTTTTACCGCACAGAACATAGCTTATGAGTATAAAATGCTCACAAAAGCTGTTTCCTGTACGATAAACGGTTCCGAAGATATTCGCAAAAAAATAATTTTTTTTTTCAATTTCAACACCCTGTATCTCGAAAACGAAGCCTTCTACGACATATGTTTATATGAACTTTTCTCCTTAAAAGCATCTGTTCCCTCCTGTTGAAGTTTGCCTAAAAAACTGATTCACCCTGTATATTCTGTTCTATTCTAATGTGGGGTCAGATTTGTGTCCAATATTCCTCTAATTTCATTAATAAATGTTTTTTATAGTTTTTTATGACTGTTGAAACCAGATTCATTTCATTAGATAATATCTGAGAAAATTGATATGCTTTTCGGTGCGTGATGAAAATTTGATAGTAGTTCGGAAGGCTACACTGGTAGTACTAGTAGGTAACTGATCATCAGGTGTGGAATTGAGGTATTCAACAATTGATATCAAGCTCAACAGGTCAATATTGATGAACATCAAAAATGTATTCATAATTCATATCGTTGTTAGAAAGATATAAATTTTAATTTCCCCATCATAATGGCATTGAAATATGTTCTATTTCACAGTTATTTTCGAGAGTTTATCACATTTTCTAATAATACTATATCTTCATCTTTATTCCTTATGAAAATGAGGAAAAGATCACAGGGGCTTTCATCTTTCATTCTCTCTATGGCCTGAAATAAGGAACTCGTTCGAAACGCTCATCATATCTACTACTAGGAACTGCTTGAATAATTCTCAGATGTCAATGACATAAAATTGGATAAGCATCAGAATTATTGGAACATAAACTTGATGAAACGAAGATACTTCAAACACTTGGTACAAGGTTTACGTTCGAAATTCAATAAAACTATTCTAGGCAGTTCCTCAGACCATTAGAATACTTGATATGACCGTGCCAACACAATTTGTATTCATATGTTTACTTGATATCCAAAGCGAATCCATTTAGTAAGCACCGACAAACATTTTTCTTGTTCAATGCAGTTTCAGATATAAGCGATACCTTCACATATTTATTATGAAATAGTTGGGAGCTATATTGTTCCGTCGAATTCAGGAAATTGACTGATTATTGCTAAAATTTACGAAATAATTATATCTTATCTATTTAGTTTGATCTCATATTCCATATTTTGTTCATGTACTCGATACGGGTTGTTGATGAGTAATTTTTATAATATAGGAAATACAAACAATAATTCAGCTAATCAAGATATATCACAAGTTTCCATTTGATGATTGTGGAAGCTAGCTATGTGAATTAAAGTAAAATTATAAATATAAAATGAATCACTAGAAATACCCATATTTTTTCAATTCTTTCATTCAAATGAAACGGTCTTAATATTCTAATATATTTTTCCTGTTTCGGAAGGTACGCTAAGTGTTCAACCTAGCATATAACCACCTATCTCTTTTGATGGAAATTTTTTGGTTCTACTGCCCTCAGGGACAATAGTTTAGTTTTCGGAAGCTCAATAATTCTACGTTACTGTTATCTCCGGAAATGTTCTGAATTTTACAAGAATATGCAGATTCTAATTTAATTAGTTTCAAAAATATGCCAATTTCATGAAGTTCTATTTTCTATCGATTTTGAAATCAATTCTGAATAATAAATATGAATAAAATATTGTTGAAATTCTGCAATCTTATTTATTTCAATTATGGTCATTTTGCTATATTACGAGGTTTCTCTTTATTTCCATCATATATTTTGATTCTTTTCTCTTTTGCATTTGCCTATCAGTGGTTTGATATCTATATGCACATTTGTTCAACTTCATCACAAATGAAAACTGAAATACTGCGACATATTCAGCAGTTTCAGGAACATAAGTTACTTTTCCAAAATTTGAAGAGGTTCTCATCATAATTCATTAAATTTAATATAAACATGAGCAGTAGAAGTAATAATATTACTTACAACAGTAGCAACTGGTTTCTTAGTTTATATCAAATATCCTTCTGAGGAGCAACTGTTATCACAAATTCATTATCAGCCATTTCTTATTCAGGAAACACAATTGTACAATGATTGTGGGAAGATTTTGCAGTAGGTAATGCAACTTTCACTCGATTCTCCACATTTCATTTTTCAATAAGTACCTTTTGTTATTCCTGATTTAGTAATCATCAGCCAATCCAATAGTAACTCTCACTCACATTGAACTTGAATGATTTTTTTTCTTATGCTATTTTACGATCCATCCCTAATGAATTAGGAGGGGTTCTTGCTTTATTTGTATCTATTACAATTCTTTTTTCAATCCATTTTTTGATAGAAAAATTTATTTAACATTTCAACTTTACCCAATAAGAAATACTTCATTACGAATATCAGTTATTTCAATAAGATGAAGATTAATCCTTTCATTCTCAAAATTTGAGATCTGTAAATATTTTATTAATTAAGGAACTTGAATGAGTATATATTTTGAAAATGTAAAAAAGAATAATTCTATTGATTCATACAAAAATAATTACCCACATTAAAAAAAAATAGTAATAAATGTTTAATCCAATATCTTTTCAGATGGAACTTTACCCAATTACGAATTGAGTGGATATGTTGAGTAATCTAACACTGCAGGCTCAGAACTGACTACTTATAATCTAGCATTTGTCTTCAGCGAATCCGAGCCGTGCTCGTTATCCGCTGCAGTTTTATTAAAAGCTCTTTTGCTTATTATTTGTTTTTATTTCTTCTTTATTGCCCATTTTGGACGATAAGTACAAGGTCCGTTCTTGGCTTCTTGTACTTTGGCTCCAACAGCGGGTCATATGCCGATGCGCCTCTGATTGTGGGGTTTCTAAGCGTTTCCATCTTTTGGTATGTGTTTTCTCAATTTTAGGTATTCATATATTCCTATGGAGCAGGTCGTTTGATACGTAATATGGTGCTTCTAGACAGGATCTGATAACCTCATTCTGTATTATTTGCAAATTCTTTAATGCCTGTAACCATATTTTGGCGGCATATGTTATTGTCGGTCTTATCACAGAAGTATTAGATCCTCAATTTACATTCTGTAATTAGTTTGCTTTCCCTGTTTAGTAGCCCCTTTAACTGATCTGCCTTTTTCTTCATGTTCTATAGGTGAGGAATGAAAGTTAGCTTCCTGTCTAGTGTTACTTCCAAGTATTTCACTTCTTTCAGCTAAGGTATCTTTTTCTTGTTTATGTCAATATCTTTCGTCGGTTTGTGTTTAATGTCTCTCGTCGGAAACATTATCGCTTGGCTTTTTGTGGGGTTCACTTCTGCCATTTGTTGAACCACTCATTGAGGTCGGTAATGTATCTTTGAAGCCTTGCCTGTACGCACTTCATCTGGATGTGTTGGCATAAGTCTACTCCTGTTGTCTTGGGTATATCTGCTGTATACAAGTTATAGAGTACCAGTCCCCGGATCGACACTTGCGGCGCCTGCCTTTGCTTCTCTTCCTTCCGACATGATATCGTTCACATTCGTTTTGAATCTGCGCCCCATGAGGTACGAATCTATGAGCTCCAGGTAAGCTATTGGTATGTTGTATCTGAACATATTATGTATCAGCCCAGCGTGCCATACCTTGTCAATGGCTTTGGCTATATCTAGGAACACTGCACCGGTAGGCATTTTCTTGTTGTGCCCTTCAATAATCTTTCCAGCTATTCCAGCTAGTTGATAGGTTGTGCTATGCCCTTTGCGGAATCCATGTTGATCATCCGGGATTATGTTTTGGTTTTTTTTCAGCTGGTTCAACCTGGTGATTATAGTTATTTCGACTATTTTACTCACGTTTGATAGTAAGCATATCGGTCTATAACTTATTGTATTATACTTTGGTTTATTCGGCTTGGGGATCATTACTGTTACCGCTGTTCTCCAGTTCTTTGGAAAGTGCCTGTGTTTGAGGACGCCGTTTGCAATTTCAACTAAGTACTCTATAGCATAAGCTCCACCTTTCTTTCTATTTTTTTCATCTCAGAAATGACAAGTTGTGACTTCTTTCATGGGGATTTATGAAAAGCTTATGATAAACCAGCAGCTAGAAATAAAGATATGCGCCAGAGAATCTGCCTGGCTCCTCGAGAAGTCACACCTGAATTCAAGCCAAAATAGACATATATTTAACAAACGGACTAGGTTGTGTATAGACCTATACGGACATTTGGTGCAACTAACATAAATAATTCACCTATATCATTTCATGTCCCCTTCTTCATTATATTGTAATTTCAGTTCATGTTACGTTTTGTTTTCGTTGTTGATAGAGGTCTTTTTTTTGTTTGTTTGGTCATTCTTAAACACGATGTATTTGTTGATGTGTGGATTATTACAGAAGTAAACAAAAACGAATAACAGTACAATTTATTTGTCGAGATGAACCTACATAATATTTAGGTATCTAGTTTAAAGCTAAACGATGATTTTAGCAATCATTTCGAATGATTAAATTACTCCAAAGCCTACTTTATAAAATTTACAGAAATAGTCGAACCACGAATAACCAGAGTAGAGAGAATTAAATTTCACACATAACTATGGAAATTTATATGGGTGGTTCTATATGAAAATAAAAATTATTTGTGTTTAAAAATTGTCCAAAGTAGGTTACTGTGTTTACGAGTGGTAGTGAAAATGAAAGGACGATTCGGCCAAAAACCGCATGCTTTCAGTACTTGTATGCAACTCATGCTTCGGTACAACTCTCTATTTTTTTTTCTCTAAAGTATATGCAAAACGAATTATGGATTGTTTTATTCTTTCAGGTGAACGTCCTGGTTAATTTGACATTTTGAGGGTAAATTATGATTAGAGCAACAGAGATGTCTGTAGGTATTTCGAAAAATCAGATCTTATTCGAGGATGTGAAATTAGCTGAGAATTGATAGCACTAATACTATTGAGTCGTAAATAAAATTAGAAAAATCCAATGGGGTAAAAAATTTCGCTCACATATTTATACCAAGAAGTTCACTGAAATTAAAATTTGATATTAGGAATTCAATTTTCTACCTCCTAACTTCATTGAGATGACCTAACATTTTATATTGAAAGGCCCTGGTTTCCAGGAGTACGAAGAAGATCTAGGTACTATTCCATTTCATCCGTCATCAACTATAAAATAATAGCCTGTGATAACCTATGATTCAACTATGAACAAATAAGAGAGGAGAATGATCATACAATGACTTTTTTGTGGATGCTGGAACATTTTTTTGGCAGATTTCATTATTGAATAAGATAATATTCACTGGTTCCATTGAAAATATGCTATTTTGGAGTAAGAATTCAATTCAAAAGTTGTTTTCAAGTTGTTTGAACACTGATTTCAGATTATCTGAATGAATCAGAATGTACTATGGTAATATGTGATCACAACTCCTCATACTACATCAATTTTCTTGACACATAGGATATCATTTCCAGTAGTGCTTCAGGAAATAGAGAAATGTAAATCTTTAAATCTGATATCGATTCATTTGAGTAATACGCAATATGTGGTGATTGAACTATGAGAAATTAATGAACTCATTGAGGTCACTTATCTAAATATTACATACCTCTTTATTTCGTAAGAGATGTATCAATTTAATTTCTAGATAGCCAAGTGAATTTAGATTTTGACTTCGGAAAAATTCCGACGAACATGCTGAATAGTTTGTGTGGAAACTTTCCATTTGGTGTCTTGAGAGCATGTCCTGAAAAAGTACTCTCAATTCAAACCAAGGGTATTCAGTGGATGAAAGGTGATGAATGCTAGTTTTCTGCAATTATGGGGGGAAATTTGCAGTTTATAAGATTCCACATCAACGAAAAGATTCATTGACTTTTCTCGTATAATTCACATCGTTCCACCGATATAGGTTGAATTGTTTGAACAGAAAAATACAGGATTTCTCAATTTTATTCTGGAAAATTATATAGAAATCGATTAAACTCGTATTTTCAAGATGAACATAAGCATATGTCTTAAATTGTCTCCTTACATAGATTCAGGGTTTTGAAATTCTTCAATAAGAAATACACTTGTAATAAATTTTCACAAACTTCGTTTTTATTAAACAAAATGTGCCATGTTTCACCACACGGTGACTTCAACAAATAATGGTTATACAAACTATGATGTATTCCTTAAGATATTCTGCGTTGTTGTTCTGCATCTTAACAGTAGTTTGTAATAGCAGTTGACCGAATAGCTGGTTTCAGTAAAATAAAACTTTGGATGGTTTTGGTGTTTACTTGTTGAAAATTCATATCTATAGTTTTAATAAAAAATAGACTTGTAACAAATTTTCACAAACTTCGTTTTTATTAAACGAAACGTGACCAAATAGTTGATTTCAGCTTCAATAAAACTTTGGGTAGTTTTGGTGTTCCATTACATGTGAATTTTTTATTAAAATAGATATGAATTTCCAATAAATAGGCACCAAAATCTTGTAAAGTTTTATTGAAGCTGAAACCAGCTATTTGGTCAACTGGTATTACAAACTACTGTTGAGACGCAGAATATTTTAAGTGATAAACCATTGTTTGATAAAGCCACCGTGTGGTGAAACATTTCACGTGTTTTTTATCAAAACTAGATATGCATTTTCAACAAGCAAGCACCAAAACCATCCAGAAACTGAAATGCTTCAAGTTTGTCAACTTTATAGTTTCGAATATTTCGTGAGTCAGTCAGTGATGTTTCTCTTTGGATGATTCATCAGTAATTGTAATTTTACGTTCAAAAGAAAGAATATTAATATTTCACTCAACAAAAATAGTCTGCTCCTTACTGGATACAAGTTGTTAAGCTGGAAAAATAAAATAAATTTTTGTTAATAAATCAGTCATTTCTATAGATATAATCATCAAAATTGGGATAGGCCTATTATTTGTAACAATAAACAATAATGTGTTATTAAATTCAAGTTAACTCATATATGTCGGCACATACTCAGAGAAGATTTCAGCTATGCATTTTTTGTCACTATATAATTTCCAACTTACATGTTTTATTCAGAAAGCCTTATTACTTCTGTTTAAAAGTTATGCTCCTTTGATTTCCCAAATATTGACCGTTTGTGAGATATTCGAATTTCAATAATTCACCGCACGGTAGTCGTTCAAATAATTGAAAGCAGACTCTCATATCTCAACTTCATTTTGAAATAATACGAGATATTTCAAAACGTTGCTCATCGATACAATTAATTGTTTAGAAATTAGTTTTATTTATTTTAGGTAAATATTAGAATTAAACGATAGGAAAATATTAAATAATAATACAAGATCTCATTTCAATGAAACGTAAGCTATATACTTAACAAACCAATAATGAAGGTAGAAAATTTGGTATTATTCCAAAAAGGAAAACAAAAATTAGAAAACACTTGAAATAAGCCATTTCGATAAAATTATTTTTTAATCTGAAAGGAATTCACCTGAAACCTACGTCACACGTAATCTTGAATTTTTGTTAAATCTGCAATATATTTTCCACATGACTGGCGTGATTATTCCTAATTGAATTACAGCAACTTAAATTATATTCCCTAACTCGTTCTCTTCTAGGAAATGGAAGAAGAATATTTACACATCAAAAGTACCTCGTATATGATTCTTGACCCAGGAATGATTTATATATAAATTTTTGGCAAATAGGTCACACTAACAAATATGTTTATTATTTCCATCTCTACGTACGCTTCGGTCTCACGACCATCATCAGAAGACGTATCACGGCACAAGGCGTCCTTTATCGCATTAATTTCAATTAGAAATACCAACGTCGCCGGAATGAACAGAAACATGAGTGATCGAAATAGTAACACATTGACGTTTTAAGTATATGAATATGCATCAAAAAGCCACTGCATATCAATCTACTTCTAATGATCGAAGTCATGTCATGCAATGTTTGAATAAGACTGAAACCAAACTACAATACACTGAAGCTTCCAATTTCGAACCAGATGTTGAAGATTTGTGACGTAATAGGCAAAGAAGTTTGGTCTCAACGATGTCTTCACTTAAATTCAGTTGCACCAACATTTTATAAGAAGAGTATTATACACAGCCTCTCAGATAGCGCCGTTAAACTGTCCCATCCAAAGGACCGTTCCAAAAATTTGAAAATTGTTCGTGATAGATACACTGGGAATGAATGGCTTCACAAATACATTTGTCAACCCTATCATTGAAGAAAAAATATGTTAATCCTATAATGGTTCGTCATATATAAATAATATAAATCAGAGGAAGAAATGTTCAAGAAAACATAATATAAATGTTGCGCATTAAACCTACTAGCCGTGTTGATAAATATTTTTCAAATCTGAAACCTGGAATACTCAAAGATGAACAAACCCACATAGTATATGAATCAAATTGTTCAGATTGCAATGGGTCTTATACAGGAATCTCTAAACAATATTTTTTTTTTAATGTATTGAAAAGTCTCCGAAAAATGAAACAGAAATGATTTATTCGGTCAAAACTCAATTTATTTCTCAACTTGTAGACGAAGCACTTCGTCCAACAATTTTAAAATTTTTCGATCCTTCCAAATAATAATATTCGTTCTCTTATACCTATTTTGGGTATCTTTGGTATCAAATTTAGTATTGGAAGCTGTGTTTATATATTGGTACTGCTATTTATTCCACCGAATCTGTCATATGAAATAATAATTGTAGTTGCTCTCATCGACTTTGACTTTGGAGAATATTATTCTATGTTTTTATTGGGTGATTTCAACATTACTGAGTATGTCTCGTCACAGGAGTTGAATCTTCTAAATTATCATACTTCAACAATCTGCTTAGTTATTTCGATCTTAACCAGTACAATAGTTGTCTAAATAGTAACAATAGAATTCTAGATCTCATTTGCTGTAGTTATTTTTGCACAGTTTCAAAGTCTGATGTTTGCTTATTGCGTGAAGATTTGCACCATCCTCCATTGTTTATTGAATTTCAGTACTTCGGCCAAGTACCTCTCACATCATTTTGCCATCATAATGATGTAAACATTTTCAATTTCAATAAGGCAAATTATCCATCACTTTAAAATCTGTTACTGGATTTTAACTGGTCTGTATTATATCATACATGCAATGTTAATGTCGCAGTACAATTGTTCTATGAACATCTTACCAATTTGCTAACAATATGCGTTCCTTACACTTCCCCCAAGAAAAACAACAAGTTTCCACCTTGGTTCGCGTCTAACATAATAAGAAATATCACACTTAAGAAAAATTATTGGCATAAATACAAAGAAGATGCTAAACTGGATGACTATAAGGCATTTGAGACTTTAAGATCGGCAATCAAAACCGATATTGCCTGTTCATTAAGGCTCTATATATGAAAAATACAAATTAACATGAAATGTAATTCCAAATCTTTCTGGTAATTTTTTCATACCAAAAATAAAAGCAGTTCTGTTCCTGAACACGTTCAATTTGATAATCTTAGCTTCTCGAGTCCTCATGATATTGGTAATATCTTTGCAGAGTACTTTCAAAGTGTCTATATTAACTCTCATTCAACTAATAATAAACCTTCGGATAACTTTATTAACTTCAATAATAATATTCTATCTTTTTCAATTGTTAGTCCCTCTGATGTGATTCAAGTTACTAAAAGACTTAAAGCAACTCACACGAATGGTCCAGATCAAAATCTTGCTTTTTTTGTGGAAGATTGCATCAATTTATTCGCAGCTTCACTGGCTTTTATATATTCATTAGCCTTAAAATCGCATACTTTTCCGGATCTGTGGAAAGTTCCAAACTTAGTACCGGTTTTTAAAAAAGGTAATAGGCATGAGGTTACTAATTATAGCTCAATTGTCATCATTAATAACTTCTGCAAAATATTTGAATATATCTTATATGCTGCTTGCAATCATGTAAAATTGCAGATATCCCCTGAGCAGCATGGATTCATGCCTGGCAGATCAACTGTTACTAACTTAGGTTGCTGCAGTCAATACTTGGCCGATGTTATTGATGAGGGTGGCCAGGTTGATTGTATCTACCCCGATTTTGCTGAGGCATTTGATAAAATGAATCACAGTATTTTATTGAATAAAATGTCTAGCTTTGGATTTACAAATCATTCGATTGAATTTTGGAATTCTTACCTAAATGATAGATATCAATATGTAGAGTATAGAGGTTTTAAATCGTATTCATTTCATGCCATTTCAGGTGTACCTCAAGGGTCAGTACTTGGACCACTCCTATTCAATTTGTTTATCACTGACATTTCTTCTTTATTTGTCTGTTATTTTCTTCTTTACGCAGACGATTTGAGACTTTACTCGATAGTAAAGCATTCTTTATGTTGTATCTCACTGCAGCATGACTTGAATGCACTCAGTACTTGGTGTGTAATAAATCATCTAGAGCTTAGTATTGGTATGTTCACTGTAATGACCAAGAAAATTACGCCTATTATTTACAATTACAAACTTAGTGACTCAGCTCTTGGTCGTTCCTATAGTTTCAGAGACTTGGGAGTTTTGTTTGACGTGAAATTGTCATTTACATCTTACATTGGATCAATTGTTTCTGGCGCCTACAGAATGCTGGGCTTTATCATCCGGAATTGCCGCCTATTTAACAATAGTGATTCATTAACAATATTATAAAATTCTTTCGTTCGTTCTAAGCTCGAATATGCTTCAATTGTGTGGAACCCACATTATAAAATTTATAGAAGCAAAATAGAGCGAGTGAATCAGCGTTTCTTAAAATATTACGCTTTCAAAGCTGATGGTAATTATCCATCTATTGGATTTTCCCTCCAGGCTCTATTAGATAGATTCTCATGTCAAGAGTTATATAAACGTAGGGACATTGAGAGTATTTTATTCCTTATATGGTCATTCATAACCTGGTTGACTGTCCTGTAATTTATTCAAGGCTGAATTAACATGTTACATCTGCTCACACCCGTTCCACACAAACATTTTACCTACCACTCTGCAGAACAAATACGTTATTATTTTCCCCAATTTTCTAAATGTGTACATTCTACGAGATGATCGGTTTGACTGTTGATATATTTTGTTGTAACCTCAATGATATTTGTAAAGCTGTGTATGTTAGTTAATTTTAACTGCCACTCTGTAATTATATTATATGTACCCCTAAGCTCTAGAAGGGATTTCTCCCGTTGAGCTAGTATAATTAAATAAATAAATAGATAATACGATGTCGGCAATTCTTCAAAATAGGCGTTTGTCATGACCAAATTGAAGCCAAATCTCTTTCTACGAGCCATTCCTTCAAGTTTGGAAATAGATAAGAATCGGGTGGGGCCAAATCTAGATAATATGATGGATGCATCCCAAAAAACCGTCGCCATGAATTTATTGGCCGATAAACCCACTTTTGCCTTTATCGACTTCGATTCGCCCATACAAGTCCACCGTTTCGACTGTTCTTCGGTCACTGGTATGTTGTGATGGATCCATGATTTGTCCACGGTAATGAAACGGCGCAAAAAAATCGCGCTCGAACATCGCCAAACACTTTTTAGAAGTTGTCACACGTTGTCAACAGGGAGCAACTGCGGCACCAATCTGGCAGATAGCTTTCTCATATTCAACAATGTATGCAAAATGTTCCGTACCCGTTCGGTTGAGATGTCCATAGCCTCAGCAATCTCGTGCAATTTAACTCGCCGATGGTCCAATAGCATACCAAAGATTTCATCGATGATTTCTGGCGTTGTAACCTCGATTGGACGACCAAAACTTGCGGTGTGCCTTGTGGTCATACTACCAGAACGAAAATCAGTAAACCACTTGCGAATTGTCTAATCGACGATGAGGAGTCCTCATGATGTGTCACCAGCGATGCTTTGGTTTACGAAATGTTTTTCCACGCAAGAAATAATGTTTAATCAAGACGCGAAATTCACTTTTTCCATGTTTACAAAAATCTTCAAGGTTGCTTGCTTTCGATGGTTGTCAAAACAGAACTGAATTGTATATCGCTCTGAAAATTCCAATGCATTCTAGTTAAAGATGGTACATCACAAACGTCATATATCTTTTTCGATTTTGGCACCATCAGTTCTATTTTACAGAGACTTTTCACTTTGCCCTGGTAACTATAGTACCTGCGGGCCAGGTAGCTCAGTGGTAGGAGCATCGGTCTTCTATCACTGTGGCTTCCGGTCGTGAGTTCAGATCTCAAAGACGGCGGAATTTTTCCGATGGCCCTAGAATGTGGTGGGGCAATATACAATGAGCCGTTAGGCCTAAGTGGCATGGAGACTACCATGGTTGCAGAATTGAGCATAACACACGAGGTGCAGTGTTCAGTGAGTATATCTGAGGTGATTAAATTGGGACTCAGGGACTCCCACACTACTTTATGAGATGTTACAGAACCATAAGATGCATGTAAAGGGTTTGAACCACCAAACAAATAAAAAAAGTAGTACTACAAAGGATAACATCCACCGCCCTGTCAAAACACTGTTCCGATTGTAACCATCAATTAGATTACCAAATTGTTAAAATATGTTAAAAGTATATTATAGATAGAATGCTGAAATAACAATATTTCTAGGAAGTTCTGACAACATTTCCATATTACCTCATGAATCTTTAATATCTGCTTCGAAAGTGGATACTTCAGTGTATTAGAGTTTGGTTTCAGTCTTATTCAAAGATTGCATGAGATGACATTGATTATCAGAAGTAGATTGCCATGCAATAGCTTCTTCATACATATTCATATACTTAAAACTTTAATGTGTTACAATTTCGATTACTCTTGTTTCTGTTCGTTTCGGCGCCGTTGTCATTTTCAATTGAGATTAATGCTATAAGGACGCTTTGTGCTTGATATAATTAGTTTTAAGAAATCCCATTTTGGAATTGATGTCTTCTGATAATAGTCGTGGGACCGAAACGTACGTAAAGACGAAAGTAACAAACATATGTGTTAGTATGACCTATTTTCTTGGAATCTACATATAGTTTGAATCACTAATACATAGAGCTCCTATGATAAATTTGTTTTTACCTCTTCGGTTTTCCACTGATTATGTAAGAATCCGTAAAGAACTTGGGCTCAAATTCGAGGGAAAATATACTCTCCTAGAATGAAGGTGAGAGAAAGCAATACCATACAATATTTCATCTCCTTCATCCTCAATATCACCTGATATATCATCATTTGCAATAACCTTCAAATATTTGAGTACGAGAGATAGTACATGATTATCACGCTAAATATTACATGACATATCTACTGATCATTGAAGAGGTTATTTGAATTCAAACAGTGAGTCAAAATATGAATTACTCATGCACAAAATAACACTGAAAGGCGCAGCACGATATGAACAAATGTTTCAATTCTAATGAGTTTTCTCATACATGCTGACTTACGGCGAGTAACTATTTCACTGAATAATTGCTTTGTGTGTGCCTAGTGATCTGTGTGTAAATTTCCTTGATAAATATCGTAAATGAGAGCATGCAGGTGCATTCTCTGTTTTGATTATTTCAACATGCTAATTGTTGTTAGTCTTATAAGTACAATAGAATATGATTATATTATGTCATGGAATTTCTTTCATCAAAAACAAATATAAATCCTTATTCATTATTCATATTCTCAACAGAAACAATTAAAAGTTTTGGATTCTTGATATATTTGACTTACCAGTAATTGTTTCAATATCGCAATAAAATGAATTTTCATATTTCGCTGCATCAAACTTACAAAGTTTTTCTTTTAAGTTGGAAACCTCCACTATTCACATTCCAGGATGATTTTATTAACAATGCTGTTACAGTGTCTAACAAATGATCAAAAAAATTTACCTATTTTTCGGAATGCATTAAATCGGCAGAAAAATACTCTACGATGCTTTATCAGGGTTTAAGAATACGATGAGCTTTTCAAGAAAGGAGCTGGAACACAATTCGACAAGGCCTCCATTTTTTGGAAATGTCGGTACAATATGTTTCTTTGAGATCCATTCAAGTATATGCTTCTTGTGATTTCAATTTGCATTTAATAGTTAACTATGCGTAAGAAGTAATATCAATTAAATTTAACATCATCCAAAGACTGGACTATATTATATCTATTAACATAAGAAGTAAGAGTATATGTAATACGTACGGTAGAAGTAACACTGGAACATTCTTATATTATTTATAAGGAGATACAATGCCTTATACATATGAGCATAATGTAAGTTCTGTAATTGTATACTGCTACACTATGTTAACGTATGATACACATTTGGAAAAACTCATTTCAATTATCTCGACTTTATTATATTGAAGAATTATGTTTTTTGAACTTTCTCCCTCCTTTTTTCAATTCATATTATATCTTTTTGGGTCATTTTGTAGGCTTCGGATTTTATGTCGGTTTCTATTTGAGAACCTTTCAATACTCCTAAAAATTTGAATTTGTTTGGGTACGATTCTTAAAATTCTGTTTTTCAAATTTTCATGGAATGACTCACACGAATTTCTGGTCCTCATAATTCATTCCAAACCTTCACTCCACTATAAAGGAGAAAAAGGGAAAAGGGTAACTGGTCATTTTGAGGCAAATTTTCGGAGAAGTCAATTGCTATACAGTCTACTACATTATTAGAATTGAAATAAGTTAGGCCAAACGAATATCTAAGGAATTTGTTTATTCCGGAAGTTTTATTCTTGTATTCAGATGACAAGCCCTACTTTAAGTATTTTCCTTGGATATTGTAGACTTCCGCGGATAGCTAATCTTGAAAAATCATGGCTTCCGGATGGATTCCGCGTCACGATTTTTTCGTCAGTATCACAGTCACAGTCACAGTATTTTCCTGCCAAAAGTTTGTTCAAAATGAAATCAACAGAAATAATAATTGCTAATTCAAAATCAATCATTACATATTTCCGGTTCAATGCTTATTAACGAAGTGTACGCATTCCTTGTTGAACGATTTGCATAACATATTATGTACTATTTTTCCGTTCTATTATTGAGGTAAGCCTAATAATGGGGAAATACAAATACTAATCTAATTACAGTGTGAAAACACTGAAATGGTTGCTATTATGAAGATCTGTCTGGTCATTGAAGGTTTTATTTTCGGGATTTTCTGAAATCTCTATTAATTCTAAAATGATAAAGTTGAAGCTATATCCTGGTTATCTGGAATTTTAATAATTTCCAAAGATGATCCTTATGTTATTATACAAGTTCCTGATGACAGATGAAGGAATAAGAGTTTCATTTCATCATGATTATCAATTCGTTCTACAATTGTGGATTTAATCAACAACATTAGATTGAAGTTAGAGTGAGTGTAGATTAAACATTCAATTAATTGTAAATCGAACCGAAAATTATTGTGGATCGAAGCTACAGATCCTATAATTTTAGATCGAACTGATTATAATTTTGTATATTGAACCTACAGTTGTATTTCCCACCTAGATTTATTGTATATTGAACCTACAATTGTAGATGGAGCTTATCATAATAATTGTAGATTGAACCTACATTTGTATATCGCAACTACAATCATTGTAGTTCGAACTTATGATTATAATAATTGTGAATCGAACCTACAATTGTAGATTGATTCTGAAATTTTAGATCGAACTGATTTTAATTTTGAATAGTGAACCTTCAATTCTCTTTCTCATCTACACTTGTAGATATATGTCATTATAATCATTGTGGATTCAACCTACAATTATAAATCGTAACTACAATTATTGTAGATTGAACTTACATTTGAATATCGCAACTACAATTATTGTAGTTTAAGCTTATTTTAATAATTGTAGATTGACCCTACAGTGGTACATCGCAGTTTATAGTTTGCCTTTCAACCTCCTACCTTCGTACTATCTTTAGAAATTCAATTCAACAAAGGGCGAGGAGCTTCATATCAACGAAAAAGAATTGAAAACTTATATTATGTACAACTGTCTTGTTGTTCCCAGTCCCAGTAGTTAAATGTGAAGGCGCAAGAAATGTCTGATATAGACTCCGTAGAACATTTTGGAATGCTCATCATCTTTTATATGTTGGAGTAATAAAAAGTAATGAAGTTCCTTTTTGTTGAAATAATCATCATCTGTAAAATGTTGATTAAAAACACGACTGTGACCGGTACCTTTTTTGATTATGTGCAATACTTGTACCCACTTATTTAAATAAATTTTATTACTGGGAAAAGTATGAAAAATGTAATCGGTATTTGAACCATTGTTTAAACAATCCGGCACAGAACAACGTTTCTTTATATTTTTGTTGATTGACATCGTGATGAATATTATTATGTTATTAATTATGAATGTTATTAATTATGATTACTCATTTTTGAACGTCTATCAAATTACAAGTTACAACTGAAATCCGCGAGGATCGCCACTTTGCTTGTACAATAATTGAATAATTCTTCAAAAGATGGTTTTGCAATTTTGAAATAGATACATTTTTTGTATACGTGAAATAATAGTCCTATGTCAATTTCTATTCTCTATTGAATGCATATCAACTTTAGGCATTTATGTGTGTGGTCATTAACAACTCCAGATTGATACAATGGAAGTCACATATTAGAATCAAGAATGCTGCACGATTCTATGAATCAATCATTGTAATGGAATATAAGTGGATACAATCTATATCATTGTATTTAGAGTGTTGAATGATTGTTGCTACTTTTCGGGACACTATCAAAACACAATCGAGGAGCCGTATTTCATGTTATGTAAGTTCCACTTCTTATTCTTAAATATTAATCCATGATTTTCTGCTTTTATACTCTCAAAAATATAAATTGATGTCTCAAATACATGACAGGGAACCATAATGATTAGAGGAAGAAGAATCTTCGAAAAATTTGAATCTTATAGCATATTTTTATAAATATACTTGTAACTGTAATTGCTCTAAGGAGTGAGAAATGTTTCAATTGTTGCGGTATTTTGAATGGGGATGACTTAAAAAATAGTCATGGAGCACCATAAATTTCACGCCGGGAAGTATTGAACCAGCTGAAAATTTAATTTTCTGTATATTAGTGCTCTTTCAATAAAACACTTTGACGCATTATTCTAGGATGAACTGCTAAAATTGCTAAAATATGATTACGAGAATTTTAATCGTTCAGATATGAGAATCAACTGAATTCAATGCTCAGAGATTTAATTCTCCACAAAAACATCGATCATTTTTCATTCTCAAGATATTTTTTTATAGGTTAACAGCGTTTTTGTTAAAACTCCGAAAGAACAGTTTGATTGCATTTTTCAATTTTTCAACTGACTCTTGTTATCAGTGGTTATTCTAGATTTTGGAGTCAAAATTAGATTACAAAAACTTACCTAACTTATGAACAAAAATCAAGTTGAATAATAAAATGTTTCTCTGTAAGGTCTTCAACAGTGGATCATTTTTTGACCATAATCGCTTTCTTAGTGGTGAAAGTTTCACAATCCAAATGAGGGGGTCTTTACATTGAGCGAAAATGGAAATGTGGCTGTATAAAAAAAAATTTGACCATGGTTCACTGTGAGGCACAGGCGTCGAACTGTGAGCCAGGGTTATCCTTAGCTAAAGATCAAAGGAAAATCACAAATTATCTGAATCCTTTCATCAGAAATACGCATTGTCCTATCCAAGTATTCAGAAAAGTCCACACATTTTGTCTGTTGAAGGAAGTTGCACGAGCTTGATGGCTAGAAGATTCAGGTTTAAAAAAAAATCAGAAAGTAGTAGTCATTCTGTGCCAGATGATTTTGTCGTTTCCAAGAATCTGGAATTTTAATGTTATTAATTTCCAGTGTTCAACACTCGGAAATGATTCAGTGTATACCTCCCGCTATTCAAACAAACGAAAATTTGTGAAACATGAATGTTATACAATAATTCCCGTTTTTGAGCTTGGAGGGATTAAGAATTTAATAATAACAGCAACAAGCCTAAAATATTGGCATTAACTACAGGAAGAATGTGATTATAAGACCAGAAATTTGTTTTTCAATTTTTATTCTCGAACACAGAAAACACAAACCTCATCATTTTCCAACATCATGCCATTGCTCTTTGTCGGTAGTCAAATATTACTTTGGAATAAGATAGCCTCTATACGATAGGTATTGTCCAATATTTTAGATTACCTAGATTTATGGGGTGGTTCACTGTTCCTGCTTGCTTCACTGTTGTACAACTGATGCTACGTATCGGTTTCACAATATTCACCAGGAGAATTCTTTGAATATAAAATCATGTTCGCTAATACTTCATAAGAGGAAAAATTTATGTTTTCTCTTTGTTATCTATTCAAAATGACGTTCGAAAAGAAGTCCAAGTTAATTGAGAAGCCTCTTATTAAAAATCTCAAAAAATCACACATGATTCCCAATATTATTTGGAGATGCAGTATGAGCTATTAGCCGATTCGACCAAAAATCCTGAATGAATACGTTCTTGTAGGTACTGTAGGGCACCTAAGTAATCAGTGTCATGAATATTTTCCTCAGAAAAGTTTAGAGTAGCTTCGAGCTTAATGACCAATTTTCTGAGTAATTACTTTTAAAGTTGTACTTTTTACAAAACATTTTCTTCTGTTGAAAACTTATAAAGCTTATCAAAATTATATCGTGTATAAGTATCTTATACTTACTGTAATATGAAGATGTAATGTATGTAATGTGTCTTCATCATATCACAATGAGGATATGCTTTACTTTATGAAAATTAGGTATAGAATTATCAAACCCTGAGTATATTACAATGTTTAATTCGAATATATATACCTAAAGTAGTTGAACTAGCCATGGAAACTTATTGTTACTTTTTCTCTCCACTGAGATGAAAGAATATTTTGGTACTGGGCTAAAATACATTGAGATTTCCTTCACATTCCGGAAGTATCTACGAGAGGACGAATATCGTACTTATATTTGTTGCAAAACGATTAACCAATATTGATCTACCAACAAGTTGAACTGAAATTATTTGGTGCATCTGAATATATACAATTATTGCCAGAGACGAAACAAGACGACCAACAATTCCCATTCAATTTGTACATGTTATAATTAGGACACTGTTTACCAGATATGTGTTTCATCGTTTAATTATCAGTTATAGATGAATAAGCGGACGTTTGCCCCCCTTCATGTAATATTTTGTTTGTTCCAAACGTAATAAATTATGCCGAAAATTGAGTTGTGTACAGATATTTGATTATGCGGTTGCAATATTTCTCCCAAGTTGTTGATAATATGACAGATAATTTTCAAATTTCAATGAGAACAGATTCTGAAAGATGTCTCCTCTTCAGATAATTATTATTCGTCTTCGAGGATTACGACATATATCTGCTTTTCATTCAAAAGAATTTGGAATTTGCTCGAAGTTCAATAAAGCGCCAAAGAACTTTTCCACAACTAAGCCAGCGTATGATATGGTGAGTCATTCCCTCCAATCTCTTCAATAAACTCGGGGAATTGTCGGTGATTCAGCCAAGTGGATCTGATGAAATTAACAAGTGATATGATTGGTTTCAGAACTGCAGACATATCCAAACATTTCCCGTACAAGGACTGTTGATGAATGATACAATGTAAGACTAATATTGGTTCTGTTCACCATCATTTTCTACAGTCTTTGACACAAGAGCAACCACTTCTTTATTTTTACCATACATATCCTTGCCTCCATCAGTGGTAAGAGATTCCAATTTTTTCCATCGAATGTTCTTTTTATTAATATCATTTTCAATTCTCTTAGGAATATCTTCCCCAGTAGTCATGCCGTGAATCAATATCGACAAGTTCTTCATACACTTCATACCTTTCATCTACTCCTCGAATGAAAATTAATACCTGAGCCGTATCTGACACATCCGTTGACTCATCCAAGACCAGAGAAAACCTCTTTAGATGTCCGTTTTTGTCAGACAGTTGAGATGATATATGTTCTGCGATTTCTTCCACCCTCTGAGCCACGGCGTTTGCTGACAGTTTTAAATAAGTTTATCTTTTTGGGTCAAATTTCTTCGGCTACTGTAATTACGCATTTCTTAATCATTCCTCCATCGGTTTTCCACGTTTCGCAATTTCAAGAGCTAGACGAGTAGTAGCCCCTTGTACAGTATTGAGTCGCGTAAACAAAGATTACAGCGATTTCATTCCGCGCTTCAAATCTTAAAATTTCCCTGTCCGCAAACTTCCTGTATATTTTGAGTAATTTTGAAAAGGTTTCGTTTCATAATGACGTTCAATGTTATATTCTTTGAGAACTACTTTACTTCACAATCGACACTTTCGATTCCTTCAAATTCCCATAAAATGTGAAACAATTATATAAAAATTGGATACCAAGTCAAATTATTTTAGAAGAGTAACTTTCTTGGACACACTATTCATCTATTCTACAAGCGGTAACATATTGCTAGTTTTGACAAATACGCAAGCTCACTGTCACGATGTCTTTATTTAGAATACAGGTTTCCCTTATTTTATTTAAATAAAGGTAGATAGTATTTCATTCAAAGTTTTATATTCAGGCAAATTTGGTTTTAATTATGCCACCCCAGTCACTATGTCGCTTAAGAGATGCATTATGCGGTATTACGCCTTGCACAGATTTCAATTTCCGACATTCCAATTAACCTACAAGTACGTTTTATTATACTCATTTCATTTCAAAATTTGTTTTTCTAATCTATGTATTCCTTAGAATTCAATGATTCAAGATATATTCGTAGAAAGAAGACAGAAGAAGAAGGAAACAACTCTTGATACTCAAACTTTCGGAGGTTTGTTTGAGGGAAACCTTTCTCAATTGCCGATGGAATAACATAAAAACAATTTTTAATCAGAAAGCAGCTCGAAAATCAAGGTGCCATATAATCATATAAATACATACTTTGTGATGAGATGTGTAGTCTTTGTAGGTTAGACATCTATCACTTTCGTTTTTTCCGGCGCTTAGCAATAGTTCAATTTTTAAATTGCGTTAGAGGATACTTTATTAACGGTTCTTTTAATAAAGTGAGGGGTTTTTCCTGTGTTGCAATAACTCTGTAATCTCTATGGATTTGGCGTTTACTTGATGTCAATTCTATTTAAAAATATGTCCGATACCAAGAACTGCAAAATATAATGGCTCAGGTATAATTGTTTCATGACACAGTGACATTATTAATGCTTATAAACTTTGTTCATAACTTGCTTTGAAAATGTCACTGTGTGACGAAACTATCTTAATGAATTGAAATTTGAAGTTGGTATAGATTTTATAACTATAATATATTATAACTAACAATAACTTGAATTTACATCCGTTTACCCCACGTTTCATTAGTATAATCATACGTAACTCATCATGAAAAAAAAATAGTTTGTGTTCGAACTTCGACAGATTCACTCTATTCGCCTTCTTTGCGAATTCATTTTCTAAATCGTGTTACATATATTAAGGGCTCTGTATTATACTCGTTTAATGCTTCGGTTCTTGTAAGTGTAATAAGTAACGTAAGACCGGCAAATCATAATTTTACGGTACAAAATTACAGCATTTTGAATGAATTAGATATTAACTTTAATGAACGACAATGCGTTCGTGATTGCCCCTAGCCTATAAAAGAATTACTTAGCTACCATTAATTCTCTTCATCTCGCAAAATATAGCGCGATTTCCAAATGATCTTAATAAACTAGAGTTACATTAGGCATTCTCTTTCCTTCTACCGCATTATGTTCAGAATATGGCAGACAAATTATGTGCGATAGGGATAGCTAGTAGAGTTATTAAATACATTAAATACAAAATAATGCTCTGTAGGTGGCTGCCTAAACAAGCGACGAGAATAAAGCGATTATCGTGCAATAAATACAAGGTTTTGATGCAGTTTTTTGCAAGGTACCGGTAGTTTGTAATACTTACGGCAATTTCCATGGCGAATTGTGAATTTACAACGATCTAGTGTGAGTCCTTTTAAGCCTTTAATCCAATTTATGTTACAGGTTACATCACTGGCACCTGCTATAGTTAAAACCGGAAAGATTATTCCTTTTGAAGAACAATATCAAAACCATTAAACCATCCATTCAATCATTTAGATTATGTTTATGTTACGCGGTAAGTAGCAACATATTCCATATTTATGCGAAAATAACCAACAGAAAATGGAGGTTAATTTTAACAAGATTACAATTATATGGATAGAATATAACGAATACGAACTTACTAAATGTGAGAGAGAAATATCTTCCCAAAATTGATAAAGTGTATGACTTCAGAATCAATATCGCGACGTAATGACATCGAGCATCCGTTGTGGAATATGAGCCAAAACAAAAAGTTATAACTCCCTGATACAACGTCTCAATGTTCAACACATCTTATGTGAGCACACTCAGTTGGACTTAGGTCGGTGCATATTGCTGGTAATACGCTTGACACAAGTGGTTTGGGAATGTTTAGCTTGTGATAAAATGTATAAATGAAAAATTGTGAGGAGAGGTACCAAAAATGAAATACTCTTTTCCTATTCCTTTGAGAGCAATCAGGTTTTGTAGATATGTTTTTCCCTAAGATATCTATTGTTATATGACTCAAGTTATAGTAAGAGCAATAGAGTTGTCGTTATGTCATTTTCAAGGAAAAACAGTTTAATTCATTGCTCAATATGGAACAGGCACCTAATATGATATATGCATGGTACTCAATATGGAATGGACACCCAATATGATATAGTCCATATTAATCAAGAAATTTGAGCAATCTATTAAAAATACTTGAATATAAATAATTTCATTTAGAAAGTAACGTATAGAGAGGAACATAGCTAATCATTCCTTATTAGCAGCACCGACATTTTTTATTTTGTTCGCCAAACTCACGTATTTTCTACGATGTGACTATAAATTGTAAGCCTTACCTTACAGAAAATTACAAAACAAATGAAAATCACAAGACTCTCGCATATTAAATAACACCATAGATCGCTAGGAACTATTGTAGATATATGTTTGTGGTTTGCGCTAATGAAACACGTTGCCACGTTGGTGTTGCCGCTTCAGATTTCACTAATTTTAAGATATTCCATACTTTGTACCTTTCTGCTATGAATAAAAAACTATTGTATGATTCGAGACTAAGATGGAGGACATCATAATCCTATAATGTGTCATAGATAGTGTGTAGTTGACAAATTGGAAGATGTTAAATAGAATCGCGTCGTCTAGGTATTGTTTCTTTTCTGAAATTATATAGCCTATAAGTGTGAAGTAATATCAATCCCTAAGGAGTCGACATTTCGGTGACATACTTTAATTTTCGTGATATTATAGTTTTTTCTTGTTAATTTTGTAGATCTGAACACTTTGCTTAATTTTGAATACTCATAATAACCAAAAATAATTACTTTTAGAGTGATTCGTTTCTATTAAAAATTGTTGAGGTGGATTTCAGATATATTGGTTTCAATGAAGCTTAGATCTTGAATCTTGTTATTTCGTCGCTAAAATGACTTCCTTCCTACTCTAATAGAAATAATTAATTTCATAATCATAATGCGTTTACGGAAAAAATAACTTCAAAGTTTACCTTTCGGAACTGGGAGACATAATTGTCAAGTTCAAAGGTGAAATAGTTATTACGAATAAGGCGTTGAATGCTCGACATACCGGCTATCGACTTGACCCTAGAGTGCTAGTTGTAAGGTAATAGCGGCACCGATCGTAAATAAATGGTTGTAAAAGCTAATATTTCATGTATTTCATTTGAAACTATCCTGTTATAGAAACAAGCATACAGAAATTTTTGCATTAACTTGAAGAAAGAAAATGTTATTTAACATTAATGTTTGAGAGAAAAAATACACAAGCAATATTTTGAGTCGCATAACTCAAAATAGGTACTGTCAGATTGAAATATTCATGTACTAGCTGTTGTCCGCGTGCTACTCCTGCAGAAACATCTAACACCCATACAAGAAAGCGTCGGCTGCGCTACCGCGATGATGTCGTTCACAAGTTTCAATATGTAGCAAAAATATTTCTAATGAATAGAACAGATAAAGGCTTTCCACGCGCTTAGAGTAAAATTATACTCTATGTCACGTGAAAGTTTATCTGTATTGACAGGGATATTTATGATATTATGTGACTGTCAATGTATCTTCAGTTGTCTGTCATATAAGCGTACCATATATTATCGATGGGTTATGTGTTGACTGTCATAGAATAGACAGGTAAACTGTAATAATGATTCATTAATCCATGGATCTGTGTGTTATATAAATTGTAGCTCATCATATTAACACAAACGTCAAAATAAATCGACTCAAGTATATTTCATAATAATAATCATAAAGTAAGGGGTCTATTTCAAATTGTTATATAGTTTTGAGAAATTATGCTAGTAGCAAAAAATAAACAGAATCTAGTTGCTTCAATAATTGAATTTTAGTGTATCTATGGGAAAGAAAAGAATTGTTGTGAAAACTACTGATACAAGTGTCAAACGAAATAATCGTAATTTAGAGAATAGTTCTCAAGATAAAACTCGAGTAACGTAAATTGTAATAATTTGAATATGGATCTGCAAACAAGAAATGGTTTATTGCGATGTTATTATGAAGGCGGTAGGAATTACGCTACTGGATTACGAAGATTTCGTACCAAAATGGGTTTGAGAGCTGGACTGTGTCAAATGAAGGCATATCGTAATTTGATTAGTAAATTTGAAAGAACAAGATCTGTAAAACATCTTCCGATTTCAGAAAGACATAGGATTAGTTCAAGTTGCAGAAGTTCTTCAGGAAAATCAAAACGTAGCCAATACTAATCCGCTAGCAATCAGTAGTGCAAATGCGATATCAAAACGAATACACATTTTTTCTAACAAAACATTCACTATGGTTTCGTCTTGTAGACGAGTTCCTGTGAATGTTTCATATCAATTTTTACGATATAACAGCCCAAGTACGCCAATAGTTCTTCGACAGGAAGTAGAGATCAAACATTCATCATGATACTTTTTTGTTCCGTAGTATTTGTTCGTAAAATCCGTAGTTAAGAAGCTTTTCAAATGTCAAGCTAACAATATTCAACGTAAATCCTACTTTTTCACAAATATCAAAAACGAGTTTATCATTAAATTACAACTAATAATATAACATTTTTGATAATTGAATTCAATGAGATTCAAAATAACCTAGTCCTTCCTGTATACATTTTCTAATCGTTTCAACAATGAAAATCGTATATTTTTGAAAAATTACATGTTTTGCCGATATTCGTTAGCAGCTTGCAGAATTTGGTTCCTTAATTGTTATTCCCTATCCATCGGATAATATTTTCCCTCATACATTCCCAAAAAAAAAGTCTATTGGTTTAAGATCTAAACCGCGAGGCTTTTTTTTTGGCGGAGGTGAAGAAAAACTGTTATGGGAGTTCACCTTTCCAGGCATACTCACCAAAAACTCCCTTTCTAGACTCGTCTGACTGTTGCCTCCGGTGACACTCAGGCCTGTTGGCCCATTGTGGCGCAGTGGTCTTCCAATAGATGCATATGGCTCTCTTCCTATCCAACGCGCCCCTAAGTTTGTTATTAAAATGACGAATATTTCATCTGATTGCTAACGGTAAATCATCCAAGTAGACTAGCAAATCATTCCGTAAAAATGGTAAATAATTTTCTCAGTTCAAATTGTTGGGGAAGAGAACTAACTCTACTAAATAATTATTGACAATTCCAGTCCAAACGTTTACTTTAAAATTAATCTGATGGTGACGCACTTTTTCAGATTCAGTGTGTTTTGAAAAGGTTTTCCTCAATTATTGACCACGTGCTTCACAGCAGCCATCCAGACAGGTTCCTGGTTTGAATAGTCAATAAGCAAAACCTTTATTAACAACTTTTGGTCGAAGCAATAATCGAGCAGAGCGCACTCTTTTCTACATGTAGGAATAGGTAATATTTTTCATAGGTACATAGACCAAATAGAGTTGTAATAACCAGTGAAGAACACTTTATTATATAATTGTATCTTTCAGGGTATTGGTTGTGTCTTAATAACAAACGTGATTTAAAAATAACTGTGTTTTCGATATTTGTGAAAATGTGAAATATTACAACGTGACATTTAAAAAGGTGACTGTATCTTCTAAACTAACGATTTCACAAGCAAATACTAAGAAACAAAGAAGTTTCAAAATGGAAGTTGTGTCCAGTGGCGTTCCGTTCACAACTGAATTTCATATTACAGAAAGTGTGGGGTTCGAAGGGGTGATGACATGACACCCACCCGGCTAAAAACCTATAAACATCGAAAACATACTACTTTGAATTTATTGGTCATTGTATACTAACATAACATATAAATTTTCATGAATAAATTCAGAGCAATATTGAAAAAATTGGACTAATTCATAACTTTATCACCCCGTAACTTTCCTTATGTACACCTTTGCATATAGGTAAGTTAGCTCAAATCGACTTATTTTCATGCCTAGATATTGTGATCAAATGTATGACCAATTTTTACGGTATAATCAGTATCTGCAAAATCTGCATGTTTTCTACTCAAGATGTACTATGAACTAGCTCCATATCACTGTCTCAATGCAATAGAAATGGTGTGGGGAATTTCAAAGAAATATAAAAACAGCTTAAATATGTCGAAATAAGCTTCAAGCATAGTTACACCTCTGTTCGTTATATTGAAGAAGAGATATCGAGGTGTTTGACTTCCAAAAATTCCCCCAGATTGTAAGTACACAACATAGAGTTGTAAAACACCTTCAACGTGTCCGGAAATTCATAAACCAGCAAGATTGCAATTACCTCCGAAAATTTTTGATTTTGACGAAGCCGGCTTCACGGAGAGAAGAAATTATTGTGAATTTTCATTGCAGTCTCGTTTGGACAGACCAAGTGAAAATTTTGAAGCAGGATTTCGAAACAAATTTTCGATAGATGTATGGACAGGAATAATCGAAAATCATTTTATGGAACCTTTCGTATTGCCTCGTCGCTTAAAGAGTGGAAGACATTTTCATTTTCGGGAGCTCACCCACATTTTATTGTTTGAGTTCGATATCATTATAGTACAGTCGCTAGAGGAACGAAATCCAGCGCGTATCGCTTGAAAAATGCGGGTGTACATTTTGTATGTTTTTATGCGTATTTTGATGCACTGGAAACGGGAAAGATAAAGAAAAAAAATTCCTACAAGTTAGCTTCAAAAGTTACGGCCATTTTTTGACACGAAAAAAATACGATTTTCATATTTCTTAAAAAGAAAACGGTGACCCAAATGGAAAAACATGTCGAGAGACAAATTGTACAAAAAGTGAAAACGCATCGTTAGAGCAGTCATTTCGATGTTACGGTCTTGAGATATGAGCAAAATAGTGTTTTGGGGGAATACTAATGTTTTTCTTCTCGTTCGAATATTGACCAGAAAATATTCTATTCGAATTGAAAAATGGTATTTTTTATACACTTTCTACAGTAATATAATGAGATTCTTGACCCAGTATGAATTATATAAAAAAATTTCGGGAATTAGGTCACATTAATTCTACAGTGTTTCGTTTTATTTTTCATTTCAGCTCCACAATCGACCATTTCCAAAAATCCCTAAGACTGAGATTGCCAGCCGAAAAATGGACTTATCGGCAAAAGAAAAAAACTGTTTGTAGATTCCGACAAATGTGATACAAAACATCCTTCAATACTGTTTTTGTGGCTTGAAAATAAATGTAGGACAACTTTGAACATTTCGGACCTCGAAAAATGTGCAAATCTTTTTCGGTTAGAAATTTTTTAGGATGATCAAATTTCAGGTTATATTATAGTATTTCACGGCGAGTATTTTACCCTAAAAAACACCCTTCTATATTGAGTAGAAGCTGAGATATTGATATAAATGTGTTTGGGCCTCCCCAGAACCCAATTTTGAGCCTATCGAAATCGAAATCCAGAAATAAGACCTCGTAGCTATCTCCATCTCAAATTTAGAGCGTGTTGACATGAAAAAAATCACGTGTAAGATAATGCAGCGGCTTAAATTTTCATACGGCGTATCTGCCGTAATAGTAGATTTCAACTAGTAAATTGAAATTAAAAAAAAAAATTGAATTCTTAAAACTTGATTAGAATCAAAATAACTGAAAAATGATCACATCAATTTAAAATATTATTATTGCACATTGTTATATTCAATTTAAATTATTTTTCTTGTCAAGAATTATATCTAACAAATGTAAACGCATTTTCATGTGACCGCCTGAAACTTCAAATTAATAGTATATTCAAAACAATCTGAAAAGTAATCGATGACTTATCATACTTACCTATATTAATTTATTAGCTGGAAATTTCTTATTTTTTCTGAACCTGTAAAGGTTATTGTATATTTGTATAAACTTATAATGACTTAAAGTATAATGTTTCAAAGAGTTGAAAGGAAAGATTAAAACAAATTATTCATTGTTCAATGTGCAATAATAACATTTTAGATTGATGTGATCATTGTTTAGTTATTTTGATTATAATCAAGTTGTGAATATTCAAAAAAAAAAATTTAATTCCAATTTACTAGTTGAAATCTACTATTACGGCAGATAAGCGGTATAGAAATTTTAGCCACTGCATTATTTTACACGTGATTTTTTTTATGTCAACGCGCTCTAAATTCGAGATGGTGATAGCTATGAGGTCTTATTTTTGGATTTAGATCTGAAAATTTGTCTACTTTCCAACGATTCCCAATTTTTTTCTATAGGTATGCCCCAAATTGGTTTCTGGGGAGGCCCAAACACATTTTTATCAATATCTCAACTTCTACTCAGCCTAGAAAAGTTTTCTTTAGCGTAAAATACGCGTCGTGGAATATCATGATAGAACCTGAGATTTTATCATCCCAAAAAATTTCTAACCAAAAAAATTTGCACATTTTCCGAGGTCCGAAATTTTCAAAGTTTTCCTAAATTTTTTTCAAGCTCCGAAAACAGTATTGAAGAATGTTTCGTATCACATTTATTGAAATCTACGAGAGATTTTTTTTTTGTCGATAAGTTCATTTTTCGACTGGCAATCTCAGTTTTAGGGATTTTTGGAAATGGCCGATTGTGGAGCCAAAATGAAAGATAAAAAAAAACACAAAACACCGTAGAAAGTGTATAAAAAATACCATCTTCCAATTTGAATAGAATATTTTTTGATCAATATTCGAATGAGAAAAAAAACATTTGTATTCCCCAAAAAAACACTATTTTGCTCATATCTCAAGACTGTAACATCGAAATGACTTATATTTTGGCTCGAACGATGCGTTTTCACTTTTGTACAATTTATTTCTCGACATGTTCTTCCATTTGGGCCACCGTTTTATTAAACGCAAAAAACATGAAAATCGTATTTTTTCGCGCCATAACACGCCTGTAACTTTTGGAGCTAATTTGTAGGAATTTTTTGATTATTTTCCCAGTTTTCAGCACACCAAAATACACTGCAAATTTACACCTTCATTTTTTTTTCTTAATTTTTCCTTTGGTGACTCGCCTATTAGATTTAGTTTACCCTCAGAAGTAGATAGGCCGTAACGGTCCAGTTGCATGCCTGTTCGTGCCCCCAACTTAAGTCCCCTAGATTTTTTTGTGGTTATTTGAATGATCCACTTGATTCCAATTGAGAATGAGAGTTATTTTGAACAAAAGATAATGGAGCAATACGAGATAATCCGGAACAAGGAAGGTTTATTTGCATATGCATTTCCGAGTATCTAGTATGTTTTCAATTCTAAATAAAGTATAATTTAACGTCTTTCTAAGTTTCTGGCCGTCTGCGGACAACAGCTAGTGAATACTTATCACAGATATATATTTAACCCATAGAAGTGTCCGAAAGCGGAAAATTATGCTACTGGAGGTAGGTAACAATAGTAGTAGGTGATTCATTCACATACAAAAAATAGAGGTCCTAATATGGACCCTTGTAAAAACGTTATGTTTCGAATAAGCTTCTATAAATGACAGGTTATAATTTGACGTATTTTCACAACTTTATCTGTTTCTGACCATTTGCAATAAATTTTCGGTACCCCGGAGTGAGGGAATTTGGTTATCTATAGATTGCTTTTTGTGTAAGAAATCACGAACTAATTTGCAGAATTTTCCTCATCTTTTAAATCTTTCTCCTCAAAGATTCACATTAAATTTCCTCATACAAACCTGACGTTTGAATGTTACGGTAGACATAGCAATGTGTTTTCATTAGCGATAAAGCAGGAAAGATTAAACACCTATTTATTCAACTTCCTAATAGATATGAATTAGCATAGGTTAGCGACAGATTATCAATAATCCAAAGCACCATAAATATTTTTGACATGAAGGTAGCCAGATATTCATGAATCATCTAAAATAAATAAAGCACTTATTATACTCAATATATTCACACGAATATATTCAAGTATCTGAGATATTACATGAGCACGTTTCAAAAATCGAGTTATTGAATGAAACAAGATAAACACGAGGATTGAACTGATAATTATTTCATGATTGTATCTCCTTACGATACATTTGCACGGATATGAGAACAGGCTCATAGGAACCTTCATTATTGAAAATTCCAATCTGACGATTATGAGTTTATTCCAGGGAACAATAACTTGAAGGCGGATTTCTACATTTGTTATAAGAAATATTAGACCTCTTATTATTTTTCGAATAATATTTGTTGATAGTTATTGTTTGAAATTTTAGGAAAAATAAAGTACTATCGACGTAATCAAAATCATTATGCGAAAGGTCGGCTTGGTATATTAAGATTGTGGATTTTGGGTGAACCATATATTTTTTGAGGATAAGCATTATATATAGTTAATTGTACCGGGATATCAAAAATTATCTTGGTCAAGGGTGGTTGTGAAATCTAAAACGTGTGTCTTACTTTACGTTTGAAATAATTATGTCACTGTCACACTGACATCATCAATAACCTACAAATTTCATACCTATTTATTTCAGTTGTGAAACAATAATGAACTACAAATTATGAAATAACAGTTTTAGTAACAAGATAAACTAAATTAAAGTAATTGTTGGAAATGTCCACCGTTTTGTTCGATGCACATTAACTAGCGCACCCCTTCGAAAATAGGCTTCAATCATGAAAATTTTGTGCTGTGTGGTAAGAGGCATGTTCCAAAAAATGGATTAGAAAATTTCAGCACAATGACTTAACAGATTCTGACACAACAAAACATATTCAAAAATTCAAAGTAAGACACACGTTTTACATTTCACAACCACCCTTGACCAAGATGATTTTTAATTTGTAGTTCAGTATTGTTTTACAACTGAAATAAATATGTATGAAATTTGTAGGTTAGTGATGATGTCAGTGTGACAGTGACATAATTATTTCAAACGTAAAGTAATACACCCGTTTTAGATTCCACAACCACCTTTGATCAAGATAATTTTTGATATCCCGGGATGTGAATGTATTTTGAAATATATTTGTTTTCGAACCATCTTTCCACCAAGTTATAATTTTTAGTTCGGAGAATATTTGTTGGATTATTATTCGTAAATCTTATATACCAATGACTGCGCTTGAAGCATTGCTCCTTTTTATGGAATGGCTAAATACATAACTAGCATATTGGAAAATATACCCTATATACCTTACAAAAATTACTTTTGCGTCTTAGATTCTAGGATTTTAAATAGCTGCCATATCTTTATATACCAATAACCCTTTAGAACTAGCTACACAAATAATTCGAATTAAGAGGGATGAAACACAAATTTAAGTAAATGAATTATTAAAAACTATAAAATATAAAATATACATTCACATTTTGACAACAAGATAATTGTTATAAACAACTAGATGGTTGCGCAATGGGTTCTCCATTTGCCATGGGATTCCTTGAAGAGAAAGTAATACCATGATTAGATTATAATGAAACCCTTTCAAACGATAAGTTGATGATTATATCGCAGACGAGTGAGAGTTCTCTCTTTTGAAACTAACTTTCAAAATATTCGTATAACCTTAAACTGGAACTACGTCCAGTTTATCCTATGTACAAGGCATTATAGACATCACCCCTCAGTCTGTAAACTCCAGACTTTCTCTAACTTAACCTCTTATAGAATTGGAATTATTAATATATGAGTATGTGTTTTTTGTTGTTTTAAGGGAGGCGTTTTATTCTTGTTTTTAAGATAAGAAATTGAGATATTTTTTGTTAGTGTAGATATATAGTAATGTTGATGTTGTACATCTGTTTCCATTGAAATCCAAAATGTATGTTTATTTTATTGCTAATATACTCTTCAGTATAAATTGAGATGAGGAAATTTAAGCACATAGACTCATGAAAGGATAAATTTGTATGTAACTATTGTAACTCGCTTTGATGATGTCACTGTGTGACGAAACAATTGTTAGCAAGTACACTTTGCAGTTCATGTAAATTTTAATTATCGTTTTATTCTATTGTTGTACATATTTTTCAAATAACATAGATAATAGATAGGAATTGAATAAGTAGTATAAACCACAACATTACCTATGGAATTTGGTCTCATAGCTGACGGACATAATGGTCCACATATAATTGATGACGTGATTTATTCTGCAAGATTTTGAAACAAACTTGACTGAACCTGTCGTTAATGAATTTGATTATAGCAATACTAATATACCTAACTATTATATAATAATATTAAAGTTATTCACAGATAACCTAATAACATCTCTAAAATTTTGAGTTTCTCGTCTATTAGAAAAAGCTTGAAGCTTATGACTAGAACCTTAGATCTGCTAAGCAATATTATGTTATCCTTCGTTTTGACAAATTCAAATCAGAAAATATAATTAATCACTCCGGCTAACTGTGTGTAGACCCACTCTTCGTCAATTGCATGAGAAAACTGCAAGATAATGAAGTGTATTATTATGCTGATAAAAATAAACTAAACAATATGCGCTACCATAATAATTTTACTTTGTTCATATCTCAAGTATAACATGTGTGCTCTCATTATAATATGTTCGAAATTAGCATAAGTAATTTAAAAGGTATACAAAAGTTGAAATTTGATTTAGTAACTTTGAGCAAATTTTTAAACAACTTGAATCTTCTTCAAGAACGATTGCGCTTAACAATAATGCAAGGTTTACAAAACAGGATAAGAGGCAGTCATTTTTCATAAGATACATCGATGTTTACGTCGTAATTCTTTTTAAACCCAGTAATAATTTATAGTGACTTTTGCTAACTGTTTCCAGATGTAAACTTTCGGCCATTTAAAATATGAAAAGCCGGGTCATAATTTAACCTTTAGATATTATTTTATAACAATTGTGCCTTACAGATGGAATCTAGTAGGCATCCTTGAAAGTTTATGTAACACACGTACACAGGAGTGTACGGAATTTTCCTTGTCCCCATTGCCCTGGTTTATTTCGGAGTGTAAGTAAATACTGTCACTATTTGCAATATGGAGCAGTGAATTGAAATCTGGAATATGAATATGTACTGATGAGTTCTTCTATTGAATTTATGCTGATTCAAATGTAATGCGATATTTTCATGATAGAATAAACAAAAGTTCAAATCAACCGTAGTGTTTTGATAAATGATAAAAACTATGTAACTTATTCGATAACATTAGTTGAACAATTTATAGTAATACATGATAAATATATCGAAAAATGAAACTTCGTACATATGTTGACAAATATTTTATACCCTGAGTCCTACCGCCTCAGTCAGGGAACCACTAGAAATAGAAAAATAGGGGTGAAGTGTTTCGTTATCAATAATTTCATTAGAGCATACACCATTCGAAATTATTCCTTTTATAACTGTGAAGATTGACCATTTATTATTATTTGAAACAAATTAAGCAACATATTTAAAAAAATATTCGTAGGTGGGATTGTGGAATTACCTGCCTGGGAGTTATTCGTATGACTACTGAACGCTTTTGTATTATCAAGGTTATTTTGTTCATCTTTTTTTCACCGAAATTGTTAGAAAAAATATCTGGTGTGATTTGTATGATTCTCTCATACTTGCGAGGAAAACTTCAAACTCGACCATATTTTCTATTGTGCCCTCATTTCTCTCATTCGCTAAAAAATAAAATGGATTGAATTTGGAGATCAATGTGGAATCTTCTGACATAATTGGAAAATAATTCATTCGCACATTCATCATACTAAAATGTTTTATTAAATTTTATGAAGCCAGTTCAAAATGGACATTGTTTTCAATATTGGAAATTTTCAGAGCAAGGCAAGTTTCATTTTTAAATTACACTAGAGAAATATATTAGGATGTTCAAAGTTGGTGATTATGTGTTTCACAATTTTTCCTTGGCAAAACTAATAGGTATGTTTCTTCTTAAATATTTTATTAGTGTATGTGATCGTTTGAATGAACACATCGTCGAATGAACTGAAAATCTTAATTTCAGCCCTAATCGCTATACAATATGTCCGATAAGACATACCTCATCCAGATTGATGTGAGATATGCTACGAACCAGAAAAGATGCAGGCTGGTGTACCATCAATTATACTGTGGAGTCTGGTAGTGTATGATCTCATAGAGGAATTAACCCTTGAAAGGAATCCTCTACAAGGATATTCAGCTGATATAGTCCTAATCGCAAGAGGAAAATTTGAAAGCGCTCTATGCAACATCATACAGGAAGGTCTTAGATCACAGAGAAGTGATGTATGTCGGCGTACTGGACATTGATCCTAGTAAAATTACAATTGTGGCATTTAGCAGAAAGAGGAATATGGATCACATGAACCAAATTGATCTGAGTTAAATTATCATCATGGATAAGGATGAGGTCAAATGTCTAGGCATAATACTAGATGAATATCTCACCTGCGGCCAGCACATAAGGAATGTAAATAAGATAGTGATTATGTGTTCTAATCGTGTGCAGAAAGATGACAAGTAGTACAAGAGTTAGAATTACTTTAGAACACCAAGAATACTGCTCTGGTTGTACACAATAATGATGAGGCCCATCTTCTCCTATGAAGCCATTCCACTGGGTCCCAAGACATACAGGAAATGAGGGGAGTGAACAGGCGAACGCCCTCTAAATTCATGAAAAAGGACGTATTGTAAAGTATAGGTTGAAGCAGAAGTCACCTGAGAAACTTAACACAATTTATGATCGGGCACTACGAGCTCAAGGGTTATAGGAGAAAAATTGGCCAAATGAATGATGGAACGTGCATCAGATTCTGCAGAAAAGCGGAAGAAACAACGATGCATTTTCTCACCTCCGCGGAAGCAAACACTTCGCGATATACGATACCATCATAGATGAAATTACACCATTGAAGCCGGCATAATCCTAGTCCTCTCAAATGATATGAAACATTATCGAGAGGGGTATACAATATTCCTTTAAGGACAAGTTAATAACAACATCCCTATCAAATCTACCTGTGAAAATCATATTTGCTAACATTGAACGAATAAATGGCCATACAAACATTCCGAAACGATGAATTCTATCTAAAATTATACATTGTATCCATAATTCTAGAAATCTAAAATTCCTGACTAAACAAGGGTATTAAAAAACAAAAAAACAGAAAGCTGAAATTCATCAAAATAAACCCTCATATAACATTATTGAAGTCACTTGATAGCAACAAAACCATGATCCTACACCACTAACTACGAAGAAAAAATTACTCAAATATAAGGTGACTCCACCACATACAAAAAATGAAAATAGATTCAAACTAAATTTTCCAGATTAAGAAATTGGGAAACTCTGAAATGATTTCAAACACATGAGTCCCTATAAAAAATTCAACGGTTTGCCTAATGATACAAACTGAACATACCCCTAAGGGAAAGGAAAGGAATAGAAATATATACACTTTTACTATTGAATAAATTGATGAATGCAATCAATTCAACTATTACATTCACATACTTTCAATAAAAAAATTATTTTCATTCCCAAGTATTTGGATGTACAATTAGACAATCTATATTGTTAGTATAGTAGCCCAGAATCATGGAAAATTCAGGAATAGATTTATTGTTGAAAATTTTATTGTTGTACTACCGTTCCCCAAGAAGCATGTCTATGCATAGCCTTCTCTAATCTAAGCAGTACCTTGAACACATGACCGACGCCGGCCTACGGAAAGCAAACACGATACATGTTCAATGGAGATTTTCATGTGTCCAAGTAGATGAATTGAATCATGTTTATTACAGTGAAAAAGAGGTAATTAAATTCATGTCCATCGCAAACAATTGAGAAAGTATATACTGTAGTTTGGCGTTGACTATGTGTATGAGTCGTTCGGTTTTCGCGATCTGGTATGGTGATTTCTCACTCAGTCCTTCCGGAACGAGTCGCTTTGCGACACCTAACAGAACCTCTTTGTTTGCATAGAGGCTAGATCTGGTTCTACTGCTGCAAACTGCCATCCGCAGGTACTATACTTGATCCCGCAAGGTTCCAATAAGTCGTTCCGAAGTTCATTCGTATGGGTCCATGTACGTCGCGGTCGTCACCGTCGGGACCGTCCTGATGGACCCCACCCACCTTATTTATTTTCATCTTTATTAAAAATCTGTTGTGGTAATTAGTCTGTTTCCATGCAATTTAGAAAAGGATAGATGACTATGATTAATGAAATGGATTGAAGTTATCTAATCAATTACCTAAGATACTATTCTATGATTTCACAAATCTAAATAAGTATGATAGTTCTATGAATTGTTTATTCTACGATTTACATTCAATTCCTATAACTTAGTAGTCTAGTTCAAGATAATTCTATGGAAGTTATTTTTAAAGCTGTGAAATGTAACAATGTCAGATAAAACAGATCATCTGAGGTTGAATAGATAATTCATAGAATTATCATAATTATTTCGATTTGTAAAATCATAGATACTAGAAAATAGTATCTTAGGAATTTCATTAGCGAAACTAAATCCATTTCATGGACATCAAAATTTGATAATTAGCCATATAATACGTTCAAACAATTTTATCAAATTCTAGCTTAACAATGTAAAACAAATTTTTGAAGAAGGCGGAAATCGAAACCCGTCAAATGAAAATTATTTCCATATCGTGTTCTAAAATTGAAAATTACTGAGAAAGCTAAAAAAACCACACTTCAATTTCAATTATATATTATACGAAAATGATAGTAAAACAGTATGTCGTAAGACGGAAATTTACAGTTGAAAATTTTAAATTGCGGTTATTCGAACATTAAAAGCTTCACATATCATATTTTAATGTTGTACATCGTTCTTCACATACCGCTTCTTCGGATATTCTCGATTACTGTTTAACATTTGCCACCCACAATCGATGCAGTTTCTTCTCAACATGGTAAAATCAACCTGCAGGCACCATATGGTGATTATCTCTGTTGCCTTTAATCAAAGGTCGTTCATCTTTAAGTGATTTCTTGACTTATTCTAAGTCCAGCAATAACACAGATTCGATTATTTTATTTGTCATTATTTTGATGGGGTTGCCGATTGTAGTTTTGACTCTTTTTGAATTTAAACTAGTTAATGATTACTATCTCTGGATATCCAATCATTATACCGCAACTTTGATACTCAAATAATTTTCTCCTCGGCTTCATCATTCATTTTATATTCGACCTGACACAATTCTATATTTAGTGTCAGATTTTTATTTATGAAAATGAATCAAACGAATCATTTGAGCATATTAAAATCACTGAAATATACTATTTTCTGCACCACATTTATCAACGAAAATAATATGATTAACTAAAAGTTCAAATAAGTTTTAGGTTCATTATTTGGAAATCAAAAGTTGAACTTATTTTCAAAAGTACTGGCTAAACCATTGGGAATAACTAGAAAGGTTTGCTTTGATAAATAACATTCTTATATCTTCAATTATATGGAGTTCATGACCAAATTCCATATTCATAACTTATAATGCCAGAATCAGAAATGAGTGAACATTCTATCATCATATCTATTGCATTTTCTCCCGTTCTCTTCATAGAGCTAGTCAAATAAGTGATTTGAACCAATACTTACAATTGGGAGCTCAGAATTATATTTAATGACTGAATTATCTTCATCCTCAGGATTCACAGTCAAAATGAGGGATACGAAACGATCAATTCATTCTATATCCTGTTCACTCACAGAAAATCTTGTCATGAACTGAAATAAACCTGTAAAAATGTGAAATTCGTGAATAAATCTTATATGCCTGAAATTTAGGTACATACCTGGATTACTGATTGAAAACATTTCAGTTGAACTAGTTTAAGGAAGTTCGTGAATAAATCTTATATGCCTAAAATTTAGGTACATACCTAGATTACTGATTGAAAACATTTCAGTTGAACTAGTTTGAGGAAGAATTGTAGAAAACATCCACAAGATCTTTCTACGATTACATGAACTCCATAATCAAGTTCCATATTCAAAAACTGTACTGCCAACTGTGATCTGAAATAATGAAAAGTCTTTCGAATTTTTATCGATTAAAATTGAACCATCCGAGTTAATTCAATTCAGTGTAATTTCGTCAACTAAGAATTTTGTTGAATACATTATGATAACGGTATAGCTTATTTAAACTTAAATAAAATAACTAGTGAAAGTTCGCTTTTTATTTAAATCAAAAGATAATTGTGACTATAGGTCCGTCACTTACAAAGTACTTATTTGTTTGAAGAAGCTACAGTGTTAGCGACCATAGTAACATCTATCCATTGAACTAGTTAGAATCAAATTTGTAATAGACATTTTTTTTAAGTGTACAATGGATTGTCATTAGGTAATGGCTGATTTTATCCAAGCATAACTTATTTATTTCAAATACATACAAGAATTTCAATGGACACTTGACTGAGAATACCAAGATCCGGTACTAGGGACTTGTCAATCGCCATTGCTACTCTTGTGTCTGCTGCTCCAAAAAAATTGCACTGTTTTAGACAGACAGGATGTAAGACAGTGGATAGGATCACGAATACTGGGAGTTTTGAGATGCTATGAGTCAGCTATAACCTCAAACTCAACGTTCTGATACAAAAGACTTCAAGAAATGACCTTTTTTCAAAAAATGGTTATTTTTGAGACAGCAGGTTAAGTTCTGATGAAGGTGTTCCAAAATACACCCGCGATTTTACAGCGATTCCATGAAAAATATTTCTGGCTGAGACCAAAATGATAATTATTCATTTCAATAAAAGATGCGTGAAAACTCATATTACAGTTGGGCTTGGAATCCACATCCATGCAGCTACACTACACTACCTCAACCACTACACCACAGAAGTCGGGATATTGTTATTAGAGATGTAATGTGAACTACAAGCTTTAATTGAAAGTGAAAAGCTAATAATAACCGAAGCTGGGTATCCAGTTAAGCAGTTCCAATAACAAACATGACAGCCCAAAATTGTATACCTTTAATGTTCATGTACTTTAGTTTGATCAAACTCATATCAAGTATACAGTGTTTCCAAGATCAGGATGTCTACCATAGGAATATCAGAAACAGTTATAGATTTATCATTGGTTTAATGGAGAAAACGTTAATCAACCAAAGGGCCATCCATATGGAATAAGAGTTTCAATATCATTTTCGATTATCAAGTAATTTTGAGAAAATCGAATTTCTAGATTCCCCATACCTTTTGAATTTGTGAAATTGAGAACCAAAAGCAAAAGTTGGAGGTGACATTTTTTCAAATAATTGTAGTTGCAAAAATAAAAAATTATCCAGCAATAAATTATCTTGAAAAGTAGACTTCCGCGAACATCAAATCTTCAACATTCTTGCTCTCCGGAAGAATTTCAGTTCACATAAGCATGACACGCTGCCGACGTTTCGCCAACTGTCAAATATGGCATCTTCAGGGTCGGCTTGAGGCTTGAACTGAAACTAATTCTTCTGGTTTCGGTAGCTGTATTTATTGTGTGAAAGTGACACGCTATTGAGTTCACTGCTTTTGTTCCTGTATTTGACACTGCTCTGGTACTTGACCCAGACGTTTGATCATGTGCGAAGTTGAATTTTCAAAGATGGGTTTTCAAATTTTGGGGAGGTGATACCACAAATAATCTGGAGCGGGACTTAGGATAATCTTCTCAACATTTGGTAACTCATCCTAATAAATTGTACTTCGCACACGAGTCCTGAGTGTAGAATGAAAAATAAAGTTGATGATGATTGATCGAAAACGGAACATCAGATATTAAAAATGATATCACAAGGAAGCTAATGAGAAGTAGTCTTGAAGAGTTGTTTTCATTTTGCTTCATATCTGACGATAACACTAGAAAAAAAATAGTTTTCCAGAATTTCTTGAAAATCGAAAAAGTTGCCATTTAGTTACGAGACTGTGTCTATTACCATTTTCGATATTCCCATAGAGACATCCTTAGACACACTGTATAGCATTATTAAAGATACATTTCACATGTGTTCAGAACGTATAAAGAAAAGTAGGTATTAAGTTATATGATAACGGTAAATTACATAAAATTTACACACATTCTAAAGATATAAAATCGTTTGAATCATACCGCCTCATGACAGAGGACGGATAGCAAATCTTTTTGCGTAATATTAACATTATGAATATTTGGCTCGTACCGAATTCTGAAAACTACATCAAGAGAATGCTCATATTTTTCGATCTAACTTGACGGCCTTCAAGATTAAGTGTCAATTCTTATATATTCATTCAAAATTTCCAAAGCGACCATCAATGCCATCATTCATGAATCCAGAATACTTCACAATAAGTGAACCAGGAACGGTGGACTGAATAATTGCTTTGAACAAATTTGAAATAAGCAAAAATACTCACTTTCTGAGTTTCGTAGGACCCTCCAGAATTTGATTAGCTCCATTGCCCATCTATCAATATCACCAAACCCTCCATGAGGTCCTATTGTCTGATTCAAGACGCACAGTAATTCTTAGTGTGTTTAATACTACATAATAGTAGAAAATCTATTTATTTATATTTTCGTCAATAATAGACAGCTTATTTGGATAATCAACTATGAAATAGTTCACATACTGTGCTTACACTATAACACTATGAATAAGAAACAATCACTCCTATCCACTCGGAGTACTGTTGAAGTACTGAGGACCTTTCAGCAACCAAAGTAGCCATCATCAGAGTAAACAAAATTGTAAATCAAAATGTGCATGTTTCAAGACTATTTGGAATTAAAGTGATATATAAGGGATAACCCTCATTTATCTCCATTGACGGTAATCCCCTAAATATCCTATTGAATTCAACTAGTATTTAAATAGGCAAATTTTGATTTATGCAGTTCAATTGGATTTTAATACATGTCTTTTGAAGACCCAACATCGGTCACAGTCACCTGTGAAAACGTGAGAGGCGAATCATATTTTATTTATTGTGATAATATAGAACTAGAACAAATAAACCAAGAAAACAAATATCGCTTGTGTTTTTTATTATCCAATTAAAATTGCAGAAAACATTGGATCGCTTGTGCGTGATAGAATAATGTATGAGTAATTATAAAATTGATTTTCTTGAAATGGATTTAATCTAGCTAATTAAATACCTAAGACACTATTCTATGATTTACAAATCTAAATATAACTATGATTATTTCATGAATTACTTATTCTATGATTTACATTTCATTTCCATCACTAATAACTAATCAAGCTCAAGATAGCTCTACGGTATTTTTATTTCAAAACTGTCACTGTCATAAATGTAACAATGTCAGATAATACATTTTCTTTTATTTCGTCTTTTTAGGTTGAAGTGAATAGACAACAGAAATTGATAATCAACCTGAAAATATATTGAAACAATTAAATAGACAACAGAAAGTGGTAATTCAACCTTAAACGTTAATGTATCATCTGACATTGTTACATTTATGACAGTGATAGTTGTGAAATAAAAATTCCATAGAGCTATCCTAAGCTTTATTAGGTATTATTAATAGAAATGAAATGTAAATCGTAGAATAAGTAATATGTAAGCTAATCTTGGTTATATTCACAGGTCTGGAATCTCTATGTTTGAAATGAGTCTCTTACATGTTGCCAAACACGTAGTCCCTCGGTAAGCCACCAGCTAGCGCAAAGATCCAAGTATGTTGTCAGGATGTCAGGATTAGGCGCCACATCGTTCAAACACGGTGGTATACGTACCAGAGAACATCTCTCGCCACCTGTGACGTCTTTCGGTACTACGCGACAGTTGACGCTCAGCGAACTCACTTCTCACATAGGAAACAGCCTCGAGATTCCAGACCTGTATATACGACCGTGATTATATTCATGTTTGTAAATCATAGAATATTATGTTGGGTATTTGATTAGCTAAAGTCAATCCATTTCTTATGAATCAAATTAATAATTAGTCATACATTACTGATTCACACACAACCTATCCAATGTTTTCTGCAGTTTGAATTAGAATTTAAAAAACACAAGTTTACATGAAGACGCATTTCATTAATCAAAGTTATCTATTCTTTCCTGAATTTGTAACGAAGCTTAAATTTTGAAATATCATTTATTTTAGATCAGGCAGTAAATACGGATATTACATGTAAACTCAGTTTGAACAGTTCATCATTTCAACAGATATGCTTGAACTGCGAATGTGTATTCTGTGATTGTCACTTTTCTAAATTTCCGCTATTTTGAATAAGTGTAATTATTCAAATAAATGAATCGAATCCATGGCCGTTTGAAAATTATATTCATTTCGATAAAATATGTTGCAAAAACGGGGGTCTGGCAAGTTAACGCATCAAACTTTGTACAACCTTATGTATAAAAAGGGCGAACAACCAAAAAACTCCGATAACATTTGTTTATTGCGCCGAGAGGAACTGGTGTGATATCATGTGCGCGAATTTCAGATCTAAAAAGTAGCGTCACTTTCAAGCAATGTTCGGGACATAAGTAAAAAACCCTCGGCACAAAATAAGGAATTGATGGAGCGGACCTGTCCAGAACCTAGAAAACATATAAAAGCCGTGACAGACAAAAGATCGTCCTCTTTGGTGATTTTGCTTAGCAATCAATACAGTTGCTCTTTTGTGATTTTGATTATCAATCAATACCGATAAAGTGTGATGTTATCAGAGTGAATTAATTATCCGAGTTCAAGTCAGATTTAACATTTGAATTAACAATAGTGTTCCGTTTAGTGAATTTTTACATGGGGTAAATGATAGCTTAATATTTTATTTTCGAGCATTACGATATATTTTCCGATCCGACCGAATTTTAATCGTTTGATATATCGTAGTGCGTTTTAACAACATTTCAAGTTACAGTGCTATCTGATAATTTCCGAACACCGCTTAGTACTCTGGGAACTGCTTGATTTGTGTTTTCCGTAAAATTGATAAATGTAAATCATTGATGAACCGATTCCGTACCGTTGAATTGAAATTAAATACCGAACATATCGTGAAATAGATATGTTGTAACAGTTTTCTTATACCGCTTGAGTTTCCTTACATTTTTCACCTGGGTGGATTTTTGTGAATTATACCGTTCAATTGCATTTATTAATTATTCTGAAAGTGTACTTGTTATAATTATTATATATTTGATGTTTGGAATTCCCCGTTTTATTAAGTTATTTCTGCTCCATCTTTTAACGAGCTAAGTTTTAACCAGGTATCAATTGTAATTAAAGCCTACAATTTTGATACTGTTTTCTGCCCAATGGGCACTGGTTTTACTTCACTGTAGCTACCCTAGGGACAAGGCTAACTATAGATAGCATAGTGACAAGCCTTGTAGTGAGGGGCCTAGCAGAAGTCCTCAAAAAGGAGGAAACCTTTAAAAAAATTTGGTGCCCGAGGATTTGAAGTTTACCGCAGTAAGCGGTTGACCGAAAAGTCACAAGGACACGTCATAAATTACATAGAAATACTAATCAACATAACAATTTTTGATAAATATATAAATAAAATATTGAAACGTCAAAAAGAAATAATCTCAACCTCAACTAATCTAATTTAACATAGGATTATAATGATGAATAAACGTAAGCGCATGCTGGACTAGACATCCAGGAATGTGAGTTCGAATCATACCTATAACGACTTCTTAAATTACTTTTTGCAAATGTTTACTTAACACATTTTGATCAATGGCCATCCTACTTTTCTTCTGTGTTTAAAAAAATAAGCATTAAGTTTTATAGTGATAGAAGCCTGAATATGTTGTTGTAGATTTTTAAGAAAGTATTCACGTTTTAATTTTGGTTTGGCCAGAAGTAAATTTTATTGGATACCGCCCCCATTTAACAGGAATGGTTTTGGAAAATTGAAGAGCTTGGTATGTCTATCATAGATAAAAAACCAGACGCTGAAGTAGGAAAATGGTTGAATTAGATATTTTACCTGCCATTTTTAAAACATGTAGATGTTTCTGAAGTTTTGTGTTTGATTCGATGAAGATGAAAGTATTGACCATTCCTGTGATAATTAGATCGAAAATTATTTTAAAAGTCATGCTGTTTTTCCTCCGAAAATATGGGCCAGATAACAGCATCGATGATCAGAACTACAAATGCGTGTGAGCACTTATTTAGTTTCAAGAAGTCGTATTAAATTGACGGAATGCAAGTTATGTAAAATTACAAAGTTTATGAAATATCAGAAGTAAAGATCCCGTTGCCATGCGCTGACATAACTTTATAACGTCGAAAATCAGTCTTTAATATGTGAAATGTTTCAAATACTTGAATATTATAATGTTGCTGCCACGTTAGAATCTTGGATAGTATGATATATTGAAACATAAGATTTTCCATATCTTCCTTCGGATTGAAGGTTAAACTGTAGGTCTCGTATGCTGTATAATGTCACTGTACGTTAAAGATTCCCAACTGCACATTGAAATAGCCAGAATTCTGCGATATTTCCAGGTTGGGTTGACCGTGCCTCCTGGGCTCGGTGATTAGAGACAGGAGAAGGAATATGTAGACGCCATATAAATAAATAGAACAGAATTTATAATTTCTCAAATTTGTTATCCAAAAGTTCATAAACTTAAGACGTAATATTTTATTCTATAGCAATATTTGTAACTCATATTATTTTATGCATCATCATGTGAACGATTTAACTGAACAGGTACTTTATTTAGAATTTTGTACAAGTGATGTAAAATTTTTCATTTTTTTTGTGAATAGCTTATGTTAATTTCTTTCGCTTCTGCAATATTGTAATGTAGTTCATTCAATTTTAGAACAAAACTGTATTTAAATTTAAATACTTTCTGTTTTTCAAAGTAAAGTACAATTTTGAGTTTTATCTAATACTCAAAAATGACGTTGACTTGTAGGTATGATGATTCTTCTTCTTTAGAAAATAATAAATAGTGAGGAATTTACGTATCACATATATGGTTATTATCTATTCCATATTTCTCAATATAATCAAATATGGGATGAACAAAGCAAAATATCATATGGAAAAGTTCAAATACGAATCGAATTATTCAATTGCTCCATAATAATAACTACGTTTTGATTACGTTTCAAATTAATCACTTCAAGCAGTCGCGATAGTTACTTAAAGTTGGTTAATGTAATGTTTAACCTACACAGTCACGCTTTTATTGAACATGTTGTATGAACAATATTCATATTTAGTGATTTTTATGATGGTATTATTTATTTGTTAGTTTGCTTCAATCGAAGTAAATAAGAAATTAAACTACCCTTCTTAATTGTTTATTCTATATTATGTCCGAAAATTTTGCACAAATAATGTGTTTTGCATTCCATAGAAGCGATTCGTTTCTTAACAAGGAATACCAGATGGCATTTAACCGTAAAGAAGTAGGTATTTAGCGTTCAAGATGCAAAACTACTCGCTAAAATAAAGCAAAGTAAGGAGTAGAATCGCGATATCTTCCGGAAGCGCTTCTCTATATTTCTTTTAAAGTAGATAATATATCCTAAGGTATAACTATATAAGAGACTAGTATTTACATATGAACATACATGTTTTGAATAAATAGCTTTGAATCTGTATACATAAGGAAACAGGTGTATCTTGGATCAGAACTAATTAATTGCATTTTGCATCAAATGCGTGTACTCTCACGAAAATCTGGTATTGCCTTGTACGTTTCAGCATGAACGTACTACTACTTATATTAATTTGTAATAGAATGTTACATATGTATCATGTGACATCTCAACAGTATACATTTATTATTATTTAAATCACAGTAAAAAATTTTTAATAAGATAAAAAAGGTATCTTGCCAATTATCAATTCACTGGGAAATAAAAGAAATATGAAATAGGAATACCTTCGAAAGTTATACATGAAACAAGTTCTCTAAATATGTATTGTGAGATTTTTTCATTAAAGTTTGATCTGATTGAGAAGTTGAATTTTATATTCCGCCGAAGAATTTGCAGTTTGAAGTTTGAATAGCTGTGATGAAAATTCATTCTAAACTTAAATAAAATAACTATTGAAGGTTAGATTTTCACTAAGTCAATGTTATTACAAAGTAGTATTCTTGTAATATTTATCGAAGAAGATACGGTGTTAGCGGAACTTTAGTTTGATTAGTGACAATCGAATATTTGATATTAATTTTATTTGAGTTTAGAAATGCAAGTTTAATTTAAAAAATGGTAATCTGGCCAGAAACCACATTTATCTATGTATTAATTATTGAAAGAATCATTAGAATTATATATTGAACTTCTAAATTTATTCATATTATAAAAATTATTACATCGCACTATATTGAATACATAATGTTTTTCAATAAAGTATAGACAATATATTGTAAACGATATGTGCTCGATTTTGTGTCAATATTGTCTAATTCGTATTTGCATATTTTCTAATACTGTCAGTTTCCGATAATCAAATAGCTACGTTAGATGATTGGTTCATAAGATGTTCGTGCACATGCATCATAATGACTATCATTCAAATTTCTTGAGTGACTGAACGAAATGTCATTTTTATCTGGAAGTGATCTTAACAAGAGCCTGAAATCTTGCGAATCGTGCCAAATCGCTGTAATCTCATCCACTAGCAATTATTATGATGACAATCTAATTAATGCACTTGTGTGAAAATATGTATCAACATGTTCTATCTTATCTATAGGGTTCTTATATTCCATTTGTCAGTTCGATTGGGAGAGCTGACATCCGATTTATTATCATAATAATTATTCATAAGATTTGAATCACCTATTCAATGGCAGATGAGATTGAATGTCACACTGTACTAGAAGAAGAAGAGACGACGAGAATCAAATGTGAATAGCTTCTGGCATCGACCCATTTTATTGTCTTATGAAAGAAGAAATACATCTCCTACTCAGATATGGTACATTTTCATGTACATTGCTCTTTCCCTATGATACTATGATCATCATTCATAATTACAAAGTTGCTGACTCATTGAACGATACACAATGTAAAAATATTGATAGGATTCTATAAAGATTCCAAATCAATTTGAAATCAAAATTTCGGACCTAGACCAAAACATGTTTTTGACTACAACAATAACGATGGGCTACTATTAGTGCGCTAGTGATGAGATTAAATCTGATAATAATTATTATAATAATAACTGAATATAGAGTAACTAAATAATTCAATGAAGAAACAGACATTATCCAAATTCACATATTTCGTAAGAATCAGTTCTTCTATTATTTTTCCAAAGTGAATTCAACATGAGAGAACCTAATGAACTATAAGACAGTTTAGACAGTGAATATGTTACAGTGAATGTCCGAAGCGGAGTGTATCTTAAGATACACTGGTGTATGTTAACAACCACCAAGCTAGCTGGTGATTGTTTGTTATTTATTCTGTTCTTCATGTTTTCGGTCATTCACCAGTGAATGTTATCATACACCACGACGACTTGGTTAATCTTCATTCTCTTCATGATGAGTTAAATTATGATGATTTAGCAAAGATATCTGCAAAACAGAAGTTCGGGTCTGATTTAAAATGAACTCACAAATTGTTACAATAAATAAAATCATAGAACTATAATAAATAAAACAAATAGAACTTTTTTATTAATCAAAATCTTAAATCAGTAATACAAATAGCATTACCTGCCAAGTAAGGTCAACAATAACGTACACTTATTATTAATGCTATTGCCCTATTGGCTATAGAATTTAAAAAATACTCATTCGTTACAACGTACCTACTCATAGGTAATTGGGTATTACAGAATTTTTCGCTGAAAAAAAACTTATTTATTAGTACATGGCAAACTGTTATGGCACTTAGAATTACAAATAACTCCAGGAGCTTTACATTTCTTGGTGTTGCATTTTTGTGCACAATTGCAACGCTTCTTTGTTCCTTGTTTGCAAAATCTTGATTCCAAAGCAACAATTTCACCCATTGATATTTTTGCAGAAGAAGTTTCAGATATATTGATAAAATTTTCCTTACAGATGGAAAACTGATTTCTAGTATACATCTGTGATAACATCCCATGTTTTGTAGCCAATTGATAATAGTCACCATCCACATTTGTAACACATGTAAGGATATTTTTGGAATCTGTACGACCTCTGTCTACATCGAGAACACGCAACCTTACAGTATCTCTACATTTTGCAGGAGGAAAATTTGTCTGAGATACTTTAATCATTTTTTTCCTTGATCTTGGAATCCAAGTTTCGCTAATTCTATATTTCTTTTAGGTGCATCTTTTCTGTTGCACAGTAAACATATTTCGGATCCTGATATTCTGCCCTATTAGCGGTGCGGCGACGGGTGGTCGGCGTGGAAAAAAGAGAGAACAATAGCACTCTAACTTTCTCACTTAATTTCGAACAAACACTGGGGTGGGTTAACATTCACGTAATTAGTAAATTGCAGTATCTAAGACACACAAAATCGCCTTGGAGTATGTTAACATTCACCGGTGTATGTCCAAAACAAAAAAAATATTGAAATAATTCCGGACTTACACCATTAATATTGGTGATTGTCGAGATATACTGGTGCATCTTAACATTCACTAATATCGGACATTCACAGTAACAAATACACTATAACACTATAAATAATAAATAATTACTCCTATCTACTAGAGTTCAGACAGTGAATACACTATAACACTATAAATAAGAAATAATCGCTCCTATCCATTGAAAATATTGTGAAAGTACTGGGGACTTTTCACCATTTTGCTATGTTATGCAGAATTTACCTGTATCATAAAGAACGGTCTACTCAAATTTGGAAGCAGTAATTGCATTTGAAACATTTTATGGAAATTCTCTTCGTTTTTCGCCATGATGATCTGGATTTGAAGGCTTTGAACCAAACATAAGTACCACTCCTAGGATAAAACCATCTCGATTGCAAGTGTGTAAGACTATATTCCTGTTATAAAATTATTTGTATTCTTCAAATTGAAATGCTTTCATTGAGATATATCTCTTCGTATCGACATTGTCGTCTTGACGCTGCTCTTATCCAAATATTGCCACTAGGGCGAATAATCCCATTCAGGAATATCCTTCATCTAGAAATACGAGCACAAGAATATTTTCTCCTACAACTTATTTATATTGCTTTTTTGATGAAACCTCTGTGAGGTTCGAGTTTCTGCACTGGAAACTATTATTACACAAATATTTTCGTAATCACTTAATGAAAATTGGCTTCAGGTAATTCTTCTTTCATAGTCTGCAGCGTTATGTAATTATCTATGAAATAGATGGAACATTGAAAACTTATCTGGCAAATCCAGTTGAACAAAATGTGTTTGGATAAAGTGTTTCAATAACTTCGCAGATCGAAAAATCTGATCAGTTTCTCGGATATGTTACCCTTATTTTCACATGTTTTATATTATTATACCAATGGATATCATCATGGGATCCGATTTATGAAAGTGGCGTACGGGTCTGGTGGAATCGCGAAATTCGTAAAAACAGAAAGTTATGGCTTTTATTCTTACTGTCCTGTAAATTTTTTACATGATAGTCTGTACCATTATTCCATCGAATCTGTCTGTTATTTCAAGCACAAAAAAAAGGTTTCCCTATATCTCGATGTCTTAAAAATTGGATACGTTGTTTAGTTTTTCGGTGGTGAGGGAATATTGGTTAGGAAAATTCACGAGAAGGGACCGAAATTGTCGTCTTCTATCCATGGTCTAGCTACGTGCAGGTGTGCTATGAATAGAATGCCCATTCATCTTCATCTTTGCCGAATCTCGCTCTCACTTTGTAAATCAATGTACACTGATAATTCAAACTAAGTCTGTATGTTCTATGATTTATCAAAGCTATGAACGGTAACATCCTGTATATGACATGTTTCGATTTTCATTTTGTAAGAGATATTTTGCCTCGTAATTTCGAGAAATTTCATTCATGAACAAAGCCAACACTACCAAAACGGCATGCGAATTGGAGCATGGTTTCTTGCTTGGATGACTGTATCATGGCTATACTTGCTCAAAAGTGAATCATCCAATGGCGAGTCATCTCAAAATCCAGCAATGTGGCATTTTCCATTGGGAGGAGACTGATCCACTGAGCTTCTGTAGCGTTCAAGAGACAATGCAGCAAACTAGCGGCAGCCAAAACGTTATATTCCGCCAAAATTGGAATTATGAATTTCTGGGTATTTTTTACGTTGCATAAATATCACTATAATGCCCTACTTCCAGCAACTGCTACATCACTACGGGTACGGAAAAGGAAGCAGCGCAGCTGAGGAGGGAGGACGTAAAGGACATTGCAGACTGGATTGTGTATGATAGCAGTTTCCAAACAGAGTTTGTGTTTTTTAGAACAAAAATATCTCATCAAACGAACAAAAACAACATCATCATTATTCATCCACAGTTTGGTTTGTATGAAAGAAAGTAACAGTGCAACAAACACAAATAAATTCGGTTTTGTCAGATCAATTATCATCACGAAATAAAATAAACTTCCTTGCGAAAATGTAAAAAAAATTCATTTCAAACGCCTAAGTTATATTCGAATAGAATAACGAAAATGTTTCTTATTCGAGAATTTGAAACTTGATGTCAGCCAATAAATTTTTCTGTGTACATTTAATTCGCCCAAATTTGGTTAAAAACGAAGTTGCGAAATGCACGTGAACTGGTGCACGTGAACTGGTGCTGATTTTGTTTGCCTAGTTCCTATCTGTGTCGCCAGGACCTTTCTTTTCTACCTCTGTCAAAGATCATTCCTACTACAGGACAATATATGGAACAGATTTCTCCTTATTGCCTCTAACTCACTCAAAATTGACTAGTGTGACCATCATATTTACACAACTAGTTAACAAACTTAAGTTCACATTTTGGTAGAAATAATGTATAACATAAGACACTAACTTTAATGATGCAACATTTGCCATGTTCACGGAAACATACGCATTCACCAACACACATAACAACAAATTCGGCGGCTTTGCATCAATTGATTTCAACAGCAGCTTTCAAGGTCTTCCTACATTTCTAATATTTGGCGAAACGCTTATTTTAAGTATCCTGGGGTTCCATCGCCTATTAATGATATCTGGCATTTTTTTTTCAAATATTCTAACCTTAAAATCTCTCAAATTTTCTAAGGTGAACAATTTTCAAAGTTCCGTCAAAATTCGGAATTTATAGGAAAATGTGGTTTGATCATTATTTTAGGTGATATTTGTCAAAATGTACAAAATGAATTTTGTTTTGAGAAAAGATATGCATTCTTCAGCGGACAATCGCAATTTTACGGTTTGTAACGAAATTCTAATTTTGGCGACAAATAAAAATCCAATGAAAAGTAGAATAAAAATGCCAACTTTCCATGCAAACAAAATATTTTTACAGTTTTTCTATTTTAAAAGATATATTTTGTAAGCCGAAGAACAATCACAAAATAAACCTTATTTCTGGTCCATAACCTGCAAAGGACTGCGTGTTCAAATTTTTCATGACTTTGATCATCTGCATTTTTTGATTAGAGGTTTTATTGCAAAATTAATTTGAATAAATAAAAAACACGGAAAATTTTCAGTTTTTTTTCGACAAAATGGAAATAACTTTTCTAGCGGCATTTTCAGATAGGCCAAACAAGATGCAGTTTCAACATATGATTCCAAAAAGAAGATTTTACCAAAATAAAATTATATGTTTCTTACAACAGTTATCAATATATTATCATCCAAGGTATTACTTTCTTCCGAAGGTCTGGAACTACTAAAATTGATGTGAATGAGAGAAATAATGAGATGTGTAGAAAAGGGGTTAACCACTGATTAGTTGGTGTTTGTATTGTGTGGCAATCATCGTATATTGAGGTTTATGCGAATATTTTTTATCAGGGATTACACTTCCCACTGCAAGTTCATGGTCGAGATTGGCATTTTAAAATTTATTTATTCAAGTGAAGTGTCAATGTTTGTTTTTTTGTCTCTTCAACTTAATCATTGTTGACTCCATCTTTCCAGATAGCAGTCCATGATTTCAGATTAATGTAATAATTCTATGTTGAACAGTACCTTTTTATTTGTTCAACCGATATTACTTAGTTTAACTACCCAGTGGATGTCAGAGTGAACTACGTGGGTACACTCGAATATTGGAACGTAACATTAAAGATGTAGCGTAGGCCTGACCTGACAATTATCAAGTCTTATGACTATTTATATTACAAAATAAGTTTCCTTGAATGATATAGAATTCATTTATGGGAATAATTTTGTTTTTGATATTTTGTAGGGAAATTTCCAACTATTTTCAAAAATAAGAAATACTCTCTTCGGAAGTTGGAGATTAAAACTCAAATTTTATACAAAACTTTTAACAGTTTAATTTAAAAATGCTGACAAATTGTTTCACCACACTGTGGCATTTTCAAAGCAAGGAGTTATCAACTAAAGTTAAATCTAAAAGTATGTCCTTGAATATTATTAATTAGAATGTAGTAAAAATTGAGGGATGGGGGTGGATATTGGTGGGAGTGTATTTACAAAATTGAAAACAAGTTGTGAATTATATGTATCGATTTGATCTTTTAATATTACATTATTATTGTTTTTTGAGTATTTCAATATTTCTATGGATTCTAGTATATTAAACTTATGTCCTTTTTCCTGAATGTAAAGAATATCGGGATTTGGGTGGAATTGTGGTTATGTTCTACCAGGTGATTCACGTAATTAGAATCCTCTTTTTTGAGTCTGTAACTTCTCAAATTTTCGTTGAACCTTACGTTGAAGTCCAGTTTGTCCTATGTACAAAGCACTACAATCATCACATCTCAGTCTGTTAACTCCAGATTTCTTCAATTTATCTTTTTTAGATTTCGAGAATTTCGAAATTAAAGAAATCTGGAGCTTACAGACTGAGATGTGATGATTGTAGTGCTTTGTACATAGGTCAAACTGGACGCAGTTCCAACGTAAGGTTCAACGAACATTTGAGAAGTTACAGATTCAAAAAAGAATACTCTGATTACGCGAATCACCTGTTAGAACATAGTCACAATTTCACCCAAAATCCCGATATTCTACACATTCAGGAAAAAGGACATAAGCTTAATATACTAGAATCCATAGAAATATTGAAATACTCAAAAAACAATAATAATGTAATATTAAAAGATCAAATCGATACATATAATTCACCACTTGTTAGCAATTTTGTAAATACACTCCCCACATTATCCACCCTCATCCCTCAATTTGTACCACATTCTGATTCCTAATATTCAAGGACATACTTTTAAATTTAGCTTTAGTTGATAACTCCTTGCTTTGAAAATGCCACAGTGTGGTGGAAGTATTATGAATTTACACTACGTAAACGCCGAAACCATAGATATAAATACTCTTTTCTAAAAACATGCTCTCCAGTTCTTGAATTTATAATATGATGATGTGTTTCTTCGGAAATAGTACCGTGGAATCGAATATCAGATTCCCTAGAACTTGTGAATACATAGAGAATATATCCAGCTCTCAATTCTCGTGTGTCCTTATTCAAAATGTTACTTGGGAAGTCAAATATACATTCATATATTCCCAAAAACAAACGATTTGAAACAATATATATTCATTTACTCAAGAAATCTTTTAAAATAGGAATCCCCTCAACAGAAACATAATTGTCTAAATTAGTTGAAGCATCTTTTTATTGAAATTGATGTTTCCTTTTATCTTCGGATTTGACAACTTGTTTCCTTTCTATATTAATAGTTTTTCTTTTATAGAAACAAGTTGCCAACACCTTATAATAAATATATGTTTTGATTTTTCCTGACATTATTATTACAATAGTCCAGTCGCTCGAAGTGCGAAATTGAATAAATTTTAATATTTTTAAACTTTTTTTCTGAACAACTTTTTTATGTATTTTGATGCGCTGATTACGTATTCCAACTTTGTAAAGCCGTAAGAATTGTGCTACGAGAGATACGGCCATTTTTAAATGCAAAAATTATTTTGGAAATAGGTTGAAAACTAAAGGTATATAAAAAAGCAATTCAAGTAAAATTTGTGCGCAAAGAAACGCGTTGTTCGAGGCCAGTTAGAATAGCTCACTGGGGGGCCTGAGATAAGGCCCTCTTACCTGTTTTTTTTAATGAATGTTAAGAAATTATTTTCTCTACCAATTTAGATATTTTATCCCAGTTATTACAGTCAAATGATCATATTTTTTGTCTACTTTTCGAATTTTGGTTTCAGGCCTATCTTGTTTTTTCTCGCCAAATACGGACTCTTATGAAAAATCGTATAAACGCGATAACTAGAGCTTAAATGAATCAGTCTTCCCAAATCAAAGTAAATTTTGTAGATTTTACCATCCTCTAACTGATAAGAGTAAGTGGTGTAAGCTATTTTTTAAATTTTGAATTTCTAAACGATTTTGAACAATTCGAACCTTCCAATTCTTTTTAGGTTGGGATTATTCAATAAAGACCAAATTCAGGATATTGAAGGAGGATATAGAGGAATATTCTGAGCGGGTTCATGATACCCGTAATGGGCCGAAACGCGTTCCATTCTATATCTCTTCTACTGAACCAAAACTGTTCTTCTTGGGCTTAGAATGTTTAATTCGTACAAAATTCACGCTGAGTCAAAAGTATCCATGAATGCGTGTGTTTTATTATGTATAGTAGGTAAAAAAAGTATATATATATAAAAATATCTTATATTTGTTTTTGTAGAATGCGAACCTAAGATAAAAACAACTTTTGGAGAGTCCAAATTTCTCAAAATCGTCTTGATCGGCAAAATCTACAAAATATACAAAATGCACTTTGACTTGAGTTGGGATACCCATTTGTTCTATAGAAATCGCGTTTTTACGAATTTTCAAAACAGTTCGATTTTGGCGTAAGAAATGAAGATAAGCCTAAAACCAAAAAAAGTAGACAAAAATGTGATCATTTGACTGGAATAACTGGAATAAAATGTATAAATTGGTAGAGAAAATAGTATTTTAATATTCATGAAAGTCTCGAAGTGCCAGCGAGCTATTGACTTCCAACTGGTCTCAAACGATGAGATTTTTTTTTCGGCACAACTTTCGTTGGAAAGATTTTTTTATATCCTATAGTTTCATCCATTTTCTAAATACATTTTTTGCCATAAAAAACTGCCATATCTATTTTAGCAGGAATTTCACGGATTTATAAGGTAATAATTCGTAATCAGCCCATCAATAAACATGATAAAAAATGTATGGAAAAAAATTCAAGAATATTAACCAAATATCTTCGAACGACCGGACTCCGAATGCTTTTCAATGTTTGATATTTCCGCCAAAGCTGCACATTACGCAATCATTTCAATAAAGCATAATATATTGATAAATTCAAACAGAAATAATAAGAAATAAAAAGTAAGTCAAAAATAACAATATAGGAACAACTGGGATAGTGCTTAGAACCATGTTAAAGTAATTGAGATTTAGAGTTGGTTGGAGAGACGTCAACTAACTAAAGCCACTTAAGTCCTGTTTCCGACATTTCGACTTTTATGAAGTCATCCTCAGGGCACTACAATAATGATTGTGATTACTAATAGTTTTAATTGAAAATAGAGATAAAAAAGGGGGGTAAAATGAGATTGAGATTTAAATGATAAAAAATACATTGGGGGTAATAAAATACATATGAATTAACAATATAAACTAATGTGTTAGTTAATGACACGTATTAAAATGGATAAAAAGTATAAAACAGTTACTATAGAAAACAGCAGGTTACTTACAACACCAATTGATTTTTGTCTTGATAACATGTAAATAAGCAAGGACATTTACATATATACTTGAATTCCTTATATTCGTATCCACTATTCCGAAATTAATATTCGTCTATTACGGAGAGAGTTTGTATCCGAATGAATTTAGTACTCGGTGAATTGTAGCAAAACAACGCATTCATAAAAAAAGTGTATATGATAAATATAAAAAAATATCAAAGCAATACTAATAAAAAAATAGATACCCAATTTCTATCTAATTCTTTTTCTTTTTTAATAAATCATTTAATACCAAGATAACAACAAATCTAGTAGGTACGCATAGGGTTACACATATACGTTAACATGAATTTATAAGAACTCACGAATGAACCAATAAGAAATAAAATCCTTTCAATCTCCATGTGGTTACTTCATTCGGATACAAACTCTCTCCGTTATAGACAAATATTAATTTCAGAATAGTGAATACAAATATAAGAAATTCAAGTATATATATTTAAAATCTCACAATCACAAGTTAATGATATATATCCTCAGTCTCACTATAGATAAGATTTACGAGTATAATACGCATGTTAGGCCGACATCAAAAATGTAGATCTACGAAGTGGAATCTAAATGGTGCAATAACTACTCGATACATTGAAATATCAAAGCGCGTACATTTTTGATCCGGATACTTTCAGATAATAGTTGTTTTCACTTTGAAAAATAAATATGTACCATCCTGAAAACTTTCGAAGTTGAAACATTGATATGAAAATTTATTGAAAATTATTAATTCCTTCAAATAGCACATTTGGCACTTAGTTTCACATATTTATTGAAGTTATGGAGCTATTTTAATTGATACATTGATTCATTCATTGGCATATTTTATTCATTCCGTTCACAAGTCCTTTCTGATTATTCTACTTCTACACTCCCAAACTTGCAAAGTTTTGACACCATCTACATCACCCAAATTTTTTTACTGAAGGTTTAACCCCTTCCAAGTTGCGTTTACTTGAAAAGCATGCCATTCTCATACACTTCCACCATGTGCCATCATTTTTATCGTGTCCGTTTATCAGGCCGACCAGTTAAAATTTAACCAAAAATGGACTGCAAGTTAACCCCCTCAAACCTGGTGGAAAATGTTCATTGGTGTTGGCAATTGCTAACATACCCTATTCCATCAAAAGTTGTCGTCCCATTTCCGAGTAATTGGCCATTATTTAGACCAAAAATGTTTATTTTTTCATTTTGTAGATGAAAGTTGCGGGTTACAAGGTAACATGATGGCACCATGTTGAATAACTTTATTGGAGATCAAATGAAGATTTAAAACTATTGCCATCACTCCTTGCTTATTTGAGCCCCCAAAACTACCTAAAATCTTCCAAGAAAATGAAAATGAATTAAAAAGAACCGTTTCGATTTTAAACCCAGCCAGAGTCACAATAATTCACTAATTCATCATAAAATTGGCCATAATATCAATATTTTTCATATTTATGGTTTATGTTACCCCCTACGAGAATTTATCATACCCTCCTCACGCTGAATTAACGCCAAACATACAACTGTAATTGATCATGTTTGTTTTCACAAAATTATTACGATACATTAATGTACCCCTCCCTCCACGATTCATTAATTCACCCCCTCTCAAGTACATCATCATCCCCCTTTTAAACAACCCCTATGCAGAACAATATCAAAAAATCAGTAAGTCTTAAGCTTTCTCATTACAACATTATATAACTGTTTTATTCCTCATTACAGCACTAAACATATCACTAAAAGTAGATTATTTTCTCAAAAATAAAATAGAAAAAAATATATATGGGTGATTCTTTCTAAAATCGGCCACCCTATCCTGCTCATTTTTTCTTCTACGTTTGAATAAATAAAAATGTAAATCCGTGAAGCTCGGACGGTCTACTTTCGGATACTACTTGGCCTTTTTGAATACAGCGCGTTCCAGCATGACACCTTCAGATATCGATTCTCAGCTTATATTGCAAGATTATAAGAAAATCAGAAGAACAAAAAGTTCTTATTTTTTCATGTAGAAAACGATTATATAGTTCAAATTATCATTTTGCAAACAATCAAAAGTCAATCAAGAGTTATCATTAAAATAAATGAGGAAGTAAGTAAAATTGCGTAAACAATCATTTCTTAATGTATTGAAAATATTTTTTTTCAAAATAATCACTTTGGAACATATTTTTCCAAACGTAAATGTAAATTCATGCAAATATTTTTGTTTTACAGTTGTAGAGAACCCACCCATTTTTGAAATAATAGAACACTCTTTGAAAGAGAGTGGGAAAATAAATTTCGTTTTGTTAACAAATAAATTGATACACATTATGTACTTTCTACGTATTGTAGTTATTTTTACTTCTTTATTCTATGAATGAAAAGCAGAAACACAGCTTCAGTTTCCCTCCACCACCCATATATCTTACTGTATCATCACCACGACTTAAGACGAGAGCTTCAATTTTTTTATGAATTTAGATGCTTATTCTAAACATATTGATAGGCAAAATGAAAATGCAATTCTTATTTTTTTTTCAGATTCGACATTTTCAACTATATAATCGATTTCTACATGAAAAAATGAGAACTTTTTGTTGTTATGATTTTTTTATAATCTTCCAATATAAGCTGAGAATCGATATCTGAAGGTGTAGAAATTGATTCTGTTTCAATTGAAAATAACATCAAAAGGAAGCAATATATCAAAAAAATGTTGGAATGAAAATTGTTGTATTTTCTTTAAAAATATAATTGAAGAGTCGACAAATTTCAATTCGTTAGTCTGCAATTTATATTGAGTTTTTTATGAATTTTTTAATGGATGTTCATCCCTTGTTCCATGCCTCCCATCGCTGGAACGCGCTGTATTCAAGAAGGCCAAGTAGTATCCGAAAGTAGACCGTTCAAGCTTCACGGATGTACATTTTTATTTATTGAAAAAAAAGGGCCAGATAGGGTGGCCGATTTCAGAAAGAATCACCCATATATATATATATTTTCTATTTTTTTTTGAGAAAATAATCTACTTTTAGTGATATGTTTAGTGCTGTAATGAGGAATAAAACAGTCATATAATGTTGTAATGAAAAAGCTTAAGAATACTGATTTTTTAATATTGTTCTGCATAGGAGTTGTTTAAAAGGGGATGATGATGTACTTGAGAGGGGGTGAATTAATGAATCGTGGAGGGAGGGGTACATTAATGTGTCGTAATAATTTTGTAAAAAAAAACATGCTCGATTACAGTTGTATGTATGGCATCAATTCAGCGTGAGGAGGGTATGATAAATTGTCGTAGGGGATAAAATAAACCATATATATGGAAAATATGGATATTATGGCTAATTTTATGATAAATTAGTAAATTATTGCGACTTTGGCTGGGTTTAAAATCGAAACGGCTCTTTTTAATTTATTTTCATTTTCGTGAATGATTTTAGGGAGTTTTGGGGGTTCAAATGAGCAAGGAGTGATGGCAATAGCTTTAAATCTTTATTTGATCTCCAATAAAGTTATTAAACATGGTGCCATCATGTTACCTTGTAACCCGCAAGTTTTATCCACAAAATGAAAAAAAATAAACATTTTTGGTCTAAATAATGGCCAATTACTCGGAAATGGGCCGATAACTTTTGATGGCATAGGGTATGTAAACAATTGCCAACACCAATGAACATTTTCCACCAGGTTTGGGTGGGTTAACTTGCGGTCCATTTTTGGTTAAATTTTAACTGGTCGGTCTGATAAACGGACACGATAAAAAATGATGGTACATGGTGGAAGTGTATAAGAATGGCATGCTTTTCAAGTAACCGCAACTTGGAAGGGGTTAACCTCCAGTCAAAAAAAAAAAATGCGGATGCCGTATCTCGAGATCTAGCAGCCGGGAAAAAACATGTATTTTCTGGAAAATCTGACTGTTTGTCATGGTACCTAAAATACAAAATCCGTACGTAATGATCTTCCTCATAAGTAATGTGAAAAAAATGATCAGAATCAATTCCAATCTAGAGAAAAATGCACAGGTTGCCATGGCGGTAATTGGTGCGCGCATTGACAATTATTGATATATTGAATAAAAATGGAGGGGTTGTAGAGGAGTTGATAAGATTCATGCACTACATACTGAATACTTTTGGTAGTGTAGGTTCGAAACGTTCACTCTGCCAAAATATTCTTTTTTCATTATCTCTCTCAGGTTACACTTTTGTAAGTAATATTACCTCCAAGTGGAAATTTTAGATTATTATTTGTAAATTTATTTTTGAATCCAATAATAATAAGCTTAGCAATTAATATTAAATCAAACATATTGAGCTCGGAATTTCGAATAAGACGAGTACGGCAAATTATCTTCATCCCGGGGCGACAGAAGATCATATAACAATATATAAGTAGGGTGAATTAAGACGTTTCCATTATCATTATCTCCGATGAAAGCTAATTCATCCGAATATAATATAATCAATATATAACGAAGAATGTTCGTTTTTATATCATACAAACCGACAATTTTACTTTGATCTTGATGGTATTTAGCATACTTCAAAAAAAAAGTCACTTTCAACATGAGACTTAGAAAAATCTTTTTCCCACCCCTGAAAGTAGATATGTACGATCTTGATACATTTTGCACATTTGATCTCTGATCTAAGAGGAGTCACAGTCCACAAGAGATTTCAGGAAAAAACTACCCCATCTTTTTTCTCACCCCATAAAGCAGATAAGTACCGGCCTTGATGAAATTTTGAATACATAACTTCAAAATCATAAAAAAGTCACAGTCACACTACTACATCTCCCTCCCTCATCTTTTGGAACAAATAAGTAGCGAAGCAACGGAAAATATTCATAAATTGTTGAAATGTACAAATGGAATCATCGAGATTCAATAATTCTGAGAAACATATATCGTCTTCCACAAATAAAATGACTTACTATGCGAAAAAAATACTGTGAGGGTAAGCAGATTCTTTGATTTTGTAGCCAAGTATATCAGCTAGTAGTAAAGGTCCTAGTATAAATACTGTAGGAGCAATTATGTTGTCAGTTCGAATAAGCTTCCAGTGTAATGACATAGAGTATAATTTAACTTCTTCCTGCGTCTTTATCGGTTTCTAACTTTCACAATATATTTTCGGTTCATACGAGTGGGGGGTGTTAGTGATCTATGGATCACAGTTCATTTTAGGTGAAGAACGAGGAATGAGAGATAATTAGATGACAGTAAGAAGGACTTGCCTTTCGTGATATAAGTTTATCTACAATTGAATAGAGAAATGTGTATAAAACAGAAATTTAAAGTTAATAACCCATTCTTTTGATGACACTGTCTGTATATCTGTTAATAAACAGTTCTGGAATACAACTTTGTGTTCTATACATATTTTACACATTTTGGATGAAATTATACGTAGTAAAAGCGGAAATTCTAGAACTAACATTGTTTGAAGTGTTGTAAGTATTAAGCACTTCAAAAATTGAGCTATATTTCAAGCAATCCAGGATCAAGTTCAATACCAAGAAATTAGAGTCAATAGACTGATAGGTAGCCTACGTTCATTGTATTGATTGTACACTGCTGATTTACTTCTTGATAAAATAAAAGTGAACCCATAATTTCACACGTACTTTACATTAGAAGTTCAGGGACATATATTGATAACAAATAATCCATATCGAAACGGTTGGTAAATGTTTACTTTTCGAAATTATTCATTCCGATTTTTCCAAATTTTACACAAATCAAAATTATTAAGCAATCTTCATCAACAATTCTGTAAATGCGAAAATGCGAAAATGTAAATCTATTACGTAATGTTGTAGGAAACAAAGAAAGGTTTTCCATCAAAACCAAACGTTGTATTTCAATATAAAATAGATATCTGACCACATTCAGGCATTTGATAAAGTTTCAATTTCAGCAAAGAATTTTGACATCCTCAAATAAATAATCATCAGTGAATGTTTTTGTTGATGAATAGGTACAATATAGGAAAAGAATATGATTTATTAATAATGTTTGCGAGTTAGCGGATATAACGCTGATGTTGACAATTCTGGACCTGCAGTGCTATGCTGCTAATAGTTATAGCCTCATTTCAGACTATAAAAGCAATTGTAGCTGCCTTCACATTTATCTTATAGCCGGTTTTTGAATATTGATATTCTACTAGCCGCTAAAGTCTGTTTTGGAGTCTATAATGGAAGTCGATTTTATAGTCCATCTTTTAGCCCTGAAGATAGCTGCCTAAACCTTTATAATTTCATTTACTGCAATTGAAAATGGCATTGGTTCAATCCTTCTTAATTTTAACATACAACGCAAGCTTTCACGGCATACTTCAAATCCGTTCGCCCTACGAAATATTGGGTTTCGTGCGATTAGTCTGAGTGGATAAAACAACGGCATCGTTCTTAATAAATAGGTTGAAAACATAAAGCCTAGTATAGTAAACATAAATCAAAAACCTTTAATGATTGCAATTTACTTTATTGCACTTAGATTAAAAGTATGCAATCAAGTGCAATTTAAATGTTCAATTACTATTGTAGATTTTTTATTGAGTTTTCCAACTGTGATCAGTTTATTAATGCCAGTTTGAAATACTTTCAGGGTTCAAATATCCATGGGAAAACATGAGATTGATCCAGTGCTCTAGATTTTAGTGAATATTGCTGATGCTGAAGATAGAGCAGCAGGAAGACGGACAAGGCAAAATATTATCACCACTTATTTCAATAATTAAGGAACCACAAACTTTTTTATTTTCTTTACCACGTATATTAACAAATTTTCCTGTTGCAACAAAGTCTTTATTCTTCAATATAAACTTCAATAAAAACTCTATTCGCTCTTCGGAAGACCTAGACCTCTTCTTGCATTCTCCATAAATAGATAACATAATATGATTGAGATAGGACTGAATATATTATATTCTTCGTACTTACTTATGTCCTTATATCTACTTCTTTTTGATCGCAAACAGAAAATGTGGAATATGAATATGTGAATAATATCTATGATCATATCAAGCACATTACCCATACGATAATTCCTATAAAACTGACAATTAATGTTGCAGCGTTGCCGGTATATAAAATAAGGCTACATTGAGAACGCTATAGTCTTTCTTCTAGTCGACTTATATTTATAGTCAGACCTAAATTAGGATTGATAGAATACCAATAGACTATAATTTCTGGTCTGTATCTATAGTCGGCTATACTTATAGCTTGGTTTATAGCCGTTTAGCAGCATAGCACTGCTGGAGTTAAGCACAGAATTACGTATTCGTAAATATAGAACTAACTCTAAGCTCATTGACTCAAGATACACTACTTTCATTCACAAACATTTTGATCAACTAACATGTATGTATTAACACAATAATTACTTTCTTAATACTAAAACTAAACTAAAAGTTTCAAATGAAAAAAATTAACAATGAAAATAACAACTCGATAAACATTCAAAAGAAACTAAACAATTCATCAAATCTAAGCCATAAATCATCTTAAAAGCAGATGAAGGCAATGAGGCATGGATACATGGATTAAGTGATTGAATAAAAATTGGGTGTTATTGAGTTCTACATGAATCATTAATTATTTTTTAAAACCGATCTTTTGTAATTATAAACAATTTCACAAAGCTAACTATTGTGTTACAATCAAAGATGATATAAATAAGATGATTCAGATTAAATGATCATATTTGAAAACAATTTCTCTAAATACACATAAATAAAACAATAACTTTTGTGAGACTCTATGAATGCTGGTTTCAATATATCTATATAGAAACGTATTTGTAAACGTTATTTACGGATAGCTTATACACTTTCTGTAATTTGAGATCACTTCGAAAGGCTCTCCAAAAGGAGCATGAAACGAAGATTCTATTCTGTCATTTCTAAACATAATTACACGTTGACAAATCTTTCGGAATAAAAATTTTCTGATTCTTCAAATTTCTAGGTGATGCTGGAACTAAATTGAGGCAAAAAATACTTATTCTAGAAAGAAAATCTTAAATTCGTGAATAAAAATTCACCAGGAATCTTCAACTGTTGTCCATAGCAGAACGGAAACCTAATAATGATACTGCTAATTCTTCTGACGAATGAATTACATTTTGAGATGCTTAACATGAAGATTTCAATTGCCTACTGAACCTTTTAATCATTACGTTCCTTTGTGGATGGTAAGATGTTGTATGAATTCGCTTAATGCCAAAATGTTGTAAAAATTGTTTGAATACATGAGATTCAAATTGTCTACCGCAATCTGTCGTAATGGTATATGATATTCCAAAATGAAATCATAAATTTCGTCCCAATTTGAAATAATTGTTGTTCTATGGAAATTTTGATGTTTCACTATTATTTCATAGAGGAGAGAAATAACTTGCTAAGTTAGGAATGAATCTATGGGAAAAATTGTAATTGTAAATTTTTAATTGTTGTAGGTATAGGAACGTTTTCAAAACTTGTGGTCTTATTTGAAGGTGATATTCCTTCACCTGAAATATCATTGCCTAAAAAGGTAATTTTGTCTTCGCTAAAAAAGCATTTAGAAGGATTGATATTGATACCATAATCAACTAATCTTATGAAAAATATTTTCAAATGTTTAATGTGTTCTTCAACATTCTTACTTGCTATAAGAATATCGTCAATATAGCTTACCACAAAATATAATCTTGTTGTTACTTCATTTATAAACTTTTGAAATGTTTGACCAACATTTTGTAAACGAGAAGGCAATCGATTGAATGTAAAAAGTCCGAATGCACTTGTTATAGCTGTTTTATAAATATCTTCAGGTGCAACCGGTATTTGATGATATGCTCTGACAATATCAATTTTAGAAAATATAGTATTCCCAACTAAAGGACCCCGCAAATTCCTTGTGGGAATTTGGTTTTGGTGAATATTTCTCAATTTTTGATATGATGTAGTCCATGTAATTCTGAACAATGTTATCATTGCGACAACCCCCGAAAATAAACAGATTCCCTGCTAAGAGGGGTTATATTTACATTTTACTCATAATAGAAAATTTATTTCTGAAGACGGAAACAATATTTTAACATGCTTCATTATAGTTTATGCTGCATAAAAAATTTTTGAAGCTCCCCCAATCCCCCAAGCCCCCTCAAATAGAAAAATATACCTTTTTCTGGATCACTTCAAAAATCATTGGAAAATGTTTTATTAAGCTTAAAATAATAATAAGATTCTTGACCCAGTATGAATTATATATAAAATTCTCGGGAAATAGGTCACAATAACACTTTGTTTTAAATATTCGTCTTTACGTACGTTTCGGTCTCACGACCATCATCAGAAGACTCACTATGTCTAAAAAGGGGGTTTATTAAAACTAATTATAGCACAAGCGTCCAAATCGCACAATTTAACTTCAATCAAAAGAGCCCACGCCGTCGAAACGAACAGAACCACGAATAATCGAAATTGTATCGTCAGAATTAATGTATAAAATTTTTTTTTTTTTTTTGTAGTAAGAATCCGCTATTCAGTAATATTATTAAAATATATGAGTGCATATTGATTGGTATTCTCACAACAAATGAGAAGAACGAAGTTATTTGTCAAGTATCTACTTTCGAAACCAGATGTGTAGGATTTATGACAAGGCACGTAAGAAAGGTTTCAGACCTGTACTGGGAAATAACTATTACGAATTCTTCCTAAAAACATTTTCTACACTTATAAAGACGTATGTAAGAATTTGCAAGAGATTATTCAATCAAATTAGTATAAATATGACTTAGATTTTGTGTGTCTACCCTATGATTTACAGATTTGGGGTCCCGTTTTATGTGAATCCTCTCCAGGATAGATCTTTTATAATAATTGGTTTCCTTAGTAAAGATATTAACATTTTTGTAATCAAATTGATGGTTATAATCAAAGCAATGCTTAGCAAGGGCGGTGGAATTTTCTAAGTTGTTATTTCTTGTGCTATATTTATGGCCGTACATTCTTTTTTGTAAATATTGTTTAGAGATTCCAGTATAGGTTCCATCACAATCTAAACAATTCAATTTATACACTGTGTGGGTTTGTTTATCTTTGGGTATTAAAGGTTTTAGATTTGAGAAATATTTCCCAACACAGTTAGTAGGTTTATGCGCAACATTTATATCATACTTTTTCAAACATTTTTTGATTTTCTCTGAGGTCTCCGGAATGTAAGGTAGAGTTATAAAATTGTCTGTATTACCTTTTATGTTATTTTTATTAGACGAACCATTATAGATTTTGTTTATTCTTTCTTTAATGATAGGATTGAAAAAAGTTTTTGGGTAGCCATTCAATTCTAGTGTTGTACGAACAATTTTTAAATTTTTGGGGTGGTCATCTGCGTGGGACAATTTCATCGCGCGATCTGTAAGGCTGTTTATGACACTTTTTTTATAACAAGCTGGTGCAACGGAATTGAAGTGAAGATAACGTTGAGACCATACTTCTTTAGTAAACCAAGAGGTTTTTATTTTTCCATCAGCATCATGCCAAATGTTCATATCTAGGAAATTTATGTTATTGTTTAATTCTATTTCACAAGTGAATTGAAGTTTACAGTGAAAATTGTTAAATTTATCAATTATATATTGAATTTTATCGTTGGGAACACACATAAGGCAATCGTCTACATACCGTTTAAAGAATACAGGCCGAAAATCTAATGAACTCATAACAGATTCCTCTAGGCACTCCATAACGAGGTTAGCAATGGTAGCTGAAATAGTCAAATATTAGTTTTGAACGCGGATAAATGTAATAAAACCGTCATAATGCATAGAAATGACTATGAAAACAAAATAGGAAACCTTTTAAATGATGAAACAACTTATAAAAAATTAAAATCTGATCCTACTTTATCTGTACAAAACAACATGAATAAATTGATAAATAAATGGCATAAGAATAAGATAATCCCTATTGAATTAAAAAATAAATTAATTTGCCATAATGGGCTAGCACCTTATATCTATGGGCTTCCCAAACTGCATAAAACTGATATACCTCTAAGACCCATTGTTAGTAATATTGGAGCGCCCACTTACAATTTATCAAAATTTCTATCAAAATCTATCAATAATATAATAGGAAAAAATGAATTCTATGTAAAAGATTCATGGCACTTTAATGAATTTATAAAAAATCAATCCGTACCCGTAAACCATCAACTGATTCCCTTGGACGTTGTTTCTTTATTTACAAATATACCTGTTGTTTTGGCATTGAGTAGCATCAAAGAACGTTGGGCAGAGATTAAAAACCACACACCTCTAGATCAATCGGAATTTATAAATGTTGTAAAATTTTGTTTAGAATGCACATACTTTCAGTATGGTGAGCAATTTTTTGGACAAATATTCGGCACAGCAATGGGATCACCTATTTCAGCTACCATTGCTAACCTCGTTATGGAGTGCCTAGAGGAATCTGTTATGAGTTCATTAGATTTCCGGCCTGTATTCTTTAAACGGTATGTAGACGATTGCCTTATGTGTGTTCCCAACGATAAAATTCAATATGTAATTGATAAATTTAACAATTTTCACTGTAAACTTCAATTCACTTGTGAAATAGAATTAAACAATAACATGAATTTCCTAGATATGAACATTAGACATGATGCTGATGGAAAAATAAAAACCTCTTGGTTTACTAAAGAAGTATGGTCTCAACGTTATCTTCACTTCAATTCCGTTGCACCAGCTTGTTATAAAAAAAGTGTCATAAACAGCCTTACAGATCGTGCGATAAAATTGTCCCACGCAGATGACCGCCCCAAAAATTTAAAAATAGTTCGTACTACACTAGAATTGAATGGCTACCCAAAAACTTTTTTCAATCCTATCATTAAAGAAAGAATAAACAAAATCTATAATGGTTCGTCTAATAAAAATAACATAAAAGGTAATACAGACAATTTTATAACTCTACCTTACATTCCGGAGACCTCAGAGAAAATCAAAAAATGTTTGAAAAAGTATGATATAAATGTTGCGCATAAACCTACTAACTGTGTTGGGAAATATTTCTCAAATCTAAAACCTTTAATACCCAAAGATAAACAAACCCACACAGTGTATAAATTGAATTGTTTAGATTGTGATGGAACCTATACTGGAATCTCTAAACAATATTTACAAAAAAGAATGTACGGCCATAAATATAGCACAAGAAATAACAACTTAGAAAATTCCACCGCCCTTGCTAAGCATTGCTTTGATTATAACCATCAATTTGATTACAAAAATGTTAATATCTTAACTAAGGAAACCAATTATTATAAAAGATCTATCCTGGAGATGATTCACATAAAACGTGACCCCAAATCTGTAAATCATAGGGTAGACACACAAAATCTAAGTCATATTTATACTAATTTGATCAAATAATCTCTTGCAAATTCTTACATACGTCTTTATAAGTGTAGAAAATGTTTTTAGGAAGAATTCGTAATAGTTATTTCCCAGTACAGGTCTGAAACCTTTCTTAAGTGCCTTGTCATAAATCCTACACATCTGGTTTCGAAAGTAGATACTTGACAAATAACTTCGTTCTTCTCATTTGTTGTGAGAATACCAATCAATATGCACTCATATATTTTAATAATATTACTGAATAGCGGATTCTTACTACAAAAAAAAAAAAAATTTTTTATACATTAATTCTGACGATACAATTTCGATTATTCGTGGTTCTGTTCGTTTCGACGGCGTGGGCTCTTTTGATTGAAGTTAAATTGTGCGATTTGGACGCTTGTGCTATAATTAGTTTTAATAAACCCCCTTTTTAGACATAGTAAGTCTTCTGATGATGGTCGTGAGACCGAAACGTACGTAAAGACGAATATTTAAAACAAAGTGTTATTGTGACCTATTATCCGAGAATTTTTATATATAATTAAGCTTAAATATGGAATCCGCACTCGTATATCGAAAATCACCCCCCCTCCAATTAGGGGATGCACAAAAAATGTCGGTGGACTCTTCTGAATTTTCAATATGATGTAGCTTATGTGATTCGGAACAAATTTTATTCATGTGCAAACCCCGAGAAATGAACAGTTTTTCCGCAAGGGGGGGGGGGGGGTTATATTTACATTTTACTCATAAACAGACTTATTTATTTCTGAAGGCGAGTACAATATTCTTACATGCTTTACTCTAGCTTACGTTGCATAATATTGTCCTTCTTTCATGAAGGAATGCTGAAGTCCCCTCTATTCCCCCACCCATCATTAAAAAACGAAAAATACTAATTCCTGGGTCACTTCGAAAACCATTGAAAAATGTTTAAATAAGCTCAGATACGGAAACCGCATTGCGTCTGTTATCCACATTGAGAGGAGGTCTGTTTGCCACATTTCGCCGAATAACCGCTATTCCACGTTTATTTGCGTTCACTACTCCATCAATTTTTGATAGTTGCGCTGGGCGAAAATATCTGTCGCATAGTAACAATCCCCACGATTTAAGTAAGCCATTAATTTTAGTAACCACAACCAGTAAATAAAACTACAATAATGCAGAAAAGCACAACAATAATTACTACTGATAAACAAGATGACAAGTGCATAAGTTTGACAGTTCTTAGGGTAAGATAAAAGATTGCTCATAGCCGCCTCTAAATTAATTGCAATTGATAAACGTGCGTTCATTAGAATGAAGGAGCGAATGTAGTCCAAGCAAGCGTAGAAATTGAAGGACTCATAAGAAGTTCCGTATGCGTTCATTTCAATCGAGATCATTTGAAGTCATCTTTCCGCCTTACAAAAATGCAAATAAACGTGAAATAGCTATATAAAAATTATCCGGCGGAATGTGGGAAACAGACCTCCTCTCAATGTGGATAATAGACGCAGTACCGTTTTCGTAACTGAGCTTATTATGTTTTGAAGTGATCCAGAAAAAAACATATTTTTTCAATTTAAGGGGAGTTGGGGAGATAGGGGGAGTTTCAACATTTCTTCATGGGAGAAGAACAATATTATGCAACATAATCTAGAGTAAAGCATGTAAGAATATTGTACTGGCTTTCAGAAATTAATAAGTGTGTTATGAGTAAAATGTAAATATAACCCCCCTAGCGGAAAAACTGCTTATTTCTCGGGGTTTGCGCATGAATGGAATTTGTTCAGAATTACATGGACTACATCATATCAAAAATTCAGAAGAATCCACCAACATTTTTTGTGCACTCCCTAATGGGGGGGGAGTCGATTTTTTATATACAAATGCGGATTCCGTATTTAAGCTTATTAAAACATTTTACAATGATTTTTGAAGTGATCCAGAAAAAGCTCTAGTTTTTTTATTTAAGGGGGGTGGGGGATTGGGGGGCTTCAAATTTTTTTTATGGGAGAATAACAATATTATGCAGCATAAACTAGGATGAAGCATGTTAAAATATTGTTCCCGTCTTCAGAATAAATAGTCTATTCTGAGTAAAATGTAAATATAACCCCTCCTAGCAGGGAATCTGTTCATTTTTGGGGGTTGGCGCAATAATAACATTTGTTCAGAATTACATGGACTACATCATATCAAAAATTCAGAAATATCCACCGAGACCTAATTCTCGTAAGAAATTTGCGGGGTCCTTTATATGGAAATATCTATCTGGAATAGATACTGAATTCAATTGTCTGTAATCACCACATGGTCTCGAATCATTACAATTGGCTTTAGGAATCATATGTTATCGTGATGAAACCGGTGGAGATGCAGATTGACAAATCCCTAGATTGACCATGTATTCAAATTCTGCTTTTGCAATTCTGAATTTCACTGGATCTAATCTTCGGGGGGCTTGGAAAAAGGTAAACGTACACAAGTAGGGATATACTGAATAAATAAATATTATGTTGGATTGGAAGATTATAATTCGGTTTATCCATCAATGATGGAAACTCTTCTACCAATTTTGTAAATTGATTTTCAATTGCAAACATTTTGGGAGATAAAAAATCAGAATTCAATACAATACCATTCATTGCTAAATTAGTAATTGAATCTACAAATTTTTTTATTTTTATATCGATCACTAAACTGAATTTTGATAAAAAATCTGCACCTATAATTGGTTTGTCTACTGCTGCTATAATAAAAGGAAAAGTAAAATCTCTTCGTAACCTTAAATCAATTTTTAGAAATTTTGAACCAAAAAGTTATAACCACTACATAGTATAAAACAACGTCGCTTTCTCTGTCCCTATATCCCTATGTATGCTTGAATCTTTAAAACTACGCAACGGATTTTGATGCGGTTTTTTTTAATAGATAGAGTGATTGAAGAGGAAGGTTTATATGTATAATAACATCCATCAAATAGTGGAAAAATACTGTTATTTTTGAGGTTTCTAATGTGATGTCGTAAATAATTACATTTTTTCCGCTTACATTGCAAACGCAGGCTGAACCCTACGAGATATATCAAAATAATGTACTAAGTATTGTACACATTGAAAAGGTCTACAGAAAACTCCGCGATGATATATGTCTATCTCTTATGATTATCCCACAATACCATTTTTTTGTCATTTGCCATTTTACTTTTTACCACAAATAATGGCTAATTTTCGAAGCGATTTTAACCAATACAGCATTAATCCTTATCCAATTAAATACCTTAAATACATTGTTGATTTAATATAGATCTATATGGCCCTTTACAGTATATGATTTAAATGAATATTTTCGAAGATATTACAGATTTAAAAATTGCGGGACGTAGCGTTTGCGGCGCTACCAGCCGTCCGGGCGGGAGCGTGCCTATAAATAGCGCGTCGGAGGCCGCGGTTCTCCCTATAGCACTTTGAATTTATCAGCATTGCACCCGTGTGAAGCCGGGGCGGGTCGCTAGTATTAGATAAGTTAGATAGCGTACAGTCAGATTATTTTCTATTCCTGACCAAAAATAGAGGAATACAAGAAGCATCCGCCCCTGTGTCAACTGAGAAACTCAAATTATTTTTATAATCATCCTTAATTAAAAGACGACGATTTGTTAAATCACAACATTTGTCGTCGTAATGCTAGATCTATCTAGTTTTTTTTAAAATTGGTTGGTTTTCATCAAATATAGATGGTTTAATACATTCATAGGTAGGTACTATGCAACATAAAGACATCATATTGTAATGACTCTAATGACATAGGATATTATTTCTGTTACAAAAGTTTAATAAGTGATTATAATACATTACGATAATGTGTAGAACACGATATAAATATACATCGTTTATTAGATTAATAGATAAATGTACTAGTTTGAATGGTAGTCTTATTTATATAACTCAGACAACTTAATAATTCACACAAATAGACCAAATAAATCTGCACTTCAATATTTCCTAAAGGCAGAAAACAGAATTATAGACACGGGACGTAAATAGTTAACATCAGGTAACATGCTTATAAGTCTGAATAACTTACGCATTCCTATACATATTAATGAACACATCCAATCGATGAAGTCGTAATGCAGATATTCCCTGCCACGTTCAGTGTTTATTTTGTTTCACTGTGCGAGTATATTCCCGGCTATGCGGTATGAATCGCATCTACGCGAGTAGAACTCTACCATCGAGGGTGATACTTTGGTTCAATATACCTAGTGATTAAAGAAATAAGTACATGAGGAATGAGATGATTCAAATAATAATTGACACATCATCTCTCCCCAAAAATTTGAAAACATCCATGTCTTACTTAATAATTGACACGATTATTGGCGGGTTTCAGAAACTAACAGATCATTATAAACGAACTCATCATTAGATACCATTCATGATCTTCTCATGCGTCGATAACCTAAAGATGAATGGAATCATGTATAATAAAGTATTGGAAAGAGAAAGTTCACGACAACATAAGTAGTGTGTTAATTAATATTATTCGTGAAATCTCTATTTCAAGTAATTTGACATTTCATATCAAACAATGATCAAATTAGGGAAAGAAACTGCATGTGAGAAATTGATGACAATAGTTTTGCTGCATTGTAATTGAACAATTGAGTATATCGAATGTGTTCTAAGGAAGTATCTACGTCTTAACATTAATGAACTATTTAAGTTTCATGGTTCTTTTTCTCAAGAATTTGGATCACTTGTTGAAATGAAGTTTCGCTCTTGATATATTCATTCACGGAAATTTTCGGTGATCCGACTTCTTCAAACAAAGTTACATGGGGTTATTGACATTACTGTTAGGATATTGTCCTCACTATAATTAATTCCATTAATTCAAAACTCCTAGCATTCATATTGATCTATTTTTATGAGTATCTCAGAGATATTCTTAATCCGTCGGATGAGCACAGCTTCATGCCACATCGTTGTACTGTTACTCATTCAATATGGTTTTGACAATGTTTGTCCCAACTTATTGAAAAGGGTGGTTAGGTTGATTGCATTTACTTCAGTGATCCTCAATCTGTGTGATGAAACTGTATTGGTGGTAATATATCGAAAAGAGTAAAAATATTATCGTAACGTTCATTCAATTTACTGAAAGAAAAGTCATGGAACACATTCTAACAATATAAAAAATAAAATACATGATTACACTGATATAATATACTTATAAATAGGATTAAGTATTGCACAACGTATTTAATAATTAACTTATCAATATTAAACTAAAAACAAGATTGATACTTATTAGACTCCCTTGGGCCTGTCTTGCATAGCAAAGTTGTTCGGAAGAAGGTTTGATATTAGAAACAGACACTGTATTTATCTGAGATCTATATTTTGTCTTCGGAGCAGCCACAGCAGAAAATACGGTTGAGCAAAAGTAGGATGTTGCAAATAGTAAAGTATACGAAATGCTCTTGTTTTCAGTGCAGAATACTCATGATGCAACCTTGTCCAGAATTCGAAGACTTATGTATTACTTAATTATATTTTGCTATCGCCACTTACCGTGAAGTCTATGAAGATTTCTTCTTCGGCAGTTGAGATATCTTTGGGAGTATTTTGAAATCGGTCCCTAACCCACTCGTCACTTGCTATGAAGTTGAAACCAGCAAGAAAATACTTTTCACAATTCTTTGCCAGCATTATTAAATGATTTTCAATGTTTACAAAAGCAAATTACACATGTTGTTCTTCAGTCTTGTAAGTTTTAACACATTCATCAACATTCGCAAACATTTCTAGGCGTTACTGCTTTAAATTTTTGCTCCACAATTCCAGTTTTCCACAAAAAACATTAACTTTATCACTCGTATCCAACATATGTGTGTTTGCTTTTTGGAGTTGAAGATTCAAGATATTTAACTACTCTAATTTGTCGACCAAGTAGCTCAATTTCATCACCAATAATTCATCTTGAAACTTCTCGGCTTCCGGTCAATTTTCCTCTCCTAATAAAATGGCGACTTCATCTCTCCATTCATAAACACGTTGCAAAAATCTCTCACTTGATATCCATCTTCACTGGGAATAAAATATGAAAGCTGAATGTACTGCACCCATGTCTTTACAAAGTGCAGAAAAGTTTATTGATCTTAGGGGTCTCATTTTTATATAATTTACTATGATTATCACCGTCACTAGCACAATATTCCGATCAGGATTCATTGCTTTGGAAGCCAGAAACAAGGTCGGAAGAGACAAGGCTGTGTTACAAGGAAGTTTACTTTCCGACCGTTCTGCGCATGACGTCACTCTTGACGCTTAGGACCTGGTCTCACGCTTCTCGCCCCTTACTCTTTCACATAATGCCAATCTAGATCTAATTATTTGATCTATGCATCAATTTATTTTGAATATTGAGAATAATGATGACTAGAATTGATATAGTCATTATATGTGCTTGGATTCAGGTGTTTTTGAATAAATCTCAGTTGATAATAAAAGAAAAATAAGAAAACATTGTATATCAACGTGCAACGTTCATTGCAATAGATTTCAGTTTAAAATCAATTGTTAAGAATTTTTCAAGGTTTGTTGTCATTGCTGTTGTGTAGTTGTAGCGTCAAAATGAAATAAAATTAAATTAGATTAAATAGAAACTAATATTACGATTACAGCACGATTACAGTGGAGATTATTGTTAGGAGGGGGCAGTGGGGATGCGATAAGAATTGTGATTCAAAAATTGCGTCGGAAATACTGAAAGGTTGAGAAGCACTGGTTTACTTAGAACTCTGCTAAGATATTTGATGAACATGACCACGGAATTTCATTAAAAAACTGTCAGAATTTGGTCTAACTAGGTAACTGTTTCATTTAATCATTTTATTATTGTTGGAGTCTCAATTCAATGATTGAAACCAGTATGTTGAATACACAGGGTACAAGTTTTATTTATCGTATGTAAAATAGACTGTACTTCGAAAACAAGTCATCTAGTTCTCTATATTATTCAATTTATTCATTAATGACGTTATGCATATAAATAAGAAACTTCATAAAAATATAACTTATCGTGTATTATAGCTTAATTGAGAATCAAATTTGAATTTGTGAATCATAGACTTCAAAAAAATATTCAGCTTTTGAGGAAGGTGATGATGATCTAGTTGACGGATTTCCACATCTAGTACTCTATTAGTTTTTCTAGTTAAGAGTGACGTAGGCCCCGAAATGTACATAATGCTTTATTATTATAACAACTCTTTCATTATTCATTTCATCTACGAACTTGGAGTATTATCTAAGCTGCTTGTATATGTTCCATATACGAGGGTAAGGTAATAAGTTTCTGAAAATTAAAACAGATGGAGCTACAATGGAAAATCCCTTGTGACATTTGTGATATGCCATCTTTAACCAGAACGTATTGAAATTCTCAGACTGATATGTCATTCAGTTCTGTTTTGACATCCATCGAAGGGAAGGAGCCTTTAAAATTTTGGTAAACATGGAAAAAAGTGAATTTCGCGTTTTGACTGAACCTTATTTCTTGAGTGGAAAAAATATTAAACAAGCCAAAGCATCGCTTGTTGAACATTATGGGGTCTCCTCACCATCGAAAGGAACGAAAGGAACAACTGGTTTATCTATTTTCGTTGTGGTAGTATGGCCAAAAACAACGCCGAACGTTCTGGTCGTTCAATTGAGGTTGCCATGTCGTCGATGAAATCCATGGTATGATAATTGAACGATCGACGAGTTGGAGTGCTTTAGATTGATAAGGCTGTGGGCATCTCAACCGAACGTGTACGGAAAATTTTGCATACATTTTTGAATATAAGAGAGGTATCTGAGAGATGTGTGCCGCATTTGCTCTCTGTCAACAACAAGCTCGACCGTGTTTGGTGATGATCAAGCGTGATAAGAAGGATTTTTGCACCATTTCGTAACCGTGAAGGAAACATGGATCCATCACAACACAACAGAAACCAAAAAACAGTCGGAACAGCAGACATGCATCCTGGCGAATCGAAGCCGAGAAAGGCCAAACTGGGTTTATCGGCCAACAAAGTTATGACAACAGCTTTTTGGGATGCACACGGTATCGTCCATATCGATTACCTTGAAAAAAGCAAAACGATATATTATGCAGAGCATTTAGCAAAGAAAAAAGTGGGCTCTCACCAGTACAACGAACCGGCGCATAGATCCGCAGTCGCAATGACAAAATTACATGAATTGGCCTACGAAGTGGTTCGTCATCCACCATAATCTCCAGATTTGGCTTCCGCGACTTTTATCCATTACCAAACTTGAAAAAATGGCTCGGAAAGAGATTTGGCTTCAACGATGAGGTCATAGCTGAAACAAACGCATATTTTGATGAATAGCCGAAAACGTATAATTTGGAAGAGATCCAAAAATTTGAAAAACGTTGGACAAAGTGTATCGAGCTACAGAGAGATTATGTTAAGAAATACAATAAGTTTTAACTGAATAAATCGTTACTTGTTTAGTTTTTCAGGGACGTTTGACCTTTCCGTCAAAATAGAAGTTTTATCTCCTTATTTATAACAAAACATTATCTGTTATTGCCTTTACTTTTATGCACTTCAAACGGACCTTGTCATTTCTAGATAGCGAAGGAACAAATAACACTGTTCCCAACGTTTCTGCGAACGCAGCTATATGATAGTAATTTATATACCAATGCTATAGGATGCAGCCAAATTTGTTTGTTATACATACTAGTTCGTCACTACAGAAATCTCATATAAGATTACGATACATGAATCTAGCTTATCACGGGATCCCTTCGGAATTTCCATGTAGTATTAAGGGAAGTCATCTAATCTATTCTATTTTATTTGGTCATTTCCATCGACATATACATATGGACTGCGCGTGGCAATGATAAGCGCGGGTAGTGCCGGCGTGAGAGAGGGGAAAACGAAGAGGACTAATACTGTCTTTATCTACTTTATCTATCGCGTTTCTATTGGCCGCTGCGTTGCCATGGGAATGCAACTTGACTGTAGCTAGTATGTTCACGTCCCGAGCCGATAGATAAAGACAGTATTAGTCCTCTTCGTTTTCCCCTCTCTCACGCCGGCACTACCCGCACTTATCGTTGCCACGCGCAGTTCATATGTATATGTCGATGGTCATTTCACTATTCGCCATGCTCACTCTGACTCAATTAAATTAGTGAAAACTGTGTCCGATGCCGACAACGGAACGGGCTAGGCCTTTGTCGGTTGCTGCATCAGCAGATGCTACCGACAGCGAATGTGTTATTACTAGTTCTCTGAATGGCCGCCCGTACATTGTAGTGAGCGCTCCGGTACGTATACAAATCGCCACTTTTTCTCTCTACAATCGGCCAGATAGTTAGCGCACAGAAAGACGCTTCTAGTAGTTCGAAGGAAATATCTGCTCCAAAACTCGAAAACGACTCTAGGTACGACATTCTACGTTACACGAAAACATACCTTGTGTCATATATCCCGATTCAGTTGAAGACTTCGTTCGCTATGCCCACTTCGTCTTGATTATTCACAACACCCAATTTGATTTGATTTGATTTATTCATTTGGTGCTTAAGATACAAAGTATTTACACAAGTCAATTTTATAATATTATACATTTTTAAGATAAAAGACAATTGAAACTATAAATATATAAGTCTAAATGATTGTATATAATTTAAATAGTCATGACATTCACATTTTTGCAAAAGACAAAAACTCATCTGCACTGTAGAAGGCTTCGCTAAGTAAAAACTTCCTAACAACGTGCTTAAAACCCCTCAAAGGTAGACTCCTAACCTTGATCGGCAACTTGTTGAAGAATATATTACAACGAAAATGTGAACCATTCTTGGCTGTTTCAAGTCTTAACGCTTTTGATCGAATATCATCCTTATGTCTGGTATCATAACCGTGAACATCCCTGTTTTTTAAAGCAATGTCACAGTTCTGATAAGCATACACAAGACACTCATAAATAAATATACAACGAAACGTTAAAATATTTTTTTAAATACTTCTCTGCAATTGTCTCTATACTTAAGACCGCCTATAATTCTTACAGCTCTTCTTTGCAAGCCAAATATCTTTTCATGACCAGAACCATCGATGGGATTCACATAGAGAATAATACGCAGTTTTCAGCACAGAGGTTGATACTATACTTGACCAATTTTGAAGCAGAAAAATATTTTTGCTTAATTTTTTTGCCCCAAAATTTACATGTTCCTTTCAAGTAAGCCGAGGATCTAAGTATACTCCCAAAAATTTTATTGCTTCATTAGTAGTTACGAAATCTGAATCTTTTAAAGCGAAAACCATTTTCTCTGTCAATATTAGTAGAGCAGTTCATTCGAAATTTTACTCAAGAAGTACTTCGATACAACCATGAATGAACTGTGATTTGACTTCCGCGAAATAGTTTCGGACACTACTGCGGGTCAAAGGTAAGTAATTGTAGAAACAGAAAATATATTGGAAATGATTCAGAAAACAGTTGAATACTTCATAGCACAATCTATCCAAATGGTCTACATAATGTATTCCATAACTCTATGTTCCATACAGATACCTGCTGCCACATGAACTATCAACATTTTTCACATAGTATTCGCATAAAATAAACTGTGACTTCACATCTATTATATCACTTGGATCTTGAAATGAGAATTTCGAAAGTTGAATATATTTTTGTGATACATACTTATAACCAGAAGAACAAAGTTGTGGTTTTGGCTGAATAAAGTACTATAATGTCATTTGAAAAACTAAAGTTGAGTGTCACAAACACCAAACGAAACGAGGCTACCACGCCCAAAAGTAATACAGTTCCTTTCTTCACCACTTCGAAGCGATCTGCAAAATTTCGAATCCATAGGACCAATAGGCTCCACAGTCAGTTATGCATGTATGCACGCACACACATGGATAAAAACATCATGGCAAAAATAGTCTAAATCGATCCAGGAATTCTCAAAACGGATATATCCGTGAAAATTCAGAAAAAAACATTGGGGCCATTACAATACTTCCCTCACACTATATACTATGTATAGATCATATGCCAGACATGTGCGATATGTGACAAATCGAGGGAACGCGCAGGCCGGGCAACTGGATGAGCTCCATTGGAAAATATATCGTAGCTCTTGCAGTGTAATTGGTTTCAATCACCTCCGTAGATATGGTAATGGAACAGGTTCTGAAACATCGGTTGTGGCCTTCTGTATTCGAATTGCCCAGAAGGAAAAATTAAGGTAACCTATTACCAAAATATATCGCACCTCAAAGCAAATCATCAATACATGTGGAAGGGCAGTGAGTGAAATTAATCCGTTCTCAACGGAAACACCCCACCCTTCTTCCTCCATCACGAACCCACAAACAGAATGGAGACTCGCTGCTGAAGGCCACATGATCTCATTTCTCTATGCAGTATATTCGTTCATTGAATCATTACAACCTGTGGATATGATGAATTCGAGTTAGGGTAGAAATGATCGGTAGGATCGAATTCCATAGGATTTTATTCATCGATAATACGGATGCCATAGCTACTCTACGTGCGAAAGTTTCCCTCCGCTGGTGTTTGTGAAAAATCTGTCCCTACCGCCAACTTTCTAAGAACGTCATCTTGCGATCTTTAGTCACCATAAGGTGTGCTGATCCGTGCTGATGCACTCCTTCTCCAGACCTGACCGAACATCTTGAAACAGTTATCACATTGTGATCCTCGCGGTTGCGAGATAATCCTGCTCATACAACCATCGGCCACTTTCAAAATCCCTTAATGAACGATAATTTAGAATCAGTCGGATTTTACAAATCATAGATACATAAACTGATTCAAAACATGCACTTTATTCATATGAAACTCATGAGAATAGGGAGGGGATGTTGAAATTTTTTGTTGGAAGTAATCATTCCTTTGCCATATTGAAGTACTTCTTCCTAATCGCGCGCACTGATTTCCAAAGAGGAACAAACAATAGGAACGAAATGCACTGAATAAAATTTATATTATTATTGTTATTAAATTGATCTAAGACACAATTCAAGTTAAGAATATTTGAATTGGTTTTATTAGCTTGGTTTGTGCTAAATATCCGACGCGTGATGATAGATTCATCCCACATATTCTCATGCATCACAAGTTTCTTATTATAACCTGTTGTTTAAATAGTGCTTTATGGAACTCAGATGGGTGCGCAAAGTGCATTTGCATACAATAGAATTGCGCCGATATTTTCATACTTCCCCAAAATAAGACTGGCCCAGAATAACTGCATAAGGTCATTATTAATGCGCGACCGTTTGAACTGTATTCAAAATGTGACCTCGCACAAGGAAGTTTAAGACAATAATATACAGGTGGACGCGTAAACAATGCAACTCACGAAAAAGTAGAACGTGATCAATACATAAAGAATATTTTATTTTGCATAATATAAAATCTTTAAGCTCTTTCCAGCCAGAGTACTCATGAATTATCTGTACAGGATTCTGACAATGCATGGAACGAATTTGATAATGCAAAAGGTAAACTTATCAAACTGAGAATACCATCACTTGGTCCATATTGGAGTACATATAATTTTTGTATTAGTTCTGATCATACCGCACTTTCCTTTAATCAAATCGAACGCATTTCTCGTCGTATTTAATTGTCTAATGTTTGGTGATAAATACACTGAGTCATATTAGAATAATACATGCCTCTTGAACTTTCTATCAAATTCATATAATACTAACAGTTTTCCTTTTGGTTGATTCACTGTAACCAATTTATGCTTAGTTACATTTCCAATTATTCGTGATCTTTTTAGCGGGTCCTTTGATGATGGTTGTGAGACTTAAACGTATGTAAGGACGAAAATATAGTGAACAAGAGTGTTAATGTGGCCTATTTTCCAAAAATATACATACAATCTATATACTACGTAACAGCGTCAATTGATATGTCGTAAAAAAAGGCAACTTGAATATACAATTTTGTTGTTGTTGCGGAGTTGAAGAAAACCCTTCGATAGGCCTTTGAGTATCATGATCTACTGTGAGAGTCACCATTCCAGACATACTCATTAAAAACTTCACACCCTTTGTAGGCTTGTCTGGCTATTGAATCCGGTGACACTTAAACCTGGTGGCTCATTGTATCTCGCCTATGTTTTGTTTCTTTCCGGTATCCACTCAAGTATTTTCGTACCTTGTACGAGTTTGTACAAGTCCTCCACTGGATGGGAACTGTGTAATTCTAGTACGCCGCTAGGCTTACCAAAAATTGACTGTCTTTTGCGATCTAGTACCTCGCATTCACACAGTATGTATGTCATTGTTTCTGTATCCTTACCGCAAAGTCTGCCTGTCAGGTCGCCATTGTACAGTCTTATTTTGCTTAGTTGTTCTTTTACTGGGTCATGAGCCCTGTTACGACTTCTATTTTTCCCCTATTCAGTGCTAATAGGTCTGTCGTTCTTTTGTTGAACGGGGCCTTGGTGTATTTCTTCCCATGTTCGTTTTTCGGGATTTTTCCCCAGTATTCTTTGTGGTTTTTCATGATCTATTCTTCAACAGACCTTCATGCTGTACGTTTTGGTACACCCGTGGTCTGTTCTGGATCGTTCTCCGACCCTCTTCTTGCAAGTTCGTCGGCTCTTTCATTGCCTGTCGTTCTCTGATGTCCCGGTACCCAGATCAGCTTAACGCGATTTCAGTCTGCCAGTATTTCAAGTTCTTCTTCGCTTGTTGGATGTCAATACTGACTTCTCATTGCCTTAAGTGAAGCCTGACTGTCTGTCAATATATGGATCTGCTCCTCTTCGATGGCTCTCCGATTGTTTTACTTCACACATCGAGGGATTACATAAACCTCTGCTTGGAAGACATAGATGTGTTTATCCAATGAATAGCTTAAGCCAGTCTTCGGGTTTCTAGATCATACTCCTGCACCTGTACCTTTTTCAGTCTTAGACCCGTCTGTATACCACATCTTTCCCTGTAGAATGTCGCCCAGGTTTGTATGTTCTCATCCAATACTTTCTGGTATTGATACCCTGAATGTGTTGTTAAAAGAGTATCGCTCTGGAATGTGATCTGTTCTCATACCTTACACGTCCCTGGTCACGATTTTTAGGATGCTCATGTGTCCTGACTCAATATGAACATTCTTCAGTGTATTTTGTATTCTGGAGGCACCAAGCCTTGCCTGTCCTTGAATTACCAATTGGAGGGGAGGTAATCCCAGTAGTGCCATCATTGCTGCAGTGAGCGTACATTTTATGACCCCTTTGATCCCAAGACATGCAAGTCTCTGGACCTTGATTATTCTTGTCGTGGTTCCTCTTTGTTGTGTCTTAGGCCACCATACCGAAGATGCGTATGGTATTGCGGGTTTATTCACCATGTTGTACAGCCAGTAGAGCATGTTCGGTCGTAACTCCCATTTCTTCCCGAAGGAGCGTCTGGCCACAAATAATGAGTTCTCCGCTTTTATTATATATACAGTTGCTCGAGATGTACATTTTCCTACTGAAATGCATATACTTGTGACTTAATAAGAGTCAAATGAACCAATAATACCTTGTATAACCGTTTATACTGCAACGTATGCAGCATTTCTAGGTTTTCGGTACATTAACATTCATTATTCAAAACGACGGCAAGTTTTCAAACTTGTAAGGCGTCAATGATCTTTTGGCGCAAAGGTCATATATCTGAATTACCTGGAACAAAAAAGTCAAAACCTATTCCGAAAGAGAATGGAATCAGATAATTCCGAACGAACAAAAGTCATTTAAGTTTGTGTTGTTTTTGCTTGTGTTTGCATCGAATTCTGAGCAGTTTGTAGTAGTTTTAGTGTATGAGTAGATATGGCATTGATCAATTGAACAGCTAAAACAATCGATCATTTCATTCAGATTGAACAATTATCCATACGATATGCTTTGCTTCTGTTAATTAATACTCAAATCATAATTTACGCATTAATCGACAGCAGCACCACATATTGAACGAAAATTTTTCCTCAGTGTTTTGCCTGAACTGTAATTTCCTACTTGGTATACATGTTACCGTGAAAGAGCCAAATTTAACGCTTGGATCTATAGCGTAGGTTCGAAACACCAAGTGGCAATATCATGGCAGTTTACTTTGTAAAATTTTTCAAGAGTTATTTTCAGACATCCACCACATTTCCAGAAAACATAACTTGAGTATCATTTCCATATTATTACGTAAATTCAGTCTCACTGATAAAATCATATTACGTAAATTGAGTCTTCTTCTTCTTTCAATATAATTCCCAGATTATTCTTAGAAATGGAAGTGTTAAGATTTTTATTTCATATCAACATAGTCAGGTTAGTAGATTGAGGTAGGTTAGGATAGGTTAGGTCAGGTTAGGTTTGGATTAGTTAGGTTAGGTTAGAAGCATAGGGGTACAATAAGCAATCATTATTGGTTATTATGAGGGTATAGACCATATTCCACCGGAAATAATGAAAATAGAATCTGAAGAATTTCCAGTAGAAATCCGAAAAGTAATGAATTTGATAAAAGAGACAGGAAAATTCCTATCCATCTGGAAACAAGCAAAAATAGTACTGGTAAGAAAGCCTAATAAATCAGGAAGTGATCCATCACCTTATAGGCCGATCTGCCTATTGAACGTACTAGGCAAACTATTAAAACACCTGATTCTAAAAAGATCACATACTTTCCTGGAAGATAGAAAACATCATATCAGACAGGCAATTTGGATTTCGAAAAGTAAAATCAACTATAGATGCGATAAAATCAATCATGGATAAATTTTCCAAAGTAACAAATGGTCCATACAAGAAACGCAGTATAGGGTGAATAAGCACACTTGACATTCAAAATGCTTTTAACTCGGCGTCCTGGAAACAGATCCTAAAGAAACTGGACTGGATTGGTTTAGAAGAAGAGATCAAAAAATTGATCGAAAGTTACTTGGGAAATAGATCTATAATAAGTAAATTTGAAGACAATACATCGGTAAGGAATATTGTAACGAAGCTTAAATTTTGAAATAACATTTATTTTGGATCAGGCAGTAAATACGGATATTACATGTGAACTCAGTTTGAACAGTTCATTAATTCAATAGATATGCGTGAGCTCCGAATGTATATTCCGGGATTGTAACTTTTCTAAATCTCCGTAATTTCGAATAAATGTAATTATTCAGATAGATGAATCTAATTCATGCCTGTTTGAAATTTGCATTCATTCCGATAAAATATGTTGCAAAAACAGGGGTCTTGCAAGTTAATGCATCAAAGTTTCGAACAACGTTATGTATAAAAAAGACGAACAACCAAAAAACTCCGATAACACTTGTTTATTGTGCCGGGAGGAACTAGTGGAGCATATTGCACGCGAATTTTAGATCTAAAAAGTAGCGTCACTTTTGAGCATTGTTCGGGACATAAGTAAAAACCCTTGGCACAAAATAAGGATTTGGTGGAGCAGACTTGACCAGAACCTCGGAAAACCTATAAAAGCAGTGACCGATAAAAGAACTCTCTCTTTTGTGCTCTCTCTTGTGATTTTGATTTTCAATCAGTACAGTTGCTCTTTGGTGATTTCGATTTTCAATCAGTACAGCTGCTCTTTTGTGATTTTGATTTTCAAATGGTACCGTTGAAGTGAGATTGAGATAAGAATTAAAGTGAATTAGTTATCCGAGCTTAAGTCAGATTTAAACTGTGAATTAACCATAGGGTTCCGTTTAAGTGAATCGCTTCATAAGGTAAATGATAGATAAATAGTTTATATTTTTGGGCATTACGATTTATTGATTTACGTGATTTATGATTGATAACGTTTATACGATATCTGAGATCCGTTGCTTTCAGTATTTTGTATTATTATATTTGAGTTTATCCCGTCATAGTAAGTCGGACCGCGCACGATTTGAATTCGCACGTGATTTGAAATATTCAAGTAATTGTATGGTGTGTACAGAGTGTGTATGTTTGAACGATAGGGGCGTTTTTGGTATATTTGTGCTAGCTGTGCTGATACCGGAAGTATAAGTATATCATAGACGACCAAACCGCCAACGGCTTTTGCACGCTGTGCTGATACCGGAAGTATAAGCTGAGGTGGTTGAGTGATTGAGAATCGTAATTACCCCCTTAATCGTATGAGAAGTCCTCGGCCGTGGATGTAGGGGTTATTGCAGATAAGATAATTAGGGTTTGTGCACGCTGTGCTGATACCGGAAGTATAAGCCCTGAATGTTTAGACTCTCAATCTGCCAAGTGTATGAAATCTAGCACTGTTATACAATTACCGGGCACTTCGTGGATACCCAATACAAGGATGGGTGATATGACAGAATAAACTCACTCAGAGTAATTATCCGAAAATACCGTAAAATCTGATATCGTACGAGCGGAAAACTGGTGCAAGACAACATTTTCCGAACCGACCGAATTTTGTAACCGTTTAATATATCGTAGTGTGTTTTGAACATTTCACGTATTATTGCTATCTCAATAGTTACCGAATACCGCTCATTACGCTAGTACCTGTTTGATTTATATTTTCCGCAAATTGATAATTGTGAATCATTTATCAACCGATTTCGTACCGTTGAATTGAATCTAAATACCGAACATTCCGTAAAGTAGATATGTTGAAATAGTTTCCATATACCGTTTGAGCTTCATTACATTTTCCGCCTGGGTGATTTTTTGTGAATTATACCGTTCAATTGCATTTCACTAATTGTTCCGAAAGTGTACTTGTTATAATTATTATATATTTTAATATTTTGAATTCCCCGTTTTATTAAAGTATTTCTGCTCCATCTTCAAATGAGCTAAGTTATAACCAGGTATCAATTGCAATTAAAGCCTACAATTTTGATAATGTCTTCTGCCCAATGGGCCCTGGTTTTACTTCACTGTAGCTACCCTAGGGACAAGGCTATCTATAGATAGCAAAGTGACAAGCCTTGTGGTGAAGACCCTAGCAGAAGTCTTCAAAAAGGAGTTAACCTTTAGAAAAATCTGGCGCTCGAGGATTTGAAATGAGCTGTTAACCGAAAAGTCGCAAGGTACACGTCATAATATAAATAGTGGAGGCCCCCAAGGTTGGGTATTGGGCCCCACTCTATGGTATATCCAGTACAACGGGGTACTAGACTGGATCTTCCGGTAGGAGTTTCGACAGCATCATTTGCTGACGACCTAGCAGAATAAGAATTGAAAGACGAAGTCAAAGGAGCCATCAGAATCATCAACCAACGACTCACCACAAAAGGATTAAATCTTGCTGCGAAGAAAACAGAAGCAGTCATCCCATCCACTAAACGAATGATACCTCCAATATCTTTCAAGGTGAAAGAAGCCACGATAATCCCTAAAAATGCCATCAAGTACTTATGAGTATGGCTGAATACTGGATTGTCTTTCAAGACATACCTTAACAAAACGATGAGAAGAACATCAAAGGTCGTCTCTGCTCTAGGAAACTTAATGCCCATTGTAGGAGGTCCATCAAGCAGCAGAAGACGACTGATCAACTCAGTAGCTATATCTACGGCTCTGTATGCTATACCCGTATGGTCCTCGATATTCAGATTCAAAATTTCTAGAAATAGTTTGGATTCTATGGGTAGGAAATTGAATTTGAGAACGACCAGTGCCTATCGCACCACTTCCAGCGAAGCAATCGAAATATTAGCTGACTCCCCTCCATTACATCTGATAGAACAGAGACGTAAAGAAACATACGAAGGTATATCCAAAACAGGAGCAAGGAGAAATCTTATGCGAAATTGGCAAGACCGATGGGACACAACCAAGAAAGTCACTCATCATACTAAAAGTTTGATACTAAGCATAGAGGAATGGCTCATGAGAAAACATGACAGAGTAAACTATTAAATCACTCAAATCCTGACTGGACAAAGATGCCTTAGAGAATATCTTTGCCGATTCAAACTGATAGACGACAATATATGTACATACTGTGGAAGTGCAGGCTCCCCACACCACACCAATATAGTTTGCGCCAGATGGGAGATAGAAAGACAAACGGTACATGAGTTTCGAGAAAAAACAACAGATCTGAAAACTGAAGAAGAAGAGTAGGAAGAAAAACCCCTCCTTCAAAACATATCTAAAAGAAAAGGAATACAAGATCAGACTCAGTTCATATCCTGAAGCAATGCGAGGAGCGGTCCCGGGATATGGATGAAGAAAGAGAGATTTTAGCAGGTGGCTAGTAAGAGTAGTCCTCCACTGCCGAGTAGTGATAGAAACAAAGCTATCGGCGTACTTAATGCACGCATGCATTGAGCATTTCCTCTCAACAGAAAAAAAAGATTAGATTAAGTTAAGTTAGAAACAAAATGAGTACTATAAACAATCATTATTGGTTATTGTCTGAATACAGCATACAGAAGGATGGTTGACAACCAGGTACATACCTGGAACTGAGTTTACATACACCTCAAGAACACCCGGGGCTCAATTTACCTACATAGAAAGTCAATTAACTGACTCAATTTACGTCGACCTCAAATTTTGAACTTTCACAGTAATATATACCATATTGATATAATAAAATAAAACACATCTACTTTGTTTTTATCACATATATTATAGAAACAAATCGTGATTATAGTTATCGTGACTGTATTATATGTGATAAAAAACAAAGAGAAAAGTGTTTTATTTTATTATGTCAATATGATAAATTATCACAAAGTAATGACTTCCCCATTGAATAAACCTTATTATTTATCCAATTTCGCTATTCTTTATTTTACATTGATTCTCTGATATCGTCGTTAGATGATTATAGCAACCGGTCGGTCGCTACTTAGTGGTAACTATGACTCACCCTATCAGTAAAATAATTAGTTCACCGATAGTATGCATTTGATAATTAATTGATAATTATCATCAAATGCCACCCCCTAAGGGTGAATAATGGATATTTTAGAAAAAAATGGACAATAAAGTTTCAGTGAGATGTGAATTGTGCTTAAAAACATTCAACTCTTCCTCAAATCTTGGTGGAATGAATTATAAGGAGTACGTAGTAGGTTTTATTATTACGTGAACACGGATTGCAATGGAATTATTGTCTGAAATATTAGTTTAATTCAACGATTGGTTAATCGATTATTATACATTTTCGGGAAATAGGTCACACTAACACATATGGTTATTATTTCCGTCTTTATGTACGTTTCGGTCTAAAGATGATCCCTATTGATTTGAAAAATAAGTGAATTATCCATAATAGGTAAGCACCTCATACCAATGGGCTTCCTGAGCTGCGTGAAAGTGATATATATCTTTAAGGCCCATTGTAAGTAATATTGGAGCGCACAATTTATCAAAATCTATCAACTATATAATAAGAAAAAAATAATTTCATGTGAAGGACTTCACATATTAATGAGTTTATAAAAAAATAATACGTACTCGTAGATCATCTCTCAATTTCCTTATTCACAAATATATCAGTCATTTTGGAATTGAGTAGAATCAAAAAACGATGAGCAAAGATTATAAAAACAACACGCCTCTAGATAAATCTGATTTCATAAATGCAGTACAGTTTTGTTTAGAATGCACTTATTTTCAATACGGTGAGCTATATTTTGGACAAATATTCGGTACAGTAATGGGATCTCTCATTCCAGCTACTGTTGCTAACCTGGTTATGGAATTTCTAGAGGAATCTGTAATAAATTCTTTGGATTGTCAACCCGTATTCTTCAAATAATATCTAGATTATTGCCTTATGTGTGTTCCTAAGGATAATATTCAGTAAGTGATTAATACATTCCCACTGTGAACTTCAGCTAACTTGTGAAATAGAAGTGAACAAAAACATAAATTTCCTAGACATGATTCAGATGAAAAAATAAAAGCTTCGTGGTTTATTAAATGAGTTTGATCTCAATGATATCTTCACTTTCATTCAGTTGCAACAACAAGTTATGGAAAATGTGTTATAAACAGCCTTACAGATCGCGCTGTTAAATTGTCCCACCCAGAGGATCATCCCAAAAATCAGAAAATTCTTCGTAATCCACTGGAAATGAATGGCTACTCAAAAATGATTTATTAAAGAGAGAATAAACAAAATAAATAATGGAACGTCATATATAAATAACATAGACGGTAATACAGATAATCTCACATTACCATTCCGGAGACCTCAGAGAAAATAAAGAAATGTTAAAAAAAATAATGATATGAATGTTGCGCATAAACCTTCTTTCTGGCTGTGTTGGTGAATTTTTCAAATCTAAAACCTTTGATATCTGAGGATGAACAAAGAGGATACAAATTAAATTGTTAAGATTGCGATGAGACTTCAAAATAGAATGTATAGCCATAAGTATAGTACCTACTTGAAACAAAAACGTAGAAAATTCCACCGCTCTCGCTAAGCATTGTTTTGATTATTGCCATTAATTCGACTACTAAAATGTCCGATTTATACCAATTTAACTAATTAAAACCCTTGCAAATTCTTACATGCGTCTTTATAATGTTAAAAGTATATTTTAGGTAGAATGCTTAAATAGCAATATTTCGAATAAGGTCTGACATTTTTTTCTATTACCTCATGAATCTTTAACATCTGGTTCGAAAGAGGATACTTGAGCGTTATATTTTTTGGTTTCAGTCTTATTCAAACATTGCTCGAACTGACTCCGTATTTTCTAAGAAAATTGCTAAGCAGTGGATTCTTGATACATATACATATACTTAAAACATTAATGTGTTACAATTCCGATTGCCCGTGTTTCTGTTCGTTTTGGTGACGTGCGCATTCTTGATTGAAATTGGTTTCAGTCGTATTCAAACATTGCTCGAACTGACTCCGTATTTTCTAAGAAAATTGCTAAGCCGTGGATTCTTGATACATATACATATACTTAAAACATTAATGTGTTACAATTCCGATTGCCCGTGTTTCTGTTCGTTTTGGTGACGTGCGCATTCTTGATTGAAATTGGTTTCAGTCGTATTCAAACATTGCTCGAACTGACTCCGTATTTTCTAAGAAAATTGCTAAGCCCTGGATTCTTGATACATATACATATACTTAAAACATTAATGTGTTACAATTCCGATTGCCCGTGTTTCTGTTCGTTTTGGTGACGTGCGCATTCTTGATTGAAATTGGTGCAATAATGACGCTTTGTGCTGATACAATTATTAGTTTTAAGGAATCTCGTTTTAGACATTGATACGTTTTCTGATGATAGTCGTGATACCGAAACGTACGAAGACAAAAATAATAAGCATATGTGTTAGTGTGACCTATTTCACGAGAATGTATATATAATTGGTACCTGAGTCAAAAATCATTATTAATTCAATCGATTATTTTGTGATGATTCAATCAGTCAACGATTGCTATAGTTCGATTAACTGAGTGATCGAATATTCGATTGATCCATATTTACTGCCGTCTCTATGTATAAGTTTAAATAAAACTTGTGTTAATTTGAATCTTGAGTAACGCGTGATGGCTTCAGGTTCAGAATTGCATCACGAGAACGTGAAAATCATAACAATAACGTAACGTCTTGACGTAAATATTAGTAATAGTACCCAAATGTAGGTCCGTAACAATGAGAACTCTCGTTATTGTACCAATTGATGACAGTATGGAGAAGAAATGATGTTTAGCTGAGAAAAGAGACCTGAAGGGAAGTTCAGTTGGTGTGAAATCTACTTTACATACAGTGAGAATTATGTAGGTACATTAAGTAATTTTTCTACTGCGCTACTCTTATGAGTTCTACAACTATACGCGAATTGTACTGCATCTTAGTTTTCAGGAGTTGGAACTGATAAAAAAACAGTCATTAGTATCATTACGACCTTATCCAAATGAATAAAATTAGGGGGTACGGAAATTTGATGGTAACAAGTTGCCGACAGAAGTTTCAACTATTTTTCTTGATTTGGTAAGAGTACTAATCGGAACGTATTTGTTAATTTTTCTGAAGAATGTGATCCAACTCAAGATATCTTCAAATTATTAATGAAAATTTTCTAAACTTGTGCGCTAAAATCACTCCTAATGAAACTTGTTATGCTACTATTATAAGTAAAATCCCAAATATGGAATATCAATCGCATGGTATGTGTGGAATGTGATGAGCATATTTATATAAATTAACAATTTTTATATACTATTTATGTAGGTACTATGGTTCCTAAGTACACGTTATAGGAACTTGTATGTACCAATATTTCGTTGCCTAGTGATAGTCCAGTAAATGAAGTCCAAAATCGACCTGAATATTTAATTTTTTTTTCTTATGAGCCGATTTTGATCTGTGAGGACTCCTTTCTTCCGTAATGATGTCCAGCACAAAGTGCAGGGGTTGTAGCAAATTGTTTATTAACAAATGAAATAAACAATTTATTGCATTTATTAAATCACCAAATTCGTGTTCATCAAGTTGAAAATGTCCGAAATCGATTTCAATATCGCATAACCAGACCCAATTGCATTTTTTCGTTTATTTGTTAATCAACAAATTGTTTATTAACAAATGAAATAGACAATTTATTGCAATTATATTACCGAATTCGTGTTCATCCAGTTGAAAATATCCGAAGTCGAGTCCAAAATCGCATAACCAGACCCAATTTCGTTTTTTCGTTTATTTGTTAATCAACAAATTGTTTATTAACAAATGAAATAAACAATTTGTTGCAATTATATTATCGAATTCGTGTTCATCGAGTTGAAAATATCCGAAATCGAGTCCAAAATCGCATAGCCAGACCTAGTTTAATTTTTTCATTTATTTGTTAATTAACAAATTGTTTATTAACAATGAATCAGCTTTGGGAACCTTTGTTTATCACTGTAACACTAGAAAATATTCAATTACTTGCTTAAGACCTTTACTTTTTAATTTTTTCTTATAATGCTCTGAGACACGCATTTGTTAACACTAATTATTGTTCATTAACAATATAAACAATTAGTCAGAAGAATAAACCCCCGCACTTTGTTCTAGACATCATTACGAAGGAAATGAGCTCTCACAGATCAAAATCGGCTGATAAGAAAAAAATTTAAATAATAATACCTCCATTTACTGGACTATGATTTCCAATTAATGTATTCTAGCTTTACAACTTCTTTCATTCATTTTTGGCGGAATTTTGTTGTCATTTTGTTTGTAAGGGCAAAATTCTCTTGACGATCTTCCCTGGTGGTTAAAAGGTTTGAATTATCTATACGTTATACATATATAAAAAATTCTTGGGAATTAGGTCACATTAACACTCTGTTATAAATGAACAAACAGAAAGCAGAAATAGGTATTGCAAAGAATCGTTTTAACTATCATACAAAACTAACAAAAGAGTTCTTAGATGCTAACCCTCAAATTTTAGTTTTGAACGCGGATAAATGTAATAAAACCGTCATAATGCATAAAAATAACTATGAAAACAAAATGGGAAACCTTTTAAATGATGAAACAACTTATAAAAAATCAAAATCTGACCCTACTTCATCAGTACAAAATAACATGAATAAATTGATAAATAAATGGCATAAAAATAAGATAATCCCTATTGAATTAAAAAATAAATTAATTTGCCATAATGGGCTTGCACCTTATATCTATGGGCTTCCTAAATTACATAAAAATGATATACCCCTAAGACCCATTGTAAGTAATATTGGAGCGCCTACTTACAATTTATCAAAATTTCTATCAAAATCTATCAATAATATAATAGGAAAAAATTAATTTTATGTGAAAGACTCATGGCATTTTAATGAATTTATAAAAAATCAATCCGTACCAGTAAACCATCAACTAATTTCCTTGGATGTTGTTTCTTCATTTACAAATATACCTGTCGTTTTGGCATTAAATTGCATCAAAAAACGTTGGCCAGAGATTAAAAACCACACACCTCTTGATCAATCGGATTTTATAAATGCGGTAAAGTTTTGTTTAGAATGCACTTATTTTCAGTACGGTGAGCAATATTTTGGACAAATTTTCGGCACAGCAATGGGATCTCCTATTTCAGATACCATTGCTAACCTCGTTATGGAATGCCTAGAAGAATCTGTTATAAATTCATTAGATTTTCAGCCTGTATTCTTTAAACGGTATGTAGATGATTGCCTTATGTGTGTTCCCAACGATAAAATTCAATATGTGATTGATAAATTTAACAATTTCCATTGTAAACTTCAATTCACTTGTGAAATAGAAATAAACAATAACATTGATTTTCTAGATATGACCATTGGGCATAATGCAGATGGAAAAATAAAAACTTCTTGGTTTACTAAAGAAGTCTGGTCTCAACGTTATCTTCATTTCAATTCCGTTGCACCAGCTTGTTATAAAAAAAGTGTCATAAACAGCCTCACAGACCGCGCGGTAAAATTATCCCACGCAGAGGACCGTCCCAAAAATTTAAAAATTGTTCGTAATGCATTGGAAATGAATGGCTACCCAAAAACTTTCTACAATCCTATCATTAAAGAGAGAATAAACAAAATCTATAATGGTTCTTCTTATAAAAATAACATAACAGGTAATACAGACAATTATATAACTTTACCGTACATTCCGGAGACCTCAGAAAAAATTAAGAAATGTTTGAAAAAGTACGATATAAATGTTGCGCATAAACCTACTAACTGTGTTGGGAAATATTTCTCAAGTCTAAAACCTGTAATACCTAAAGATAAACAAACCCACACAGTATATAAATTGAATTGTTTAGATTGTGATGGAACTTATACTGGAATCTCTAAACAATATTCACAAAAAAGAATGTACGGCCATAAGTATAGCACAAGAAATAATAACTTAGAAAACTCCACCGCCCTTGCTAAGCACTGTTTTGATTATAACCATCAATTTGATAACAAAAATGTTAATATTTTATCTAAAGAAACCAATTATTATAAAAGATCTATCCTGGAGATGATTCACATAAAAAGGGATTCAAATTCTGTAAATCATAGGAATGATATTCAGGGATTGAGTCAGATTTATACTAACTTGATTAATTGAAACTCTTGCAAATTCCTACATACGTCTTTATAATGTTAAAAATATATTTTAGGAAGAACGCTTAAAGTAAACTAAATTCCAATGCAGGTCTAAAACCTTTTCAAGTACGTCATAAATCTACATCTGGGGCGAGTTATTACAAACAAATAGCTTCGAACTTCAGTTGCTTTGAGACCATAGCAATATGCGTTTGTACATTATGAGAATATTACTTAACAGTGGTTTCTTGTTACAAAAAATCTATACTTTAATATTAACGATACAATTTTCGACGGCGTGAACTTTTTGATTGAAGATTGTGCGATATGGACGCTTGTGCTATTTAGTTTTAGTTAACCCCCTTTTTAACAAAATATGTCTTCTGATGATGGTCGTGAGACCGAAACGTACGTAAAGACGAACATTTATAACAGAGTGTTAATGTGACCTAATTCCCGAGAATTTTTTATATAATTCATACTGGGTCAAGAATCTTATTATATTGTTATACATATATATTGAAAAATAGTAGCTAGAAAATATGAGCAGTTATTTTAGATGAATAAGGAAGATATTTTATCATTTGCAAAGATGCTCAACTCTTCTACATTCAAACAGTAAGTACGATTTTATTGTATTTTATTTTATTGTTCACCCAAACTTTGTCTCCATAATTTGAATATGCTTCCTTTCATATTCTATCGTGAGCACTGGCGAGACACATGTTTCATCGTACATTTTCATCTCATTTTGTGTGAGTCATTGAAAATCACATGCTGTGTCTTTCAGAGGGCCAGATAGTTGAATATTTCAGATAGCTTGTTCCTGCTGTTTATTTGTTACAATGAGATGCCATCATTTTGAATTTCCAATGCGATCGTTTCTATGTATATACTATTGAAACATATCGTGTTGTATATCAGGTGTTTTTTTACTGAAGTTGAGATAACTAAAATTTTCGAAAAATATGCATCATACGGACAAAATGCCCAAGATGAAAAGTTAATATTTCCAACTGGGACATCTGTGTGTTTTCAAATTAGCCACCCTATACCTCTCTACGGATAGGTGGGGGTTAACATTGAAATTTTAAATGGGAACTTGCAGTTCTATTTGCAGATTCTGATAGTACATTCAAAAATAATTTTATTCGAAACATTTTTATTCGTGGCAGAGGGTGCTGACGAAATTCAATCTTGCATTTGAAGACCGATACATTCGATTTTGCGATACATTTTCGGAAGAAATTTACACTTTTTTTTCTTAACGCTTGATAGTTTGATGTGCCATGAATTAACTCTCTGGAATCACTGGATTGGTAGTGGTGGTCCGTTAAATTAGCCTGTCAGATCACCAGACTTTACGGATCTGGTGGGGTTACGTTAAAAAAAGTATACGCTGAAGTATCTATTACTCTACAAAACATGATAGAATGTTTCAGAAATGCTTCCGCAATCATTACACCAGACATGCTTGTAAGCACCTCGATAGTGAGAGGCGAAGGGTCACACTGGAATCAAGCAAATATAAATTCAAGTGTTTATAACAAAAAAAAAAAGAAACGTGTGGCACTCGGGGACTGCCGCGGTAAAGCTATTGCACAGCACTACGCCACTGGAAAAAGTTGGGCAGAAAAACATCCACTACATATATATACATACATATTGAGAATTTAAACTAAATGTGTGTGTGTGTGTTTTTTTTTTTTTTCTTTCGAGGGTAGGTGGAAATCTTCAAAAGACGCTGTGAAGCCCGCGGAAGGATTTCTACCCACTAAAACCACCTCCCGTTACGTCCCAGCACCCCGCGGAACCGCCGTCAGGCATTACTTCGCGGGGGACGAAATGGCTGTTATGCGCCCTTCCCTGGTTCAGCTGTTTGCCGTCTCATTCTATGCCATTGGTTGGCCTATCCTCTCATTGTTTATACGTCTGAGCTCCTTCAATACGGTGGCCGCAAAATCAGACACTGCATTCCAGGTGGTCTCTGACTCAAGCATCTCCTCAACGATATTCTCCGGGGACAACTGCTGCTTTTCCTTGCAGGATCTCACGCGGTCCATTGAAACGTGGACAATGGCACAGAACGTGCTCTACGTCCTCTGGCTTTTGTAGACAGGCAGGGCATGATGCGTCATCGTCTATTCGAAAACGGTGCAGATACGCCCTAAAGCACCCATGTCCTGTTAGCAGCTGCACGAAGTAGTGATCTACCTCGCCGAGCCCCCTACTGATCCATGCAGCAATATCTGGAATGAGGCGATGGGTCCACCGACCCTTGGTGGATGCATTCCAGAGCCGCTGCCATTGCGTTGACAACGCTATCCTCGCCTCCTGGGTTATGGTGTGTCGGTTGGTATCTCCAACTTCACGCCTATGCCTATAGATCATCGCTCTTTCCTCCACCATCAGACGGATTGGTGGCATGTCGGCGATAACACACACAGCATCATACGAGACCGTGCGAAATGCGCGCGTCACTCGTAGAGCACACCTACGGTACACCGAGGTCAATTGGCGTACGTACGATATCACCGCCGCGGCTGATACCCAGATTGGGGCTGCGTACAGCATCGTGGAGCTGACAACGCTGGAAAGTAGCTTTCTGCGACTCTGGGTAGGTCCTCCAATGTTGGGCATAAGTCTGGCCAGTGCGTTGGCCACTGCAGCTGCTCTCGTGCTCACCACACGCAGATGTTCGTCGAACCGGAGCCTGGCATCTATCTGGACTCCCAGGTATCTCAGTGATGGCTACGAAGGTATGTCGCAGCCCCCAACGTTCAGTGTCACAGTTTCTGTCGTTTTCCTGCTGGTCACCAGAATTGCCTCGGTTTTATGGTCTGCCAATTGCATGCCATTAGCCGAGAGCCACCGGCGGATTGTGGCGACAGCCTCGTTCGATTTCTGAGTGGCTTCTTCCAGGTACTTGGCAATGACAACCACAGCAATATCGTCGGCGAAGCTAACAGCCTTTGTCCCTAACTTCTGCTGCTTCCAACAACGTGGGAGAACTCCTCCGCGGAGGCACGCATTATAGGTCTCCAGGAAAGCATCTGGCCGTGCTTTGATGGCTGCTTTAAGGGCGACGTTCGGTATACAGTCTGGACCCGGAGCTTTTGCATCACCTATCTTGTTGCAGGCTTTCATCAACTCTTCTTCCGAGATTGGCATGGCGGCGAAGCGACGAGTGGCTGGCACACCTACTGATTGGGTGTGTCCCGGTTGTTCTGGGAACAGGGTGGTAACTATCCTTCTGAGCAGGACTGGACAGGATGGCGTAACCATGGTGCGGCTTTTCAGCCTGGCCATTAGTTTTATATGGCCTTCCCCAGGGGTCTTCGTTGACCATATCACAGAGCTCACTCCAGCTGCGGTGCTTGCTCTTCTTAATGGCTCTCTTCAGACTCCCCCTTGCCTCGTGGTACCGCAGTTCCAGGGTTTCGTGGTTCTCGCGACCTCGGGCGCTTTGCCTGTCGCCGGGTTCGGTGGCATCGACTCCGGAGTTCAGCGATCTCCTCATTCCACCAGTATACTGGTGCGCGGCGATCTCTCCTGGGCGCCTTCTTCATAGCTGCGTCGCAGGCATTAGAGACCAGTGACATTAGCTGCGAAGACATGTGCTCAGAGGAGCCTGTTGATGCTGTATTCCCTTCCATCATGACCATGAAAGTTTCGCGGTCGAAGGACTTAGCGTTCCATTTGGCTGGTGCTTGCAACTCCCTTGTTCTCCGTCCACTCTGTGCAACAATTTCGAAGATGATGGCCTGGTGATCACTGTGGTAGTAGAGGTCACTGACATGCCATGACCTAACTCGAGGACATAAGCTCTCACTGGCAGAAGTTACGTCTATGATGGAGACATTGCCGTTTCGGGTAAATGTTGGTGTTGCTCCGGTGTTGAGGAGGACTACTTCTAGTGAGGTGGCAATGTCGAGAAGCATCTCACCTCTCCTGTTCGTATATCTACTACCCCATTCCGTGGCCCATGCGTTGAAATCACCTGCAATGATAAGTGGTCGCTGGTCTCTCGCATCTTCTGCCAGATCGTTCAGGAGGTCCCCGAATTCATTCCTTGAGGCACTTGGTGAAGCATAAACGCTATACGGGTAGATGCCATCAACCTTGGGCAAGGTATATCCTAATTTCGGCGTTCGCGGTTGTTCCTGGAGGAATTTCTCGCCGCATATCCAGATAGCTGCACGGTTTGAGGCATCGGGAATCCAGATCTGCGGGGAATTCACGATATCCCTATGTTGTTCTGACAAAATTGCAATGTCTACGTTGAGGTCTCGAATGGTTTGTCCAAGCAGATCTTGCGCTGCTGCGCAATGGTTGAGGTTGAGTTGGAGAACTCTCATTTTCGTTTCCCTTTTTCCGCTCCCTTGACAGCTGCCTGGTGAGCTGGGCAACCAAAGCTCCCTGTCGGATGGTTCTTCCTGTTCTCACACAGAAGACAGTGTGGATCCTTACTCTGACACTTTTCGCGCTTGTGGCCAGCTTCACCGCATCGGAGGCAGCATCTAGACCTATCTTCTCCTCGGCATTCGCGCGCCAGGTGTCCAAAAGCCCAGCATCTGTAGCACATCCGCACATCGCTCTTTTCTCTCACTCGGCAGTATGACCAGCCGATACGCACTCGACCTTTTTCTACCACCTTCCTGGCTAGATCCGTCGGTAGTCGGACAACGGCGGTTTGTGTACTTTTGTACGCCCTCCGAATGGACTTAAGGGCTGCTGCTTCTAATACTGCTTCCAACACGTTTCCCAGTGCTTCGCAGACATCGTCCTTCGTTGTCAACTCGTCGAGATCCCTTATTTCGAGTATTGTTTCATGTCTCCAGGTCTCTATTCTTGCTGACTCGCCTAACTTTAGCATGATGGCGGCTGACATCTCGGTTACTATCGCGGTTTTTCTCAGCTCCAGGAGCAGATTTCCATTCGCGTTTCTCCTCACCTTTGTGATATTCTCACCCACTTTTCTTCAGGGATGGATCGCTCTTCAGACGTCGCAGCATGTCTGCGTAAGAGGGACCTTCCTCCTTCGCCTTCACGATTATCACGTCGGGTCGTGATGGCCTTGGTTTCGATGGTTTCAACCTTTTCTTCTTTGTCACAACCTGCCAGTTTTCCAGCGGCGTGACGCATCCGCTCGGTGTTGCAGCTGCTATGTCTGCTGCTGGAAGTCCGCCTATTGGTGGTTCATTTTCCCCCCGTTTCGGCTTTACCCGCTTGCTGTCGGGCTTCTCTGGAGACTTACTTGGTCCCTTCTCGTATCCACTCCTGCCATTAGTTCGCAAACCAGGCGAAGTCTGAATTTGAGCCACTGCTGTCTCTGATGTTTCTTTGGGTAGCGACTCTTCCATCTCGGCGTAATTATCGTACAGCGTACGAAGCGTGCTCACCATGCGTTTAATATCGCCGTGGACATTATGCATGGGTTTCACGAAGTTCTGTAGTTCTTCTATTTTATCCCCTAGCTTCTGCAAGAGTTGCCTTCTCTTCTCTATTGAGCTAATCTCTTCGTTTTCAAGGTTGTCCCGTACTTGGTTGCTCTTCTGCCTTGTAACTTTGAACACTGAAGCGGCCAAGCTGTCCACCACTTCAGCGCTGCGGTCGTCGGATATCGACGCCTGGGAGCCCGCTTGCTTGTGTGTGTGTGTGTGTGTGTGTGTGTGTGTGTGTGTGTGTGTGTGTGTGTGTGTGTGTGTATGTGTGTGTGTGTGTGTGTATGTGTGTGTGTGTGTGTGTGTGTGTGTGTGTGTATGTGTATGTGTATGTGTATGTGTATGTGTATGTGTATGTGTATGTGTATGTGTATGTGTATGTGTATGTGTATGTGTATGTGTATGTGTATGTGTATGTGTATGTGTATGTGTATGTGTATGTGTATGTGTATGTGTATGTGTATGTGCATGTGTATGTGTATGTGTATGTGTATGTGTATGTGCATGTGTATGTGTATGTGTATGTGTATGTGTATGTGTATGTGTATGTGTATGTGTATGTGTATGTGTATGTGTATGTGTATGTGTATGTGTATGTATATGTGTATGTGGATGTGTATGTGTATGTGTATGTGTATGTGTATGTGTATGTGTATGTGTATGTGTATGTGTATGTGTATGTGTATGTGTATGTGTATGTGTATGTGTAATTGTATGTGTATGTGTATGTGTATGTGTATGTGTATGTGTATGTGTATGTGTATGTGTATGTGTATGTGTATGTGTATGTGTATGTGTATGTGTATGTGTATGTGTATGTGTATGTGTATGTGTATGTGTATGTGTATGTGTATGTGTATGTGTATGTGTATGTGTATGTGTATGTGTATGTGTATGTGTATGTGTATGTGTATGTGTATGTGTATGTGTATGTGTATGTGTATGTGTATGTGTATGTGTATGTGTATGTGTATGTGTATGTGTATGTGTATGTGTATGTGTATGTGTATGTGTATATGTATGTGTATGTGTATGTGTATGTGTATGTGTATGTGTATGTGTATGTGTATGTGTATGTGTATGTGTATGTGTATGTGTATGTGTATGTGTATGTGTATGTGTATGTGTGTGATACTTTTGAGGTCGCTCATTTCAATATCAAAAACTTAGGTTGTTTTTTTATAGCAGTATTATACCGGGATATCAAAAATTATCTAGGGTGGTTATGGAATCTGAAACGTATGTCTTACTTTACGTTTGGAATAATTATGTCACTGTCACACTGACATCATCAATAACCTACAAATTTCATACCTATTTATTTCAGTTGTAAAACAGTAATGAACTACATATTAAAAATTATCTTGGTCAAGGGTGGTTGTGGAATGTAAAACGAAATGTTAACTTTGAACCTTTTACAAGGTCGCAATAGCCACAAACGGGGTCAAAAACTGTTTTAAATTGGTTAATTTTCTATAAATCGAATGACGTTCACGTGAGGAACGCGTAGCTCGCGAGTTAGGAAAGTACATATCTTAGGAACATATAGTGTACTACACTATATGTCTTAAAACACTATATGTCTTAAAAGACGCCACGTAGGGGAAACATAAAAGGCGTCACGTAAGAATATCATATTGATCTCTATGAGGAGTATTCTGTGACGAGCATAGATAACTCTACTACCGGTAGTAGAGTTATCTATGGTGACAAATGTCAGTTGACTTGAAAACACAATTTTATACGAAAGCTTTAACGTTCAGATCTCGAGTGCGCTTGCGGCTCCGGGATTTCCACGAGGCCTATCGAAATTAGAAATTTCGAATTCTATAAAAACACAATTGCATGAACGCCAGAAGCCCTATGTAATTAACTACGAACGTTATAATTTTGAAATATGCCTCCAGGAGCTCGCAGCGCGTAAGTTAGAGTGTATACATTTTACCTCTATTTTGTTAATTTGGGGCCGTTTCGAACCCCGTGCGGCCGGCGCCAGTTGTAATAAAGTATTTTGGGCTATGGGCCGCTAGCTTTTACCCGATTTCAGTATATTTAAGTAGCTAGAAAATTCCCTTTCGTACGTCGCACGTCTAGACGTTAGTAGCGGACAGCTGAGAATACCTCAAACTGTTTTAATTAAATTTTCCTATTTAATCGACATTTTGGGGCCCGAGACTATGCTATTTAGTTGGCGCCGTTCATAAACTAACGACATGAAGCGAGAACCGCTTGCGAAAAGTCCTCGTTAAGACGTTCTATGTACCGTAAATTTGCAATCGAGATACGCGCTTCTCGCGTGAACGTCATTCGATTTATCGAAAATTAACCAATTCAAAACAGTTTTTGACCCAGTTTGGGGCTATCACGACCTTTAAAAAGGTTCAAAATTAACATTTCGAAATATTTCGACCTACATGGTGGGCGGAATGGTGGGTGTTTTTTTGTTTTTTAGATTTTCGTTACGGTATTTGTCTCTTGTTTTTTTTTTCTTGATTCGGTTCCATATTTTTTCTTGGTTCGGTTGCCGCGCTCAAAGCCCGCGATAAAAGCTATATGCAACAGCTTAAAAGTGTAAATTTCCATTGCAAAGGTACTGCTGAATAGAATGAATCGGTTTTCAATTGCAAAAACCGAAACAATTGAGTTTCGTCCATTACAACGCCGTCTGCCACGATTGAGATAAAGTAATTCAAATAAAAGTAACGTATTATTGAACGTATCTGCAAGAACAAAACTGTGGGTTTCCTCGATATACACGATATACACATATTTGTGTGCCAGAAACCAAAAATAGGAACTTCTAGAACGGCATCAGGATGAAAAAAGAAGTGTATTGAACTCATAATAGTAGCAGAAATAGCAAAAGTTCACTTAAGATACTATTAGTGTTCGATAAAATCACATCGTTGACGAAATACGATGTACAATTTTGTTTTATAAGATGGTGGGAATTTAATGGACAGTTGTTTTACATTGTATTTTGACATGCATTTTCATCAATTAACTGTTCCTTCAATTCAATTTTCTAACAATATTTTGTTGAGGAGAGTAAATAATATAGCTTGACAACAGTAACTACCTACCTGTACTACATGTAAATCGAGTAAGCATAATGAGTAAGCTGTGACGTGATAGCAAAGACGGTTTACCTTTGGTGACGGCTGCGCTTTAGTGCGAAGATAATTATTGTTTCTTATTTCTTTACCTGTTTACAGAAAAACTGTTAGAATTTCCAAATTTATAAGGAAACTGACTCTTTACAATGCCAGGAATTCAAAAGAAGAATGAAGAATTGTGCTATTCCCTCATTATGCAGGTCATGTTCTATGTTCTATTTCTAAATATATGCAGAATTTGATTTTTGTTATGAATATTAAGCGTTTCGGTATGTTCAAAACTACACATCCATACTCCGAATTGTTTGGGTAGGCATCAGTAATGAGTCACCGCAGCTGAAGTATGTGATAACGGACGAGTGACGTTTGAACGTGGACTTCATTCATCATTGATTAGCATCTGCAACAGAACTAATTTATTGATGGTCAAAGTGTCATCACCATGTGGTAAGTATACTGTGTGTGAATGGTATACAGCCTCCACAATAAGAATCGGTAGCTAAAAACCCTATGGTTACAGAAATGGTTGTACAATGCCAAAACAGGGTTTGTTGTATACGCTCCAAAAAAAAAGCTATTTTACGGACTCATTTTATTCCGTCAATTACTTCATTTTCGGTCCAGTCCCGGAAAGTCATCATACCTACCTTTGCAGACTATTTTAAATAATTCAGTATATAACATTACACAAATTCATGACCCTAAAAGAGTAATTAAAAGCCTAAAAGTATAAAATATATGATGGTTTAGTCAAGGACATTATATACAGCTCACGTTGTGAACCTTTTGTTTTCAAACACTATCTTTTCAATTCGACTTCCTACTTAATAAAATCTGCCCAGAGATGTGGCGATAGTAAATGACTAATATTCACAATTCAATTTGGAATAATAAAAATTGTGTATGTTGACTTTTCGCCACAGAAGGGGGCGATGTGATCGGTGTGTGAATTTTCAATTTGGAATGATAGCATCGAAGTATATACTACGATTATGTGATAGCCTTGACTGACATGTCGTAAAGATAAGCAGCCTATCCATATGTAAACCTTCTATGGACTTTACACTTAACCTAGATATGGGTGAATTATTTTTTTTAAACATTTTCATTGGGTTATTCACATTATGTCACACGCACTGATATGAATATATTTGAATTTTTTTCAAAATCCTTTGGTTTTTGTTTTGGTACTTGAACATCATTTCCTTTGAAAAGACACTAGCCATTTGAGTTAATAAACTGTCTTCTTCTTCTTTGTATCCTCTGATATGAAAGATCTTCATAGTCAACATTTCCTAACCTACGAGGTTTGTCTGGGTTGGTTTCCAACAGACCCAACACAATTCTTCTATGAAACGTTTTCTTGTTTGGTTGCCGGACATTCACCCCCTCAAGTCTAACCAAGAAGCTATTAGGTAGAAACACCACTCTTCATCACTTACTCTCGTTGGGTAAAGATTCACATTTTGTGGCACCTATCCAAGCGGGTCATATTTTTGGTATAAGTATAATCAAATTTTATGTGGGTGCTGCACTGTAATGCATTTCTTTAGTTTACGAGAAATAATAATCGATAATAATTGTTGAATTATATATAAGTATTTTTATTTTTTTCGTCTTTACGTACGTTTTGGTCTCACGACCATCATCAGAAGACGTATCAATGTTTAAAACGGGATTTATTAAAACTAATTGTATCAAGCACAAATAAGCGCCTTATCGCATCAATGCCCACGTTGCCGAAATGAACAGAAACATGAGTAATCGAAATTGTAACACATTAATTTTTTAAGTATATGAATATGTATGAGCTTAGCAATTTTCTCATAAAATTCTAAGTCATTTCAAGCAATGATTGGATACTACTGATACAAAAAAAATTAACGCTCAAGTATCCACTTTCGAACCAGATGTTAAAGACTTATGAGGTAATGGAAAAAGGTTGTCAGACATTATTAGAAATACTGCTATTTGAGCATTCTACCTGAAATATACTTTTAACGTTATCGAGATGCATGTAGGAATTTGTAAGGGTTCAAATTAATTAAATCAGCATAAACCTGAACTAATGAAAGTTTACGAGAATAGCATAACACGCTATGAAGTGGATAGATAGAAACAGCATTAGATATAACAGATGCAATATTGTTTTTATGCCATTCACATGTACAACGATTTATATTCATAGTAACCACTTCCTTCTTTCTCATATCTTTCTTGTCAGTTATTGGATAATTCGATTAACGATTAGATTGGATAGTCTGGTGAAAAAATTTCGTGGAAATAGTGCTGTTTACTGCAATAAGGAGGATTTAGTAACTTCAAATTAAACATGAACATCAATTGAAATATGTCATAATATTAAACTCATTCTACCACCTTCTTACCTTATCGCCGCATGCGAACTCGCTGTAACAATGTAGCCTAAAACAACGTGGTTATTCGGGAAGGAAAAGAGTAGCTTAACGTTATGAATAATGGAAGGAGGTTCTGTAACTTCAGAACCCCTCTGTAGCCCATGCGAAAGGATTAATTATAACATTGCAATAGATCGTTAACCAGGTCACTTTTTCGTACATAAGAAGTTTTATTAAATATTCCAGAGTATATAGAACGAGCATGGATTCTTCCTCATTCCGGAACCAGAACCCATTCTTTTTTATTTATAATGAATGAGTTAATATAAAACTAAGAGCCTGCATTCAAGACTTCATACATTATATTATGAAAAGAACGTTTGGCTTTTGTTTTATTTCTTCTCTCAGCTAGATTATATTAATTTGCTATTCAGAAGTGAACATTCTGGTCTACATAATGTATCTTACAACTCTATGTATCACACTGACACCTACTGTCACATGAACTATTAAAACGCGCCACTCGATAAAGACGTAGAATAGAATGTGACGTCATATTGATGACGGCAATTGAATCTTAAAATGAGAATTTCGGATACTTGTGCAGGTTGAATATTTGCGTGTGCTACATATTTTTAACCAGAAAAATACGGTTGTCCTTATGGTTCAAAAAATGACATAATTTCGTTAAAAAAAAATCGAGATACTGTCAGAAATACTACTCGATATGGGGATACTGCTCCCAAAAACTGTTCCTATTTTCACCAACTTAAAAAACTCAAAATTTCAAATTCATACGACCAATAGGCGCAATCGTTTCCACATATGCACGCACACATACACACAGACATCATGTCTAAAATAATCTAGATCGATTTTAATCAGCGTTTCATTCCTATCACAATATTTCAAGTACATACATAATTTTCCAAAGAGTATTCGCGAATATACTACATTTATTTGGATACTACCGATGAGAATAACACAGGTTTGAATTTTGAATTTTATTTCCAAAATTAAATGGTTCTCGAATTTCTTAACATACATAACAAATTTATACGTTGTTTCACTATAATATAGTTTGATATTGCGACTTCAACAAAATTACATTAAGAAATAAAACATGTTTGCCTTATACTATACTACTATTATTTATTATTACTAGACTATTTTTGACATGAATTTATGTATATGTGTGTGCGTATGTGCGAAACTCACTATGTAGACTGTAGATGATTGCGCTATTCCTATTGGCAGTAAGGATTCCATATTTTGCAGATCACATTAAAGTGGTGAAAATAATAACAATATTGTATTTGAGTGCGTCAGCCCCGATTCGAGTGATATTTCTGACAACCATCTAAATGGAGGAAATTATGGTATTTTATTGAACCATGAGGATAACCAAATTTTTTTGACTATAAATATGTATCCCAATTGAATATTCAACATGCACAATTCTGCAAAATTATCATTTTAAGATTCAAGTGATGTCATCGATGTGTCGTCACGATCTATTTTATGTCTTGATTCTGTAGTAAATTTTGATAGTTTATTTGACAGTTCCGTACTTCTCAGTATGTAAAAAGGTTATAATATAGTGCGAGTAATCTTGAAAGTCAAGCTCACAGCTAGTGTCAGTATAAAATATAGAGTTGTGAAACATGTTATGCATAAAATTTCAATGTAACATAGAGTATAATATAACGCAGTGGTCATTTGCATTCATCAGTTCATTTACGTTAAGAATGATGTAACGTCATGAATCAAGGTCAGCCATTGTTGTCAGATTGGGCAAATTTTCGATGTTTTTGGTTAAAACTAACGATTTCATTCAATAAACTGTGTATAAACAAAACTAGGAGTTCTTTATTTATTATATCAAATAAAACAAATTATTTATAATCTTGGATGTAATTAACAAACTGTTGATATTTACTAAATGTTTAAATAAAATAGAGTAGGTACGCAACTTAAATAATGTTCCCACTTCCACCTGAAAGATTCAGACAAAAATATGGAAAATTCACTTTCAGATTCAAGTCAATATTATCAATCCAAACTGATTTATGGAAACAAACACTCAAAGTACCCGATTATCAAACTATTCGAATCAATGCACGATTCCAAAATTCACTTTCAATTATCGCATTAACCTAATTTAGTAGGATGAATATAATATTTCAACAAATATTCAAGTTAAAATCCATTTTTGGAATTATACAAGTTGAAAAATCTTTTTAGATCATGTGGAAGTGTGAATCTTCTTTGTTGCATACCTTAAGGTATGAATGATATTGATATTAGTGAATTTGGTAGCACCATGTTCATCACTTAGAAGAACAAAAATCGAGTATAAGTTGAGAGAAAATAGTCTTGAAAAGATTCATTTCGATCTTACATATATTCTACAAGAGGTTCATAAACGATATAAGAAATAGAACTTCTGATAACTAATAGCTTCAAATAGGTTTAGAAATTAAATTCCGCAAGAGGAAGTACGCTCCTCCTATAGTTTCAAAGCCATACTATTAATTTGTATCAAATTTGATATTGTGAGTATTGAAATTGCTGTTTTAACTTGAGGTTATTGCACTAGCATATCAAAATGATGAATATTACCCCAATGTCTTAAACACTATAGCTCCTAATTATTCACTTTATCTCTATGTAGAATAGTAGTAGGATAGGGGCCAAGTAGCTCAGTGGTGGAATCATCGATCTTCTAATCACTGTAGCTGTCGGTGGCGGGTTCGAATCCAGCGACGGCGGAATATTTCCGATGGCTCGAGAAAGTGGTGAGGCAAGATACAATGAGCCACCAAGCCTAAGTGTCATCGAGACTGCCCTGGATGCAGGATCGAGCCTACCACACGAGGTGGAGTGCTTAGTTTGTATATCTGAGGTGATTAAATTCGGACTCAAGGGATTCACACACTACCTCATGGGATGTTACAGAACCATAAGGTGCTCATGAAGGGTTTCAACCATCTCCCACCAAAAAAAATATCGAATAGTCTTCGCCCATATCTCTGGTGTTGTTTTTCTAGCCTTTATTCACATAGCCGCGAGCTGTCATATAAGCCAACTTGAGCCCTGTAGTGGCTGATTATACCCGAAATGAGTGGAATGGGGTAATGGTGAGGAGGTAGAGAAATCACTTCGTTGGCTCTGATAAATTTGTTTTCTATACTTTGACTACACGAGAAGGAAACCTATAATGTTCGAAGAACATCGTGTGAGCCAGCGATGGAAAGTTGAGAGAGCAGATATGCATTCGAATTATTCTTGAAGGTTTGGAGCTTATATGCATAGAGCACTGAGCAAATAGACGTATTTACACATTCATTTTTCAGATCAACATATTGATCCAAGAAAATGTAGTTATACGTTCGACAATTTAAACAGCTCACGACGTAAATGTTCATAGAACAAAAAATTGCAGTCCTGGGAAGAATCGTTCCTGTACTTTTGCAGTATAGTTCTACTGAAATTCAGATTCGCAACAATTATGTGAACTGTCAAGTCAAATCAAGAATTGAACAATTTATACCGGCAACTGTGTAATGTATCGCCTACAGTGGAATTGACGAAGGAAGCGCGGCACTTGCTTAGGAAGAATGTTGAAGTGAGTTGGGTGCAAAAGTAACCAAGTTAGTCCAGTCAAAAGTGTGAAAAAATAGGGGTTATTACTAAAATTTTATAGACCCCACGAAAACGCAAAAACTTTCTTGCATCGTGTTCAGGATGGCTTGCACATCATTACTCAGAAAAAAAAAGCAGGCTCGTGATTAATATTATCAATAAACAATGAAAAATATTTCCAATTAACAAATGGAAATGGATGGTTGTTATAACAAATAGAATTTCTCGGGCTCTTTTAATCCAAAGCTTCTCAAATTTGGTATCAAGGGGTTTTTCGTCCGTTGAACCCGAATCCGAAGTCGGAAAATAGAAAATTCGACCTGTTTGCTGGAAATCTGGTAGAATTTTACCAAATCTTAGCAACTAACAAAATTTCATATTCCTATCTCGGTTTTCGTCCAACGTGTCTTATTAAATGTTTTCGTGGTCGCTGAATAAATATCATTTTATGATCATAAAATGAAAACCGACGACAGTTTCTCCGGGTAACTCCGGAAAACGAAAATTTTCCATTTCTTCCCGACTAACTTTAATTATTTGATTTTTCGAAATTTTAGTCAGTGTTATTGAAATAATAAGGTATCGTGATGCTTCTCGGTATAAATTTCCCTGGGCGAAGTCATTTTCCTTCATATTCCTGTCTCGATCCTCGTCCAACTTGTCAAATTATAGGTTTTTGTGGTCGCTGAGAATCATTTTGTGGTTATAAAATCAAAATCAACTATGATTCTCAGGAAAATTGAGGTTTGATTAAACTTTAACATTGATTTCTTCTTTGGAAAATCGCAGTGAAAAATCTATACAAGGTGTTCCATCTCGGACGAGCCACCCCGTATATTTCTTATTCCATAGTGAGTGGAAAATCTCCCGAAACACGTCGAATGATTTTGTTTGGGAGACATCTTTTGACGTATATTTGAGGTTTGAACGAGCAACCCCCCAATAGGGGGCGCTTCAACCCCTCAAAATTGAATAGGGAAGAGGGGTTGAGTGATACGTCATTTGAAAGGTCTTGGAAGCCTCTTTACAACGGTGTATGAAAAACTTGAATTTAATCAACCGTTTTCTCCAAAAATTAATTTTGTTGCTCGAATGCGTCACCTTATATATTTTGGTCATTTGTACAATGTACAAGCTCATTTTTATTAAGCCTTTTTTACAAACTCAAACAATCTTCAAAAAATCACATTCGTAAAAAAATGTAATTGTGTTGTCATGCTTACAATGAAAAAAATTAAATCTGCGTGTTTAAATCAAATGTTCAAATTGTCCTCCATTGACTTCCATACAATAATACAATCTTGACTGAAAACCGTCTCTACCATGGTTCAGCATAATTGGAGTTATTTGACGACACTCATTTACAATTCGTTGGCGTAGTTCGTCCAAATTTTCAGGCTGAGTCATAAAAATCTTGGACTTAAGATGTCCCCACAAGAAGAAGTCAAAGGATTCAGATCAGGAGATCGGGCAGGCCACTCCATAGGACCTCTTCTTCCAATCCAACTACAGGGGTATTGCAAATTGAGGTATTGGCGAACTAGTGCGGCGTAGTGAGGAGGAGCTCCGTCTTGTTGGAAATGCAATTGTTGTTCCAGTAGTAGAGGATCGTTTTCTAATTGTTCAGTTATTAACGGATCAATCGCATTTCCCAACATTTCAAGATAAATTTCGCCATTCAAATTACCAGGAATAAACAGAGGTCCAAGTAGGTGGTCTCCCAAAATTCCTACTCGAACGTTTAGCTTTTCACGATGTTGAGTCTGAGCTTCTCGAAATACTTACATGAGGATTTGTATCGCTCCAAATTCTACAGTTATGCCGGTTAGCCTCTCCATTAAGTAAAAAAGTACATTCGTCAGAAAAGCAAACGTTGTACAAGAAATTTGGGTTATTGTTGATACGCTCGACCATAATTTCGCCAAACTCTTGCCTTCGATCCCAATCATCATCATTTAATTCCTGAATTAATTTAATTTTGTACGGATGGAACTTGTGTTTATGTAAAATTCTGAAAACGTTAGATTGGATAATACCGGAAGCTGCAGAAAGTTGTCGTACAGATTGCGTGTTTGGCATAAGTAGGACATGTCCCAATACCGCCACAGCTGCTCCTTCATAATTAACAATTCCAATGGCACCCTTTTTTTATCCATTACTGAACCCGTCTCCACAAATTTTGAAATCAATTCCATTACGTACTTATGGCGAACGCTACGTTCAGGATGGTTTTCGTTAAATATCCTTGCAGCCGTTCGGGCATAATTTTGATTTTGGTAATAAAGACTAACCAGCTCAACACGTTTTTGCAATGTGTACACCATATTTTTTGAAATTTTAAACAAATCAGAAAAGTAGTAGCTCAACAGATTGATTAAAATCATGAAATGATCGAAGAAACGTTAAAACCAGATAAACACCTTCTAAGAACATAAAATGATAAAGACATGAGGAAATGATTTGCTGTTTTTCATTTATTAGTTTGATAGAATGTTTTATTGTATGGAAGTCAATGGAGGACAATTTGAACATTTGATTCAACCATGCAGATTTAATTTTTTCATTGTCAGCATGACAACACAATTCTTTTTCTTTACGAATGTGATTTTTTGAAGATTGTTTAAGTTTGTAAAAATGCTTGATAAAAAAGTGCTTGTACATTGTACAAATAACCAAAATATTCAAGGTGGCGCATTCGAGCAACAAAATTAATTTTTGGCAAAAACGGTTCATCAAATTTAAGGTTTTCATACACCGTCGTGAAGAGGCTTCCAAGACCTTTCAAATGACGTATCACTCAACCCCTCTTCTCTATTCAATTTTGAGGGGTTGAATCGCCCCCTATCAGGGGGTTGCTCGTTCAAGCCTTAAATATATCTCGAAAGATGTCCCCCAAACAAAATCATTCGACGTGTTTCGGGAGATTTTTCCACTCACTATGGGATAAGAAATATACGGGGTGGGTCGTCTGAGATGGAACACCTTGTATACATAATAATGATGATATTACTCGGTTATATATAAAATAGTCTCTTCTTTGATATTATCAAGATCAACTTTTTTTGAGGAAAAAATCTTGTATTCTCAATTTAGCACAAACCCGCGTTGGTTTTGTTGTGAATCAGGTTTTTAAGTTACCCAGCTGACAATTTTTTTCCGGAAGCTCATACATTAATTTAATTTAAATAATTTCATTTTCGGTTACTAAGTTTTAATACAAATCAATATTTTATAGAGTCCACATGTTTTATAAATTGAAATAGAAAAAGGACGTGATTTTACGCCGTACCTCAGCACTTTTGTCAGCATGCCAGCTCTGTCCCCCACACTCAAAGACAGCTGCTGTGAATATGAAGGGAAAACAACGCCATTTTATACCAATTATCCAGCATTTTCTTCCTTTTAGTGAAAATTGTATCGAGACACATCACGGCATCTTATTATTCCAATACCACAGTCCGAGAAAAAAATTTGTTTGTTTCTAAGATTTGGTACAATTTTCCGGGTTTCCTAGAAAACGGGCAGGATTTTCTATTTTCCGACTTCAGATTTGTATTAAAAGAGCCTGAGATATTCCATTTGTTATGAAAGACATTCCATTGTTAATTGAGAATGGTTTTTCATTGTTTAGTTATAGTAATAATTACCAGCCCCCTTTTCCTTTTACTGAGTAATGATGTGTAAATCATCCTGAACACGATTCAAAAAGAATCTTGCATTTTCGTGCGGTCTATGAAATTTTTCACACTTTTGACTGTATGACGTCAAATCATTCTTAACCTAAAAATGCTATAACATATGAAAGATTCATTCATACTGCTAATTTACGACCAATATGAATAGCGCAACCATCTCCTTAGTGTTAACTCACATAGGCACACAGACAGCATGTCAAGAATTGTCTAGATCAATTCAGAAACGCTCAAAACGGAAAACATTCTTAAAAATATTCCAATACTCCCCTCAGATTACATTATATTACGTACAGTCAAGGAAGTAAAAATATTTTGTGAGGCTGCGTCAGCAGTTATTCTACTAAATGTTTCCATTATATTGTGAATTCATATAATTACTATTGCAAGTGTTTCAGGTGAAATTACTGAGCCCATATTTGACTAAACGTAGTCAAGTAAATATCAGCGTAACCTTAAACTATGAGAGAATTAAATAGTATGCTTTCAGCATCCTCCCACAAAATTCTATGTATAATTTGAAGAGAAGTACCATATGTTTATGATTGCACAGTTATAAATTGGGAAATAATACGATAATTAGCAGGTGCGAATGTAAGTTTGAATAACAAATACGTAAATCCTCTTTTCTATTTTCAAACAAGGAGGAGATGCTACTAGCAAGCATGACTCATTCTCTAAATACCGTCTAGTTGAAAAGACTTTATGTGATTATATTCGAATATATAAATTGATTTAGTCCTGCATGGGTAGTGTGACCAATTATAAATGTCTTTGAGTTATTCTCGTTACCTACCGGTAAGTCTTTTGTCTTGTTCCGCTATAAATGTTATGAAAGGTGTTACATATGAAGTTATGGTGCCTAATTTAAATTTAAACGACTTAGAGATTGAATTTTATCGATATTTCTTCGCTTATTAAATTTATACGACTCTCCTTATATAAGGCATGAGCACTATTGTTGTCACCGTTATTCGAGGAATTAAACTCTTTTAGTTGTTCTTTATATAGTCAAGTGAATTTTTGAACTGAGTATTTAAGACTACAAGTTCTTTGAACAAAATATACTAGGTCGGATTGATATCACAAATTTTGCTGTTCTTAGTAAATTGTAGTGCTTGTATCCAGAATATTCAATAATATTTCTGCTCATTTTTCGATTTTATCTAGCAGTATGGGATTGAAGCTTTTTGTATATCTTCTCATATCGAATTTGACATAACAAGTTCTTTATAAAGTATTATCGTTTCAAACTTAAGACTTAATCACTTGGAAAAGTGTGAATAATTTCAGTGATTTCATCAAAGTTATAGTTTTTTTTGTATTCAAGTCTCGGATAATTCAGGTGATTCCATTCTGGAGGAAGATTAATTAATCATTTCATATAAAGTTGTCCCTTATATTGACTTAGATTTGATACGTAATATACAGAGCAAACGGAGAAGGAAACAAAGCCGAGCCAAAAACCAAACCGCTTACATTCAAGAAGTGATGATTGAGCTATGATTAGGCTGATCCAAGACACCTCCGATTAGTGATAATCTATAGACTAACCCCTTGGGTATATCACCAAGTTGTCATGACTATAGGGGTCTTCATCTAGTTATCGAGCAAAAACTTCCAGCAATGGTCTTACGCAGGAGAGAATCTCAGGATGCTGGAATCTGAGTATGGTACAGAAACTCCCTCCTCCGTAGGGAGGAGCCACGTTCAAGGTGAACTGTTTTCCAAAACTGATTGACGCCCACTATGATTTTCGGGCCAACCGGATGAAATAGTGCTGGTGAAAAATTTGATAAACTGGTGTCCCTTTCACACCGAAGAGAATGTTGAGAACCAATGGCGGTTCCTGTCCTCTGATCGGGGAAGTCGACATAGGCCTACATGTGGCAGGGTGATATACAAAGTCTCCAGTTATCCAAGCAAGTTAGTAAATGGTCAATTGTTATCGCGGAAGAGCAATGCTCCTGCCACCAGCAGGGAAAGCATTACGTCCACCTCTGCGGAGTCATCCCTGCGATATCTCACCTTGACTCAACAATATGTAACCTTTATCATCTCAAGGCTGCCAAGACAATCCGTAATCAAAGTTGTTGTAATTCAAGAGTCCTAGATTGTAAAATCTGAAATACTGTGGACTGGGTAGAATCATTCGGATCCCACATACCGGACTCACCAACAACAGTCTTAGGATATGTGTATGTAGACCTAGGATTATACAGAAATAGTCAATCGAGGCTGCGTACCAACCTTCATCAATTCTCGTAGTCCACCTATGATTGACATTATACACTGACAGATATGAACATTTCCTTCCTAGGCAACCTTCCGAAAGGCTCAAGGTCCTGGTTATCTATCGGAGCACATGAAGAGATGGACAGCATTAAATGCTATGCAAATAGGTTTCTCCAATGACTCAAGAAGGACCCCCGTCTCATGAAATGATAGGAGCAATCCGTCAATGATACGTTTTATTGTGCGGCACACAATCGCATGCAGAGAAAATCTAGGAAGTCGTTTTAGTCCAGTATATTCATGTATCAAACCCTTTTCTCAATCATCGTTCATCATGATGTGGGTCTTGTCGCACTTCTTCCATCATTCAGAAGTCATATCCTACATCGGAGCACCTATTGAAAAATCCTACAACATGCACTTGTCAAATTTCCTTTATATGGTATATTACGGGTTCCACTGCTATTGGAAGATCATTGAAAATTCACATATTTCATTAGAAGTTCTCAAAACGTATATTTCGACTAATTTAACAGCTGTTTGTGATGGTTTATGGTGTCCTTTTTTCATGATAGACGTCCATTATGATTATTTAATAATGATTTTTGCTTACTCATACCATTATTACACCTTTTTACTTCCCTGAATATATGAGGTATATAGTGTAAGAGGGATGTATTATAATAGGAGCAAAAAATGACTCCGGTTTTTCGCGAATATATCTGTTTTGAGCATTTCTCAATCGATCTAAACAATTTTTGATATGATGTCTGTGTCATTTGAGTGTGGCATTTCTACCCAAAAATCACCACCCGTTACGTCCCAGCACCCCGCGGGACAGCCGTCAGGCATTACTTCACGAGGGACGAAATGGCTAATATCCGCGTTTCCCTGGTCTGTTCACCGTCTCCTTCTACGCCACGGGTTCGCATCTTCTCCCTTTGTCTGTACGTCTGAGCTTCTCCAATATGGTGGCCGCAAAATCGGTACTGCCGTTTCGGGTAAACGTTGGAGCTGCTCCGGTGTTGAGAACGATTACTTCAACGAAGGTGGCGATGTCCAGGAACATCTCGCCTCTCCAGTTCGTATACCTACTACCCCATTTCGTAACCCACGCATTAAGGTCACCTGCAAAGATGAGGGGTCGCTGGTCTCTTGCATCATCTGCCAGATCGTTCAGAAGATCTTCGAATATATCCTTTGAAGTACTAAGTGGCACATAAACGCTGAAAAGGTAGATGCCATAAATCCTGATCTCGTAGTTTAGGTTGAGAAATGTGTTCCCGGATATCCAGATAGTTGTACTGCTCAACGCATCGGCAGTTCAGGTCTGCGAATTCACGATATCCCTATGCTGTTCCGACAAAATTGCAATGTATACGTTGAGGTCTCGAACGGTTTGCCCTAGCAGATCTTGCGCTGCTGCGCAATGGTTGAGGTCGTGTTGGAGAAATCACATTTCCGTTTCTCTTTTTCCGCTCCCTTGACAGCTGCCTAGTAAACTGAGTTGGATGATTCTTCCAGTTCTCATACAGAAAGCAATTCGTATCTTTGCTCTGACACTTGTCGCGCTTTTGGCCAGCTTCAATGTATCAGTGGCAGCATCTAGACATATCCTCCCCTCTGCAGTTGCGCGCCATGTGTCCAAAAACTCAACATTTGTAGCACATCTTCACTTTGCTCTCCACTCTCACTCTACAGTATGCTCAGTCGATACGTGCTCGACTTTTTTTTCTACCATCTTCCTTCGCTAGCCGGACAATGACGGTTTGTGTGCTCTTGTACGCCATCCGGATAGACTTAACGACCGTTGCTTTTACTGTTACCTTCAAGCAGCGCCGTGCGGTGCTATGATGTAAAGAGGCGACCGCATCAGGCGGCACTTTCAGGGGGCGGCCAAACGCAAAATCACCGGACTACATTTAACAAAAAATTGAAATGCAGGTATTTTATTCCTATGAATATTACTCATCTGCGCTTATTGTCGGTACCATTTGCAAAGGCGAGCGTTCGGCGCCGTTAGATTTTTTATCTGAGGGCGCAAAGTGTTTCTGATCTACCGCACGCGATAGCGCGGCCGCTTTTAATAAGAGCTTGGCGGTAGGTGGCATGTAACACAAAAAAAATTGCACGTGTTACGTTTTCTTCTTATTCTTTGAGATGGCGATATTTGATTTTCATGTTAGTTGGTCTTCAACAGCAGACTCTTCAACAAGTGTCAGTACGTATTATGGTACGTTGTTAAATACCTATGTTTTAAAAAGCCTAAAAAGGTAAGAGAATTGAATATTAGCTTCTTGAATGCGTAATTCCTATCGATTTTAACATCAAGTTTAAATTTAATTTACGATACATATTATAAGGTAATTGATATTCTTATAACAGCGTGCATCAGAAAAGGAAAACACTGTCTGTAAGCTAATATAAAAAGAAACGCTTAAAGAAAGATGAAGAAGGAAGAAATCTAACCCATGTCATGAAAGAAATCTTGGTCCCTAAGCCTCAGTCAGAAACGTCTACATCCACATCAACAGCAGCCTCTTCGGATGTGGTGTACTTGTTAGCGCTATCTGAATCACCTCCTAACTAAGTTGTTGAAGAAAGCCAAGAAATCACACCCCCAGAAGATTATCAAGAGCAGGGTAGCAAAGGCAGCGAGTTCCAGCAACTAGACAAGATCTCTGACGATCCTGCACTATGGAATATTTTCTGCATGGCATCCAAAACTCGTCAGATACTAGTTGAGAGAGGTCCACATCAAGTTGAAGAACTGAAATTCATCATCAACACAAGAAGGCGCAAATTTCCACCCTCTCATTATTGCAAAGTATTAAGCAATGGTGAAATTGTTGAGAGAAATTGATTGATTTACTCTGTTACAACTGATGCCGTTTTTTGCTTTTGCTGCATATTGTTTGATAATTCGTCTTCCCATGATTGGTCTAAAAAAGTTTATTCTGACTGGGGAAGTCTTGTACGTGCGCTCACAATGCACGAAAAGTCTGAAAATCACAGAAACTCTTTCATACAATGGAAAAAATTTGACACTCGTTTAAAAAAGAACCAAACTATTGATGCCGAATATCAAAAAAATTTGGATTTGGAAATTCAGCACTGGAGAGGAGTTCTTAAAGGAATTATTGCAATAATTAGACTATTGGCTTCACAATGCTTAGCCTTTCGAGGAACAAGTGGACATTTGTTTCAACCTAATAACGGAAAGTCAAAGCTTACAAATCTGGCAGTGATTTCTATTGAATGTACATTAGCTGGCTTCTCTTGAGTATACATCCCTTATTCAGGAATTTGCAAATGTAAAGTTCGAACAGTGAAATTATAGTCTATGTATGTCTATGTTATAGAAAATTGTTACGTTTGGGAATATATTATAAAAATGTATTTCACATTTCACATTTTTCTGTAGTTTTTTTCTAATCACAAATATAGGGGCGGCATTTCGAAGACTTTCATCATACTGAAAAAATACACCGCACGGCACTGCCTTTAAGACCTTTGTCGATGATTCACAGACATCGTCCTTCAGTGTCAGCATGTCGAGATCCCGTAGTTCGAGTGTCTTCGGGTCTCTATACTTGCTGACTCACCTAACTTCAGCGCGATGGTGGCTGACATTTGGGTGAGTACATTTCCGCTTGCGTTTCTTCTCAACTTTATGACGTTCTCACCCACCTCCATCGGGATGAATTGCTCTTCAGACGTCTCAACATGTCGGCGCAAGAGAGTGATTCGGGATGTATTAATCTTCACAGGCACTCGGTTTACGCAAACCAACATGCTTACATCAGAGAAATTAAGCAGAAATCGGACTTTGCACATTATTGATGACCAAATCGAAGGATCACTGGGCATTCGTTGATTCCGCACATTAGTGGATGGATACAAAATGCTAGACCAATGAATAGGCTGCAAGTGTAGGTAATTTTCAAGAGAATTTTTATCAGAGGATTACAGAATTATTGGTGAATCGTTTTCTATATTGCTGTGAAGAATACCTGCAGGAAACTATCACATCTCGTTCAATTCCAATAACACTTACCGTTTGAAAGTAGTATCAAAAATTGTGTCCAACTTCAATAAGCAATATATTGAATACTGGCTGATAACTCGGTATTGCCCAGACTACGGAATCTCTTGGAAAGCAGGAGCCTTCTTCACTTGTGCGGAGCCCGGAAGCGCATCCAAGCTCGTCCTCAGGTGGCGGATAGGGGAATGCTTACGGCCGTATCACCAGCAGGATCTGGGATAGGAGTGAAACTAAAAATAGCTTCTGTGGATCAACAGGCACCCAGACACCGAATAGATTTTGGCTCTAAATTATATGCTCCTAAGAAGAAGGTGATGGCCAGATGTGATTGATACTGAAGATTCATATGTTCCGGTTAGATGTAGTTAAATTATCTCATCATAGATCTACTAAGACACAGAGTCCACAAATATTGCCTTCAACTATATTATGTTACAATACACCGTTAGCACAATTCGGTTCAATGAAAGAGATAATAAGTGCTGATAACCCACAGAGTACTTCAAGGATATACGACCCTTTGCATTTGAAGTAATGATCACCCGGTTCAGAATCAAAATGGTGAAGATCATCGACATATACATATGGACTGCGCGTGGCAATGATAAGCGCGGGTAGTGCCGGTGTGAGAGAGGGGAAAACGAAGAGGACTAATACTGTCTTTATCTACTTTATCTATCGCGTTTCTATTGGCCGCTGCGTTGCCATGGAAATGCAACATGACTGTAGCTAGTATGTTTACGTCCCGAGCCGATACATAAAGACAGTATTAGTACTCTTCGTTTTCCCCTCTCTCACGCCGGCACTACCCGCGCTTATCATTACCACGCGCAGTCCATATGTATTATGTCGATGGTGAAGATAGGATACGCTTTAGAGTGAGTCCTGCACTACCAAGAGTGATAGACACAAAGATCTTGGTGTGCATAAAGCATAACCTCTACATAAAAAAAAAGACTACGGAACTCAAGAATATTTTAACACTATTTGAAACCTAATAAAGGGTTCTACCAGGCCTGAAGAGAGGAACTTGGCCTTAACGCGAACATATGTGTCACTATCTACTCAGCAACCACGAAACTACGTAATAGACAATAATATTCTCACTTATTTATTTTCTGTACCCAATTTGAATGACTTTACAGTGAGTAAGTAAAGTAAACTTGATTCAATAGTAAAGTAGCTAGTATCAATACAGCATGACAGTTTCAGTTTCCAAACAGATTGAAAAATAACGACCCAGAAGGTTGGAAAGCTATTAGTACAATGTTTCCATATTTAGTATCTTGCAGTCATTAATTAGCTATTTGAGAACAATGAAGAGTACTCTCAGTGCATAACGTGAGTCCAACGACGGAACGTAAACTCGAACAATTCAGCTCAAATAACAAGGAACAAGGTGCTCAGTTTTGATTTTCTTGAAAGCATATAACAGTTCATTTAAGAGAATGACTGTGAAATACCGCTGTCTATTTTGTAACATTAATCTCAACATACGGAAAGAATATAATTCCTTGTTTTCACAGGCTTTGTTGAAACAATGCTCAATTGTTCGGATATGACAATAATATACTTTTGGTTTTCTTTTTTAAATGTACCGACTATAATTTCAACAGGTTATTTATACACCTTACTCGCCAGCCTACGTCCAATAGTGAATTCTATTATTAAACATGAATTTAATCCATGAATTATGTCATGAATCATCGTCCTTAATTAATAAGTCATATTATTCATAGAAGTGTTTTAGCAATTGTAATCAGGCTTTGAGATTTCCTACAAACATTATTCATCGAATATATTTCTATCGAGTTCATTGCCTTCAAGTTATCTGAACGATATAAAAATTTATTAACACTTCATTTTCTAATTCATGAGAGCAATTGAAATTTGTGGAAACATCGTTTGTCAAGTTATGTATGGAATTGCCATAAGCTCATACAAACAGTGATGAATCACTGTATGCACCATTTGGATAGATACAAATAATCTGCTTTATACAGTCAAGCTGCAAGGAGTGTCAAAATAGTCCAAGACAATTCACAAACATACAACCGAACAGCCCAGTTGATATGAACCAGATTATAAGTGTATTAGAAGATATTATAGCAATTTTAGTGGATAAGCTAGAAGACATAACTAGTCGTCTAGCTAAACTCGAGGGCAAAAATACGTAAATGACAGTAATGATCAAAATGTCTCTTCGAAATGCTAATCGTCTGACATATCGTAGACAATAATTGAAATCATTCATCCCAATGAATAATATAGACAAAATGCCCATCTTCGAAACCAAGATTACTGGCAAAAGCTACTAGAAAATGCCAAACCACTGGATTCATACAACTAGTTATCCTGATGGCAATACACATGATGATACATATTTTTAGGGTGTATTACAAATTTCACATTTGAATCGGTAATGAAACCATTGATCCGGTGAAATGGGGTTAGAGAAATAGTCCGAATGGATTCACTCCTAAGCAAACCGTGAAAAATGCACCTCTTGATGATTTGATCAAAATAATCTCCATGTGAATAAAACAAACACTCTTTGACATATACTCCATTTTTCAATGTGCTAAAAAACACACTAAATGGACCCTATCTTGGGCCCACAATCTCGAATCGACTTCGGACCAGAGGCAAAATTGGCGTATTAACTTGTCCCACAATTTAGTTCTGACAAAATCGAAGAATGACCATTTTTGGGTACAAAAAATGGTCATAGTTTTTCGAGCACAGGGTTAATCCAAATTTAAACTACATCTCGCGGAAATGAGGACAAAAAAATTCCTTAAGTGCCTGGACTATAACGTGAGTAAAACAAATGTTGGGTGGCATTAGAAATGAATCATCAGTAAGGTACTTAGAACGGCTAACACCTACAGACACCAGACATCTCGCGTTATGGAAGGCCATTAAAAATTTCAACAACCTCGACAACCTGCTGAAAAGCCTGCCCTGGCGAAATTTTCACCAGGGTATGCAGCAATTAAGAGAAATTAGAAGATTTTCTAACAATCTCATGGATGCCTCCACTCCCTTTAGAAGTGTTGTTCTTGGAATCCCCACTATTTTCTCCTCCTATCAAATATTTCAGACACAATGAAATGTTCGATAACATTCTTCAAACTATTCAGAAGATAGCTCCTTGCTATGACTGAATTGCAGAACTGGTCCTACGCCAATTACTTCGAATGATATTATATTAATAACTCTCCTTAATGCAATCATAAGATAAGTTAACTTCACTTCACAATGGAAGGTTGGCCAAATAACAGTGATTCCAGACTTCTACCAATATTACCCAAAACCTTCAAAATTCTGTTAATGAAGCGCCAATTCTCGAACAACATGGACTAAGACCAGATCATCAATTGGGGTTTCGCCAAAAACATTGACCATACGAGTGCATAGAATAGTGAACATTATAAGCCAAGATTTAGGATGAAAACGATTTTCTTCAGTAGCTTCTGAATATTACTCAGGCATTCTCAAAGCGTGGTATCTCGGATTATTATTTGAAAATAAACTGATTATTTCAGAATAATGAAATTTTACATGTGAAAGAAAAAATTTCGACTTAAGTTTCGTACAGAAATAACACCTCTAAATCCTCAAGGAAACTGTACTATATCTCCTATTCTAAGTCGAATAACCTGCTTTCTACACAGTATACAACCTTTCAACATCTGCTGAGAACGCTGCATTTGTTTCATCTCATAGTGATCTTCTAGTTGCTTTGCATAGATTACAGGATAACCTAACAGCATTCAGTCATGGTTAAGGATGAGACGCATTGAAACAAATGAAGGCAAATCTAATCACGTAACATTCACCCAAACGACACCAAACGTATCTCACTGTACAACTAAATAATAAACCTTTACCCAGTCAGAATAAACAAAGTACATGGAAATGCATCTAGATCGTCCACTTCATGAGAGGACTCTAATATTTAATGAACATGAGCTACTTGGATCGAAGCTTAGGGAGAAGCTATCACTAGGAAGCGAATTTTCTTAATTAAAACGCTATTCTCAAACCTGCGGCTTCCAGCTGGATTAGTGCTACTGAATCAAATATCTAAATTTTCCAAAGATGGAAGAATGGAAAACAAACCAATGTTTTTCAAAGATTAGAATCGTAGATCCTAAGAATAATTATTGTCAACACTTCGAAGTATGTAACCAGTGAAGTAATTTATCGTGACTTAGACATAAATTCTTTGCGCTACAGTGTTTATTACTTGAAACACCTGGAGGTTGACTCAACTACAAATGCAGTGAACCTATTAGACAACAGCATGGGAGTGCGGAAGCTCAGAAGATCCACCATATAGATTCTGAGATTATATTATTAATTTACCAAACCAAGTAGCTTTGTAAATAGTGGTAGCTGAGTGTACTTAATGATACGCCGGCAATGGCTGGTAATATCTGCTCGAGTTATTTATTCAATGTCCTTACATTCACTTATTGGCTTGAACCTATAAGGTAGATTGTGAATCATGAATATGAAAAAAAATATTCACCAAAATAATTTGAATTTTTTGGTCTTATATTCAGTAGAATATAATGAGACTCATGTGGATAGTAAACTGTGAATAAACATACTATATAGACCATTATTTCTCCGCACAGTGGCATCCTTAGAATAAATTATGAACTAAGTTGATAAATAATTCTGATAACGTCTCTATGTCAATTGCCAATATGTTTTTTGTTAAATACCATCTGAACAGTGAGTGAACATGCGTGATGGCCTAAAATTCGACCAATGGAAGTCACAAATACAAGTGATATGAACATAGTAATATCTTGATATATTATGCATTGAGTCTCGAAACTTGGGAATGACATCGCGGAGGTGGATCCGACATCACGAAGTCTCTAAAACTGAAAAGGGGGAGCGACTTGAATTTTGGCAGATATGTTCCTTATACGATGAAGGAATCCGCTTACAAAGAAATTTTCGAAATACAATCCAAAACTGGGTGAAGGGGATTCGATATATTTTGACGTATTTTACATCTCATATAACCATGTACAATCTACATGACATCAGCTCAAGCTGTTTATTACGGCCAACACATAACCCCTCAACATGACATGTAACGTTTACATGACAGATGGCTGATACATTGATAGTCATATAATGTTCGTGACAGTCCATTCCATGACATAGATTTCCCATTTCTAATTTGAAATATGTATATTAAGTCTTGAAAGAAGAGGATACACATTGCGGCGGTGGAGTCGACGCTTTATTCTACGTCTATTGGCTGGTTTCATGAATGTAAAAACTAATAACTCACTCAGTACACCCTGTGGCGGAGAGTTATACTGAGGAAAGAGTTCATGGAAAGAATGACCGCCATATTTTCTGAACAGCCAAGCTGCTATAAAAGCAATCAACTCCATATTAATCAAGTTAATTTAAAACTTGTCTGGGACTACAAGAAATGATGAGTCAAATAAGTTGTCTTTACCCTGGGGAACAGCCATATAGATTACAAAGGTAACGAAGTTACCTTTAGTTAATCATATAATAGTACTTGGATGAAAACTCAATCTCCTGAATGGTGAAATAAGATGCCGGGAATGAGACAGACCAAAGTTCGTTTGAGAACCATCGCCAAAATTCACGAAATATCTACCAGAATATAGGCGACCAACCAGGATGATGATGCTTATGCTCTTAACACTTAACAAATACATGAACAATGGCAGACTGCCAAGAAGATGAGGAAACCTCAGCACACATACTTTGCTGCGAAAGACTGACATGGGTAAGATTTTCACCGATAGGGGAGGTTAAACCACAATCCTCTCAATATGTGGAAGACCCAAAGTCTATGAAGACTAGCAATAAGGAGGGGTCTAGACAGGGAACTCTAACATAACATGAAGGCGTACACAATAGAGATCTGCAAAGGTTAAAGTGGAGATGCTCTCAGCCCATAAACCCCATACAAATCTAGTCTAGTCTAACATACAAATCCAACTCCTCACTCATCACGAAATCTCCGAAACTATGAAGCCGATAGTTTTGAATCATGGCAGATAGATTCATTATACGGCGTAGGTACCTGCTAAGAACAGATTTTTAAATTTTTCAGAAATCAATCCTAAAGGTGTAGAAGGGATCAATACATTTTGACGTTTTTGACTTATAATATAATCATTATATTTCCAGCTGTTAATAAGAGCGCACGTGTTTTATCTGTCCTATATCATATACGTAATTTACTACTTTTAAAAACAATAATTAACGTATAATTTCATACACGGCAATTTAAGAAAGTGTTCTACAGAGCAGTTACATCAAAAGTGCAATGAGGTAACCTCTTTGTAAATCATTTGAATTAAAACAATTATTTCAATGATCATCTAATATACCTTATATTGTGGGAAGCGAAATTAGCAAACACCTGTCTCCGTTATCAAACAAAAAACTAAAAATGAATTGTTATCAATGTAAGCAAGAAGGTGACCAAAAAAGTCATTTTAAATGTGATTCCTGTCTGAAAATATACTGTAAAAAGTGTACACTATTATCTCCAACTGAAATAAGATGTATGGAATCATCAAAAAAGTTGTTAAAGTTTTATTGCAATACCTGCTTAGAACTAAACCAAGATACCGATGTTGAAACAGTCATGAATTCAAACCGTAAACTAAAAAAAGAAGTCAATAAACTTAAAGAAGAAAACTATGTTAGTAAAGAAACCGTTTTAGAAAATATCAAACAATTAACAGATGATAAGGAGAAACTAATATGGGATATTAACAATTGAAACTTGACTTACAAAAAAAAAGAAGAAGAAAAGTATCAAGCAGAAGAAGTTATACAAACAATTATACAAGAGAATGCAGATGATAAAACGGAGAATATATTTCTAAAAAATGAAATAGCAAATCTCAAAACCATAAACATAAGTCAGTCAGAGGAAATTGATGGATTAAAAAATACTATATTAGAAAAATCAAAATTACCTAGCCCATTGGATTGCCTTGAAAAAGTTTCAACTGACTTTACAAACAAAATTGAGCATTTAAAACAAGAAATGTTGTTAGAAATCAATTCAATAAAAAATGATTTTAAATATATAGAAAAACATGTTGTAACATACTCTGATATTTAAAAAAAAAATCAAAACGCAAGTAAACTACCAGTAGATAACTCAATGGAAGATCTAAGAATCGTGAGTAAAAATAAAAATTTACCAATTTCAAATAAAAATATTTTAATAATAAAACCAAAAGAAAAACAAGACAATGAAAAGAGTAAAAATGATTTGTATAAATATATTAAACCACAAGACTTAAAAATAGCTATTTCTAATGTAAGTAACATCAAAGAAGGTGGGTTATTAATTACTTGCGAAAATGGAAATGACCGCGAAAAAATGAGAGCGGAAACTGAAAGGAAATTAGGTAATAAATATAACATAAGCTCTCCGAAACCAAAGAAACCAATGATCAAAATAGTAGGACTCAAAGAAGAACTAAGTGAAGATGAATTAATTAAAGAAATAGTGAATCAAAACCAATGGATCCAGCAGAATGCAGTTATAAGCCTTCTTACAACTAAAAAAATGATAAAAAGTTGGTATGCAATTATTGAATGTGACAGAGATACATATAAAAAAATCATTGACAATGGGGCTTTATGTATCAAATTTGGTGCATGTTCAGTATATGAATATTTCAATTTCTACAGATGTTATAATTGTGCTGGTTTTGGACACAGTGCTCAATATTGTACTAAAAAAACAATATGCTTGAAATGTGGTAACACAAATCACCTTACAAAAGAATGCGAAATAAAAAATAGTGATAACAAACTTTGTCCTAACTGTGAAGAATCAAATAAACAATATTCTACTAAATTAAATACAAATCATTCACCATTTGACTATAACTGTAAAATATTGCTCAATAAAATTGAAATAGAAAAATCAAAATCACAAATCGACCAAAATATAATATAGCAATTACCAATTTTTAATGATAAATCAAATAAATTCATCAAAAAAACCATTAAAAATGATGAAATTATTTATTGCAATTCACAAAGCTTTCTCAAACATAAAGATGAATTCATGTTCTTCTGTAATAAAATGAAACCTAGAATTATATGTTTTATTGAAACACATGTAACTGACGAAATTTTTAATATTGAACTAAGTATACCTAAATTTAATTTATATCGATGCAATTCACACAGCAGACATACAGGAGGTGTCTTAATATATGTACATGTCTCTTGTTGTGCTAATATTATAGATAATATCTCTTTTGGTTCAAATTATTGGTGTTTAATGTTACAAATTAAATATAACAAAGAAAAATTTTTTATGGGATGTATTTATCATTCACCAAGTGCTAGTGATGCTGAATTTTGCAATTTTTTTGAAGAATATATAAATAACTTTGATTTGACACAACTATATATACTAGTTGGAGATTATAATATAAATTGGGATAATGAAACTACATATTCTAAACGTATGAAAGCAATAACATTACAAGCAGGAATGAAACAATATATAGATAAACCAACAAGAATAACTCCAAATAGTAAAACCATTATTGATTTAGTATTTTCTAATAATTATTATTTAATTGTCAATTTAAACTCTAATTACAAAATAACAGATCATGAAATACTTTCCATAAATTTAAACTTATATCCAATAAAAGAAATGAAATTAGTAACTTATAGGAACATAAATTATGACAGTATGTCCTTATTCTTAATAAATATGAATTGGCATTACGAATTAACTGAAGTAAATAAACTCTTTGATTTATTTATTAAAAATATCAGTGAATTGCTAAATATAAAATTCCCCGTTAAAAATAAAAATACTCCATCAATAAATCTCAATTGGTTTAACAATAATGTCAGAAATGCAATTAAACAACGGAATCTAGCCTATAAATTTTTCAAATCAACAGGTTGTAATGAGGATTGGATTGAATATAAATCCAAAAGAAATAACTGTGTTGCTATAATTGAAAAAGAGAAAATTCTATCTTATAACAAAGAAATAGATAGTGTTAAAAATAATCCATTTAAAATGTGGAAAACCTTAAAAACATTATTAAAAAATAAACACTCAGAAATTACAGCTATATCCTTCCATGGTGAAATGAAAGATAATAACCTAGAAATAGCTGAGAGCTTCAATACATATTTTGTTGATATCATAGATAAGCTTATTGTAAATAGAAAATCATTTGTATTGAATAGAATGCTTATATGTAAGCCATCATTTGAATACTTTAAAATAATTAACATTGATACTCTAAAACAAATTATCTTTAGTCGAAAAAATAAATTTTCAGAAGATTTTATAGACATTAAATTATTAAAAAACTGTTTCTATCAATTAGGATATGGACTATTACATTGTATAAATACATCTCTTGTCAAAGGAATTTTTCCAAATATTTTAAAACTCTCTACCATAATACCAATTCCCAAAATAACTGGAACTAATAAATGCGAGGAATTTAGGCCTCTAAATATGGTCACCTCTATCGAAAAGATCTTAGAATTAGTTGTCTCTTCACAAATTTCAAAACATATCACAAATAATGATTTAATAGGTGAATATCAATCCGGTTTTAGACAAGGACACTCGTGTGAAACAGCTATACAAAAAGTTATATATGATATTAAGACCCTTGTCGATAGTGGCAAAACAGTAATTGCTGTTTTCCTAGATTTGAAAAAAGCATTTGAAACGGTAGACCGTGAAATATTGCTACAAAAATTAAAACACTATTTTGGGATACAAGGTGTTGTTTTAGAGTGGTTCAAGAATTATCTAAATAATGGGATGCAACAAACTAAATTTAATTATATTAAATCACAGAAGATGAGAACAAAATTTGGAATCCCGCAAGGAACAGTATTAGGACCACTTCTATTCATATTATTTATAAACGATATAATATTAGTTAACAATGAGTGTAGTATACATTTATTTGCGGATGATATAGTTATTTATTTATCTGGTGTTGATATAATTTCCTTAGCTAATAAAATAAACAATATCCTTGAAAAATCTTATTTATGGTTTTCAAACAATAATTTAATATTAAATACAAGTAAGTGCAAATTTATAGTTTTTGGTGATAACACTCTGACTAAAGATAAACAAATAAATTAGTCTGAATGATGTTGAATTAGAAAGAGTGGATAATATTGAATATCTAGGTATTGTTATTGATAATAAATTAAATTTTAAAGAAGACTATTTAACTAAAAAAATTGCTAAAAAAGTCGGTTTTGTATATAGAATTTCTAAACATTCAAGTAATTGGGCCAAACTCACAATATATAACACCATCATCAAACCAAATTTTGAATATTGTGCTAGTGTATTATTTATGTGCAATGAAACAGATATAAAAAAACTACAAGTACAACAAAACAAATGTATGAGATTAATTTTAAAGTGCAATAAAAGAACAAATATAAAAACCATGCTGCAAAAATTGAACTGGTTATCTATAGAAAAGTTAATTCTGTATAACACATTAATATTTATTTATAAAATAGTTAATAACGTATCTCCAGTGTATTTAAAAAAAAACATTGCAAATGTAAGTAGTATTCATTCACACAATACAAGACAAAAAGATCATATCATTATTAAACACACCAATTTGATGAGCACTAGAAGGGCGATTTTCTATAAAGGTATGATTGTATTCAATAATTTACCAATCCTTATAAAAAACATCACATCAATAAAAATATTCAAAAAACAGTTATTAAAATATATTCATTTACAAAAGGTAAATTGATAAAATAGAACACTTTTATATATATACGTAGGTGTATATATGTACATGTATATGTGTATGTATGTACATATCAGTAGGTATATGTGTATATAGGTATGTATGTGTATCTGTTGCTTTAATTATTATCATTGTATGATGTATTCCTAGAAACTCATTTATACATTATATATAAATTGTATAGCTATATGCTAAAAAATAGACTAAACTAAACTAACAGATCCCCATAGATGAATGGATCATTATCAGTTCAGACTATTCATTATAGACAACACATTATACGTCAACAAGACAGGTAACGCTTACATGACAGACAGCTGTTACATTGGCAATCACATAATGTTCGTCACAGACCATTCCATAACTTAGATATCCCTGTCAATTTGAATAAATTTCCACATTACACAGAGTTATGTCTCTTCATGCCTTTAGCGGTTCCTCATTTGAAATATGCATTAAGTCTTGAAAGTCTTGGAATGATATCGCGGAAGCTGAGCCGATTCCACAACTATTCCTACGGGTATTAGATAGTTTTGTGGGTGTAGCCTGAGGACAACAGCTTGTAATATTTAAATGGGGGACTCAATTCACATGGATAATCTGTCCAAATATATGAACTCTGAATAAATCTAAAATATCTACCTCCCTGACTGGAAGCTTGACTGATCTTGAAAAAGAGAGAATGAATTACTTGAACAGAGGGGAATATTTCAAATAAAAATTGAATCAACACAGATGCTTAAGGTTGACACCTGTTTTGACCTTGCCGGGTCTTATATAATCTCATTCATGATATGCAACCAAGCATACAAGAAAAGGAGATTGAGGATTCATATGTTTCTGCTTGTTGAACGAAAATGGTTTGAAATAAATTGCGAAAAGTTAACTTCGAAAAAAAAAACTATTCGAAAACTTCGGGAATTGGATTAGAGTCATGTCGGTAGTTAAGTAAACTAAGAAATGAAGAAAACAGCAACACTAAGAATAACTGAAAATCGACGAATTTCTAATTTGAAATATTTTTGATGTGAAGATTGAGGTTTGTAAATCAATGTTTTAAGGAACCCTGTAAAAATTTAGGGATGGATGGTTTTGTAACTGGATATACACTTCAGAGGGTGAATTACCTTAGGAGTAGAGTTCAAAATTCTCAAGCCAAGGCACGATAGATTAGATGAACGAAGTTCATTTTGCCACAGCTTCCATTACATTATTACAAGAGAATCGGTAGCAGAATTTATTTGGAATGTGATTTTACACAAAAATACTTCAACAATTAATACATCGACTGGTGTATTTTAAACAAATAATCTTCTAACAACTTACAATAAAAGCATGTTTAGACCCGGGAAAGATAAATGTTATTTATGTGTAAGCTATAAGACAAAGAAAATATCCAAGGATGCTTATCAACACATACTTTCTGAAACAAAGGCAAGAGAAGAGAAACAACGAGATACAACAAATGCATTAGGAAGAAGATTCATGTACTTACAATGGATTTACTGGCTATTCTCCAAAAATGGAGGTCAGTGCATTATATTTCTCTCATAAATTAAAAGTTGGCAACTTTACAACTTTGTTTAATGTAGAAACCATGGATGCACACTGTTATTGGTGGAACGAATCTGAGGGCGAGTTAGTTGCCTCTGTTTTCCTTTCATTATAGTAAATCAATTATAACACAATTATATTCCAAGCCTTCGAGGTCCAATCATATTGTGGTCACAGGGAATCGGATACCAGATTAATTCTGATGCTTTCCTGAAGCTTACTAGAAATTATAGGCAGGAAACAATGAATCAATGAATCAAGAGAGTTAGAATTCATTATTAACATTAGGAGGCTTTATAGGATAGATTGGTATTCATCACATTAATTGTGAGATTGTATGAGCTTCGAATGGGAATGAAATATCAATATACAGATGTTTACAAACGTTATCCAAAATAACTGATCACTCGTGAGGTACTTCAAATTGAGTTCCACCAGATATAAAAGGGGTATATGTACACTCAGATGAAAGCTTGGTGAAATTCTAGAGTATTGTGGGCGGTGGTAAAAACACATCATATGATGAGAGATTCGTAGAATTTTTGTAATGGGAAAGGAGTTTATTGCACTTAATTTTGAAGGTTGTTCGTCCCTCGGTGTTACTCACCTTCGGCCAAGCATTTAGCAAGATTTTTAGTAATAATGCAAATTAGGTTTCAAAGGTAGGTACATAGATAGAAACATATACTTTTTGAAATATAATGTAATTTTCTATAACTTATTGATAAGGTTCAAATAGAACATTGTAACTATAATGAGCATTAGGATTCACACATAGCCTACAGGCTTTTGCAGTCATAATTCGGATTATAGGTGTAATATCAAGTTAATATGGCACTTAAAAATTTTCGAAATAAAATTCAAGAGTCTTCCATCCGACGTACTCAGTTCGAGAGCTTCATCATTGATCATTTTGGAATAGTTGATTGGGAATATATTACTCAAAATATTTTGTGTTGTCTAGGATACCGGGATATCAAAAATTATCTTGGTCAAGGGTGGTTGTGGAATCTAAAACGTGTGTCTTACTTTACGTTTGAAATAATTATGTCACTGTCACACTGTCATCAATAACTTACAAATGTCATACCTATTCATTTCAGTTGTAAAACATTAATGAACTACAAATTATGAAATAACGGTTTTAGTAACAAGAAAAACTAAATGACAGTAATTGTTGGAAATGTCCCCCGTTTTGTTCGATGCACGTTAACTAGCGCACCCGTTCGAAAATATGCTTAAATCATGAAAATTTTGTGCTGTGTGGTAAGAGGCACGATTCAAAAACTGGATTAGAAAATTTCAGCACAATGACTTAACAGATTCTGACACAACAAAACATATTCAAAAATTTAAAGTAAGACACACGTTTTACATTCCACAACCACCTTTGACCAAGATAATTTTTAATTTGTAGTTCATTATTGTTTTACAACTGAAATAAAAAGGTATGAAAATTGTAGGTTATTGATGATGTCAGTGTGACAGTGACATAATTATTTCAAACGTAAAATAAGACACACGTTTTAGATTCCACAACCACCCTTGACCAAGATAATTTTTGATATCCCCGTATAACTGAATCAAATGTTGTTTGACAAATTTCAGATTTGGCGTTCGAGTTCACTTGAACAGTTGAAGCATTCGATCTTAACAAACTCTTTAGGTTTTTATTGGACACCTTAATGGATCCTTTGAGGCAAATATTATATTTCTACGAGAATGATTTTCAAACACTCAATAGGACCATCGACATCGTTAGGAATAGTACTTGCGAGAGCAACGATATTTTTTTGATAAATTAATTCTACAGCTAACAAAATATTCTGACGTTCTAACCTAGGTGAAAAAATAACTTGTTTTGATAGGTTTGCTTCTCCAGGATTTTTATTACACTCCTTCGAATATAGTTTTTCAAAACTATAAAATGGCAATCAAAAATAAGTTCAGGATTCCCGAAAGATGAGAATATAAAAAAGTTCTTTAATTCAATTTTGATTGAGTCTGTCTATTTTATAGGTATCGAAAAGTACACATTTCTTGTGACATTGCTTTTTACTTTACTTTCATCTCGCTATACGTAGTACACATTTTCAGTTCGATTAAAATATTTTCCATTGTTATTGGGCAGTTTTGCGGATTTTCGCAGAAATATCAGTTTCAAGCGTTTCCGAATTTCATTTTGATATTGTTTGTGAGCCACGGAGTGAAGATGATTTCGCCGTTCCTATTGGTCGTACGGATTCGAAATTTGCATATAGGAACTGTATTGCTCTGAATATTGCAATAGCCCTCTTGCAACTGGTATTTTGCTATCAATCTTCAGTTTTTCAAATTTGAATATTCTTTATTGAACCATAATGACAATAGCGTTTTTCTGGTTAAAATTCTACATCATACGCATACTAATAACACGCAGAAGTGTCCAGAAATCTCATTTTGAGAATTGAATGATCTCACACTTACGTCACATAGTCACATCTAATTAATGAGTTACTCTGTCATAACATAAATTTGATTGTTGATTTCGACAGTTCAGCTGACATCAACATAGAATAATACATACAATATAACTATATGTCAATTTAAATAAGAATTCATTGACATTTAGTTCAATTTTTATTCTAACTAAGTGAGCAGAGCCGTTTCCGAATCAATTGCAATAAATTCTATGTTTTGCGGATGTCTGTGGACAACAATAGGTTTTCACAATCATACATTGAACTCGCAGAAGTGTCCGAAAACGGAAAAATTCTCTGTCAAAAGTGGGTAGACATACTGAATTTAGAAGGAGTTTTCACCATCGTTCTGGATTATACTGCAATGAATAAAGTACCAAAAACCTTCAAAAAATGTGAAATACAAGAATGGTAGGGGAATGAGGAATACGATATATTATTATGACACATTCTTGAAACCTCGGTTGTTGAGCATGAGATAAATTGATAAGCCACTACCAGTATATCGTGATTTGGAGAATGTTTTTCTGGCCAATTTTTGAAATATATACCATCCTGATTATTGTCCAGCTGGATGATATATGATTCCATCTCAGACTAGCTCTGAATAATTTTATTAGAAAGTGTAGTAGAATCTCCAATTCGTTTCGGAGTGGAGCTTGAGAGATTCCATTCTCTCCAAGCGATTTAAATGGTACAAAAAAGTTGATTGTCCATTTAATCGTCATTGCTTTAAATACGTTTTTGGCCAGCCTCAATCGGTTGGTCGATTTGAGCGACTCACCGAGATTGATGTCTAAGGTTTCTTCCTTAGAATCCGTAAAAAAGCTATCTGGTTGTTTTATTGATTCGATTTCTCTTGTCGGATTCTCTAGAGAGAATCTTTTGAATAGGTACTAGTGCTCCTGGGAATCGCAGATGTTCAATAGAACAACTTCCTGGGAGACTACTTTTTCTCATCTGATTTCTTTGTTGTAGTCCGTCAAATCGGATCTAAATCATTCTAACCAGTCGCCTGAACCTTTCGATCTTTTTAATGGGTGCCCAACTTCTCTTCTCATTTTATTCGAATTTTTGTTCTATCAGGTGATGCCTCTTTCCATTTCGAGTGGACAATTCGCATGGTAAGCCGAGATGATTACTCTCCGGATATTTTTCGTAGCAATCTCTATCTGTTCACGATTCTTGATTGTGGTGTAGTTTACTGGAGTTGAGACTGAAATGATTGTTTGCATCCGCTCCAACCAGTACTCATCGCCAGCCTGTACTCCACCACAGGTCCGACTTCTTCATCAAACAAGATGTACCTGTAGTCCTAGCATGACGTTTTTGTAGATTTCTTCCGATTGGTAATCATGTTGCTGGAAATATTTTATCTGATAGTTGAATCAAGTACTTATTCTTATTAGTAGTAACAAATGTTGCTTCAGTGGCAGAGTAATACGTAAGTGAGTAGATACTCCTCACTTTTCTTAATGATTGTGCTTCCATACATCGAATGGTGGGAGGTTGCGTCCCATCCAATATCAGGTAAATTTTTTTCCTCTCACTATATGCAACTATGTTCTAACAAATCTAATACCAACAACAGCAAATTGAATACAAATGAATGATATCGATTCAATGCTAGGAGTGCTTCCTCTTTGAGAATCAATTTATCCAAACCTGTAATTGAAACTTTATCTGAGTACTTTTGTTCCTCTGTATACAATGATGAACCTCTTGTGAATCTTCACCTTTTCAACTTCCAATTGATTTCGACAAATCCGGGATTTACAAAATCGAATGTGAGTCGTGTTCAAAATGCTATGTGAGTCAAACTAGAAGGAACATTTTACCTCAGTATAAAGAAAAGTAATGGTGAAAAATCAGCGTAAGCCGGAAATATTTTGAATACAGTTCACACCATTCCTCAAGAAAGTTCATCACTTTTGAAATTTAGAAGGGATGAAAATATATGAACCAAAATGCAATTTATCTTCAACTGAGGGTCACCCATTGTTCGCATTATTATCCTCAAATAGTACTTAAAGAGGAACATTTCCATTTATAATTTAGTTCACCCTGAAGATGGCTACTTGGTAGCCGAAAGGTCCTCAGTACTTCAACAGTATTTTTAGGGGTTAAGGCTGATTATTTCTTATTCATAGTAATATATGTGTTTAACAACTTGAACTCATGTTTTATACTTTTGTGTGATTATAATATGTTCTCACATTGGTTCAATGAAATACTATGACGCCAATTGCAAGGGAGGCATAGCTGTACAAAACAATACCGCTATTTATACCATTTTGAAGTAGTGAAAATAGGAACAATAGAAACGGCGGAACATTGAATAGTTTGAACAGATTCAGGAATGTTCATAACGAATATTCCAGCGAAATTTGTTTAGATCGATTATAATTCATACTTCCCTTATAGAACGTATAGTGAGCGAAATGAAAGTTACAGTTTTTTCCTTTTTCTAAGAATAGCTGCTATACCGACAGAATTTGTGCTCCGTAATTAATTAATTGAATAAAATTCCAATTGGCACGTAATCTCACCATTTGTCAGAAACTTACTTCATGTCAATTGAAAAATAAAATTTAAATGTATCAAAAATTTTTATTTCCGTATCAAATTGGAAATTTTTATTTTCCTTTCATTCGATTCCAATAAATTTAAGTGTAGTAAACACTGAAATTCTAGAATTATTGCATTTCATTCGAAGTTAAATATAAAGGAATCAAATAACATGTGACTACCTATCCGAATCAGAAAGGTCATTTGGTGACAATCCACAGTTTCAGTGTATAACATGTAGGTATTCAAATATATTTCCAAATAACTTTCCTGCTACAATGCATTTTTTTTTCAATTGACTACACGATAGGGAAACCTATAATGTTCGAAGAACATCGTATGCGCAGCCGGGGAAATGTTGGGATAGGAGATAGTCATTCCACTTCCTTCTGAAGGTTGAAGGCATAGAAAAAGGCCTCACTAGGCAGAGAATTTCACAAATTTGCTGTTTGATAGAAAAATGAAGCCTGTTAGGTAGAACTTCAGCTTGACAATGAAGGGGTAACTAGCTTCAGCTCGTCTACTCCCACTATCTGGAATCTGGACAATAGATGAGATTACTGATGAAAACGACCGTGGAAATATCTATAGAATAGGAAGAAACCGCTCACCTTCCTACGATGTTCTAGAGAGGTCAATGAATTCCTCATCATTAATCAAACGAACAGCTCTCTCCTTGATAGAATCCAAGAGCTTCAGCATATGTTGAACTCCAAACATGTGAAAAGTACTCCAGGACAGATCGAATCTGTGCTTGGTAGCTTATGAGAAGCTGCTGAGATGTAAAATAGCTCTTGGTACGGAATAGAAAACCAAGGTTTTGTGAAACGGTTTTCGTTACGGACCGTATATGATTATCACATAGGAGGGTGCTGCAGCTGCTGCTGCTGGTGGTGATCCCGACTATGAATATTGAAGATTTCATAGGAATAGTTGTACCTGACATCATCATATTAGGGATTGTAAGATGCGCCTCTCTACAGAAGACGCAAGCTTTAGAATTCACTCAAATATTTTTGTTGATATATGAGTTCCGTATGGATTACATATTTTCGGGAACACAATAAATATATGCTTCAAATTATCTTCACTATGTAAGAAAGTAGTCGTAACCTAAGCAGATTTCCAATAGCTACTACATAATCCGGTCAACAGGAACTTTCTGGGGACACTGCACAAAATAATATTTCCTGTTACACAAATAATTGAATAAAATTTGAAAAGGTTACTATATGAGTGTATGAAATTAAAAGGCTTGTTCATTTGTCATCACATTCTAAACATTAGCAATATCACATTCACAAATTAAGGGGTGGACATTTTCTCTACGCATATTCCGTTTCCGACATAGTTAGCTATTTTCGACAAATTAGTTTGATAATAAGGTATTTTTTGTTACTTTCTCATTCATGATTCATTTAATTTGAATTGTTGAATTGTAATAGTTTGAGAATAGAGTATCTGTTCGTATGAAGCTAAGAACAGTCGAATTTCTTTCGAGTCTTGATCAATGTATGAAGTACTGTGTAAGTTGTCTGAGGACCTTATATCAAGAATCAAGAAATTCGGAACTTATTTTGGTAACACATCAATATCTGGAAATCTAAGTATTAATTCATTTTGCCAATACCAATACTCAACATGTCTCGTTCCCCTGACTTACTGAAGGATCCAACATGATTGGAATTGTGTTAGAATTGTAGTTCTTAGTTGAGAATTGGTAATAACTTTCGTGGTATGAGCCTTTGAAATACGTTCTCAATGGACAATGGAGAGGAGGTCAATACCGAACTTTTTTTTCCACAAACCTGGTTAAGTATTACACCCCCATCCCTAATATTCATATGCTATTGATGAGAGGAATCCAATGACATCATTTCTATTTGTCGAACATGTCACTGTTGAAAGTCAGATTGAGTTTTCATCCTTGCTGTAGAAGACCTAACCAATAATAGCGCGGACACTTGTAATCTCGACTGAGCTGTTAAGAGTATATTCGCCGATTGGTTGCCAGCTGAGTTGTGGGTGGGAGCGGAATGGAATAGCTCCAGCAAATGAACAGGATTGCACTAAGAAGAAAACCATGCCAGAAAATAATCGGAAAGAAGCTTCAAAGAGTGCCTCTAAAGAAATAATAATGCGGTTCTGGAGATGATGCATGGAAAATATACAAGGGTTTTAGCAGTTGAGCACTACCAGATATGCAAGTTAGATTAAGTTAGGTTTCGTTGAGTTAAGATATGATGACGATGCCCTCCCAGGAGTCATTACACCTTGTCGTTGGTGGAGGGTATTAAATAACTACAGTGAATCTGAGAGGTATGTTGGGTGGATTCTCACAAGTGGCTCTTGACAGGTCGAAGGTGAAAACTAAGAGAAGACTCAACATAGGGTAAAGTGCTGAAAGCGTTTCAGAGTTGGTGACCCAGAAGGCCTAGCCGCGGGCGGATGTTCGCCGGTTGTAGTATGTAGATATGGACACCACAGAACCCGAACTGAAAGAGACGCAGGAAGCGGACACTAAATTTATTGAACTATGGTCGATCAAGATTTGACTTGGGAAAAGACTAGCGATAAAGAGGTTTTACAAATGCTGGGAAATGGGACGTACCTCATATGGCTGTATTGAGCCAGGTATGATCAGGTTATTCCGAAAAAGTGTGGAAGGACACATTTCTGGCGAAAGCATAAAGAGTCTTCATGCTCAACATACGATAATGAAGAACATGCCAGGATTTATAAAGTGTCCAAATGACTGGAAGGAATTAAATACGCAGCTTAGAGCTCTACGGATGCAGACAAACAACCCCCTCATTAACATTCAGGGTTCATCAAGTGATTTAAATTGTATCGGAATCAAATTTGAAGATGGTTGGTAACGAAATTGAATGATTTCACGACTTTAGGGTAGATGTAACAATATATGTTTATATATTTAAAGAAGAACTGAAGTTATTAGAAACCACTATGGAAATGATTTCTTCGTCCTAGAATTTCACGAATTCATGATACATAGATGCTGGATGCTATATCTCCCCCAATGTGTTGGATCAGCCTGAGAATGACTTTTTGAACGAACTTGGAGAGCATGTTAGGATGCAGACGAAGCTCACTATTATTGGAGGCGATTTTAACGAAAGGTGTATGCTGGGGAATGTTCGTCATTGCAAATCGAAGAATTTATCACATATAGATGTAACTTTCTATTCACAAGGAATTATGACGAAATAGAGGACTGGAGAGTATGAGATGAGGTAGAAAACCTGAGTGATCAGCCTTGAATTACGTTTTGGCTCAACCTGTGCCTCATGAGAATCCCGAACAATGGAATCTGTGATAAGAAATGTGATGATAACTATGTAGACTGTGATATTAGAGTAGTTAGGCTTGCAATAAATAAAGGATGGGAGGTGAAAAAACGATACTAACGCAATACTTTAGCAGCTGCTTGGCCTAAGCTCGTTTTAATAATGGAGAAGTAACACATATATTACTAACACAGCTGATACAAACAGGATGTAGTATCTCACTAAAAAAAAAATGTTGGTAATAAACAAAAGGAGGAAGCATATTGGAGGAATGGAGAGGTTGATGAGCAATGCGAAAATGTGTTGCGGTAAGAAGCAGAGTCTAAAGGATGAATAATAAAATGAAAAATTCACATGATGATCTTAAGGTAATAGAATAGCAATATAAGGATGAAAACGAAACTTTATGAGGTCTATTAAACAGATGAAACAAAAGCGTTGTGATAAAGTACAATTTCTGATACGATATGTTTCTGTATTGGAAGCTATTTCGAAATGGTAAGATTACTTAGTGGTCATTAGGATTATTCTATCCCGTCATAAGGAGACACTCCTTCGGCATAACCGTAGCTCTACAGTCACTACAAGTGTTGAACTAACAGAAACGTGGAACTCAGAGGGGTCTCCCTAATACTGGCCACGTTTGGCCTCTACATAAATGTCCAGAGTTGGTAGACATAGTACTCCAGTAATAGTGAGGTACAAGGTTCTTTGTAACTTATTTAGGTGTTTCATTGTGATCTTCTATGTGGTTCTGGCTTACCAAATTATTGCACCGTACGTTAGCATCGTTCTTTCGACAACCTTGTGACGCCATAGTGTTGTTTTTGGAGATAGTCTCACTTTTTTCCGTTTTGGGCTTTTCATCTCGTTGCGAGATGTCCTCATACAAGCTTTCTCTCAGAGATTACACCTAGATATTTAACCTCCGATGATGGCTCTAGAAAGGTATTCTCGCAAAAAGAGCCAGCTCGGGTTAACGTTCAAAGAGTGATCGTTACACTAGAGTTCGATTATTGCATAGAACCGTCTCAAATATTCCTATTAGCAGGATATGTAGGTCGTCCGCATATCCTATATCCATATGTTCTATGGTAAAGATTAATAGTCCAGGCAACGAACCAGAAAATAAAAAAAATATGTATTAAGCTAGAATTTCAAAAATTTTTTTGCATTTTATTTCTAATACCCCATAGATCATTCATGACTATCAAGACCGCGTGGGTCAGCTCAGAGGAGCATTCTTGAAAAAACAGTCCAAAATTAATGAATTAAGAGCCGAAAATGACACCTAGTATGTTTTTTGGGTCGCGGATCACGATTCCGCTGTTAGTTTTCTCGGAAAACTACCTCCAGATGAGAAATTTGGAAAATTTATATATAAAACATAATTCATAATTTTGTTGCAAAGATGACGTCTAGTAGGTTTTTTGGGTCGCTGATCAAGATTCCGCTGTTATTTTTCCCAAATAACTCTCTCCAGATGGAAAATTCTGGGAATTTGAGATTTTCCTGAGACGGTTGTGAATAATAAAGTATAATTTTGTTGCAAAAATGACGTATAGTAGGTTTTTTGGGTCGCTGATCACTATTCCGATGTTATTTTTCCCAAAAAACTCTCCAGATGGAAAATTCGGGAAATTTGAGATGTTTGTGAATAATAAAGTATAATTTTGTTAGAGAGAGACGCTTGTGAATAATAAAGTATAATTTTGTTGCAAATATGACCTCTAGTAGGTTTTTTGGGTTGTTGATCACGATTCCGCTGTTATTTTTCCAAAAAAACTCTCCAGATGGAAAATTTGGGAAATTTGAGATTTTCCTGAGACGTTTGTGAATAATAAAGTATAATTTTGTTTCAAAAATGACCTCTAGTAGGTTTTTTGTGTTGCTGATCACGATTCCGCTGTTATTTTTCCAAAAAAACTCTGTAGATGGAAAATTCGGGAAATTTGAGATTTTTCTGAGACGGTTATGAATAATAAAGTATAATTTTGTTGCAAAAATGACTGGAGGTCATGACTAGAGATCATTTTTCAAACATAATTATACTTTAATATTCATAACCGTTTCAGGAAAATATCAAATTTCCCAAATTTTCCATCTGGAGATTTTTTTGGGGAAAATTACATCGGAATCGTGATCAGCGACCCAAAAAATTTACTAGAGGTCATTTTTGCAACAAAATTATAAGCTGTATATTATATATAGATTTTCCAAATTTGCCATCTGGAGGGAGTTTTCCGAGAAAACTAACTGTGATATCGTGATCAGCGACCCAAAATACATACTGGGGGTCATTTTCGGCTCTTAATTGATTAATTTAGGACTGTTTTTATATGAATGCTCCTCTGAGGGGTTGAAACCCCGTTTTGAGGAGGTAGGAAGGTCGACCCCCGCGGTCTTGATAGTCATGAATGATTTATGGGGTATTAGCAACAAAATGCAAAAAAATTTTAAAATTCTAGCTCACTAAATTTTTTTTTTATTATGGTCTTTTTCCGTGCTTATTGCCTGAACTATAAGATGTGCATGGTAGTAGTGTTAGAACAACATCCTGTGGGCATCCTCTTCTTGATACTTTCTACCTATCCGAGATATGGGTTCACGTGATAACATCAAAAAGGCATCCAGGTTGACTTGGAGTGAATATACGCATCTTTTTCCATTTGAACAGAATGTAAAAGAAGCTTTCACTTCCAAATAATAGCATGTGTATCAATATTTTAATGTGAATTCTATATTAGTTTCCCCCTCTAAAGTTGACTTAAAGTTCTACATACAATCACCTACTTCAACCTGGCCGCAGGTTTTCGGAAAATCTCGAAATAATTCATATTCAACATTAAATTAGGATTAGAATTATCTACAATTGAAAAAAAAAACATCCGCAGATGCAAGGCTTAATCATCCTCAATGAAACGACCGACTTGTCCAACCGCCTCTTTTGAAACATGTTTCCGATTGGTTCATAGTAAGTACAAGCAGCATTTATCTCTACAGTTTTGTTGAGTGCTAAAAATACTTCTAACAATATTGCTGTGCAATAGAAACATGATGTGCAGTCAATATTATATCATACATCTCGTTTCTAATTATTTTAAAACTGATCCCTCAATGACTTGAATTTCAACTCAATTAATGATAAAAATACTTTATTCAGCTTCTTTGGCTATGACAAGTTCAACCTTAACTTCCATTTTCAATTCGTGAGTCATTGCTATCACATTATCATTTTTTCAGAGCAATCAATACTGTAATCAAATATGAATATAGAATTATTGGTGAATTGTTTATTCTCATTAGTTTTCCATATAAAGCATGAAATCATCGAAATCTCTAGTGTTCTATTCATCCTTGAATTCTTTTCTTGTCATATGGAAATGTCTGAATGTAATCGAATCATTATTAATATCTTCTGAAGGAAGCCGAGTAGTGCTGATATACTCCATTCTCTATGAAGATCAATGCAGCTTTCACTTTCTACAATACAGAACATTCGTTATTGTTGAAGATATAATGGTACTTAAGAAATGATATTAAAAATCGCTATGTAATAAACAGGAAGTAAAACTATCATCGTATGTTTTAATGGAACAGGTTGTAGTATTAATATCACATTACAGTGATATTCCATTAATATCTCTCTGAACCGTTCATAGTTAATAGCAAAGGTATCCTCTTATTTTCGAAAACGTGAGTATCTAATTAATCAATTTTCGGGATATAGAACAGCAGTTGAAAATGCTCCTCACGCTGATTGCAATAAGTATTATCGCATTAATTTCAACTAACGTTGTAACAATGAACGAAACACGAAAAATTGGAATTGTTACACATTAATGTATAAAACATATGAATAATGTCAGAAAATTACTACACAGCAATGTTTCTATAATTGAAGACGCCATTACTCGAGAACGAAGGAAAAACATCTGACCAAAAATCTCTTTGCGCCAAGTAGTCACAATGATATGTTCAAAATTGTATGAAATAACGTAGGTCCAAAAATTTTTATTGATCATTTGTTTGGAATAAATAATTTCATACAACTCACAATATCATTTACAAATATTCAATTTGGGAGATTTGCATCCATTTGATGGAGTACATGTTTCCAAGAATAATCAGATGTATATTTAAGTTCTTCGTTCATTTTACAGTTTTATATTTTTGCATAGTTTTTGAAACAAGGTTATTTATGGATGCAATATAAAATTCATTTCAAGTTCATGATGATCGGATAGAGTTGTATTTTTCATGAGCTTTTTTAATTCATTGCTAAATTAACTGTAATAAATATATCATCAATCAGAATGAAGTTCCTCCTGTTACATATGTCGATTCACAGTTTCAATCAAATTGAATTATCTTACTAAATTTATGAAATAATCAGCATCTTGAGTTTCCTTTTTACAAACTGAAATCCCTGAATATAATAAGTTTGTATTCCCTAAATCTGTAATTTATATCATCTCGTATCACGTGCATCATCATCATCAGTTGAGGGGAGCGGGCTTAACCTCCAGATACACTTAGGCCACTTAGTTGGGTCCACTGTGCTCTCCGTGGTCAGAATTCCATTCTTTTCTAGCAAGTTTGTGGCACGCCTGAAGTCCAGAATATTTGTAATGCTGGCTTCCAAAAGTTCTTCTGGGAGCAGTTTTGCTTCGCCTAAGTAACGATGCCTGAGGGATGTCAAAGGAGAGTATTCCAACAGGATGTGAGAGGCAGTTTCTCCCACCTCTCTGCATTTTCTACATATAGGATCATCTGCGGATAACCATAGTATGAAAGTGTTTGTTAATACGGCAGTGCAGCTTATCAAAGAATCTTATAGGTCACGTAAAGGTGGCCTATAAATGTATAGTGCTACCTAATTTATAAGCAATGCAATAACTGATTTATTTGTATAGCTTGAGCCACAGGCACATTTAATGATAACATCTTCGCAATAGTTTTCAACATTATTATATTAAAATAGGAAAGGTGTCACAAAAATGCAAGATACTTCGCCAGATTCATGTCGCAACAGATTCACAATTATTTTTATTTCCAAATAAACGAATTTTATCATCGTGAAACAGTAAATATGTGATGTGTTATGTTCAGTGGCAATAAGCAGCTAAGTTCCCACCAATTTTTTCGTATATTGTATGTGTTGAAGAAGGAATATAATGATCTTCGAATATTTAATATTTATTTTTTATGTTCTACGATTTAGAAAAAAACTATAATAATCAAAACAACCCCTAATTTTTTGACACTCACACGTCATATCATTTGCTTTCCATTTTTATAGCCTTGTAAGATGGTAAATTATGTTTTGTTGTTGTAAATCATTAGTGAAATTTATTCCGATATATTTATTTGAGCTTATTGTACAAATACTAGGTTTGAGACATCACCACTTAAGATTTCCAAAATATGCAAAGTTTATTTCAATAATGAACTTGTAAGGTTGGGAATTGTATCCAAATTGCATATGGTAATATTGTGTCATTTCTTTGGAGTTATGTGCGGAAAAATAGACGATGAAATAAAAGTAACACTTTTTATTAAATAGTATAAAATCTTTATATATAATTAATAAAACTAAGTAAGGCACTATACAATGGCATAAAATAACATATAGGAATAATGTATTCCATTTTATGACTAGATAGTAAATATTAGGCATGGAGTTCAACGACGAACGTTTTAGCTGCATAAACCCACGATGCATTATATTACAAGATTACACAAAATATATATTAATTTTCTCTATTGACTAATTATATATATATACATGGTGGTAGGAATCGTTTGTACATAATTTTAATGAGTCAGTCTTTTCAAAAGGCACTATTCAGTAGTAGTATATAATATACAGGAATGTCCAAATAAGGCGGATATAAATAATATTCGAATGTTGAATTAAATGTTTATGAAGTTTGTACTTTGATATGTCTAACGATTATCCAGAACGGGTGGCTGGTCAGTACATTTTTTCCGAATGCATTATGGTCGAATTCCCCGTACAACCACCTTCGGCATGTTTTGTCAATAAAGACATGCGCGAGAATGTTTTACTACAACTGTGACAAGAATATTTTTTAACGTCCGAATGCGTTTGCAGATGCGCTCTCAGATTCGAACGGTCCGCAAAAGCTCGGTTACAATAAGTACAGGAAAAAGGTTTCTCGCCAGTATGAGTTCTTATGTGACCTTGAAGTAACCATGGCCTAGAAAACGCCTTACCGCAAATTGTACATTTACATGGTAAAGTATGTGTTCTTATGTGCATCTTGAGGGCGCCGAGAGATACGTAAACTTTTTCACAATATTTACAACTGAAGGATTTCTTTGGTCCTTCGCCGGCGGCACAATGGAATTGTCGATGTTTCGATAAGCCGGAAAACGTTGAATAACTTTTCCCACAGTCAGGACATTGATGACGAATACCTTGGCGACGTTTCTCCGACAAATCTTCAGGGATTGTCGATTGAGGTGAAGGTGAGTTACTCGATGAATTTGGACTGAGTGACGCTTGATCGATCGGATATACGGTCGGTCTCAACGCCAGCGGCATCAAAGGCTGTTGCATATGATGTGGTGGAGATAACGAACTTTCGCTGTAAGGTGAAGTTGGACCCATTCCTGGGTAGTCGTGGTGATGGTAACCGTAATGCATAAGTGAGTATGCAGGAGGGTAGAGTGGTGCGACGCTCCTATGCCACGTTTGTGGGGCATATTCAGGGCTGATTGGAGGAGGATAAGGTAGGTGCGGCTCACTTTTGATCGGTAATTGATAAAAATTTGGTGGTGATGGTGAAGGCAACGGAGGTGATGGTGATGTTTTGATCGAGAATGGTGGTAGAATTGATGCCATTTCAATAGCAGGAACAGGTGAAGACGAGGATGAGATGTGTCCATTTTTGCTCAAGTCCTCAGGTTTTGTGCTCAAATTTTCAGGTTCATCTGTAACAAAAATAAATTTATTAGCTAACTTCAACAACTTATATAATACATTAGCACTTTTTCCACTTAACCTATCTCAAACACTCTTAACCTGCGACTCAGCCATCATCAAAGACATACGTAAAATAGCAGTCCAAAATTGCTTTAGATAAATTATAATTTTGAGTGGAAAAGGGATGATAATGTAAACTAAATTTTATTATATTACATATTCCACAGTAGTACCCTATATAGAATTAACTTATAAAATTCTTGTTCGGAGGATTTGTACAATGTAGCTAAACTTTATTGGAATAACTTGAATCAATCAAAAAGGAAAAATTTTTATCTAATCAACTTAAAATTTCTACATCATACATAACTTGGATAGTAATGTGAGATCAATCAACCAAAACTGATGAATGAATTTTATCTATATCTTTACTAAGTAGGTACTTGAAGCTTCACTAGAAATTTCTGACTACTGCAAACATTTGAATCAATCACTTCCTCTAAATTTCAATCTCTGGATAATAAAAAAATCAATGTTTCCATTTATATATTTTTACCGAACTATGCAATTTATGTATTGAAAAATTATACAATTCCAGTTCTTTAAATAAATAATAATTACAGTAGGTAGGTGATGAATGAATGCCAGGTTTCATATGAATTTTATAAAAATAAAGAACTCGGGTGTTCTTATTTATATTCAATTAATTTATCTTCAGGAATTTATTCTATTCATATAAGGTATATGTTGAAAATATAGTATTTATTTTATGAAATAATTCTGAACATATTAGCTATACGAAATATATTCTAAATTACATTTTAGAAAATATATGCTATATATCTACACTGAAATTCAGAATATTACTATTCATATAGATGAATTTAATTTTTTTTTGAACAAGAGATCAAAATTTTCTATTTTCGACTTACCTGATATGTCATCGTCTAGAATTTGAACGGGCCTCTTTTTCAGAGGGCAATGTGAGTAATTCTTGGCCATGATTGTTACAGGCATATTGTCCAGCATATCAAGTTAACAACACAAATAATCCAAGTTTATCCAAATGTGAAGAACACCAGTTAATAAACATTCACACACGTAATCACGCACTATATAGCAGAGAAGAGTCGAGAACGTCTAACTACTACTAAGGTAAAAGTTAGTCTGAAGTATGAAGTTCCCGTCGCCAGAATTTCTATCTAATACTCGTTTCCCCCACCACCACATAACATGTGAATCCACGTGCCAGTACACCAATAGCGCACAATCTGTAATACAGCACCCAATCGGAAGCTAGTTAAGAGAGGGAATACAGGTGTGCTTCTGAATAGATCAGAATTATATTTCTGTAGGTGCTTTACCTTACTCTATTGTGAAGCACTTTATTATTGAATTTTTTTATTGAATTTCCAACAACACGTTTGAATTCTTTCAGGAGGAATACAATTGTGCATATTATCTTATTTCTTAATTGTTTCATGTTACTCAAATTGGAGACTTTAATATCAGTATAGACGACTAACTTCAATCAGACACTAATTTAATTGTATAATTACTCTCGGTAATCATTAGGTCTTGGGAAATCCCAGTTGCCTTCAGCTTGATCCCTCATTATGGGGTCATATAATCCATTACGTATTTCATATCCAGTACCTACACATTAACGGTTTATCAATGGACTCTTATTTTATTAAGCAAATATTGGAATATCAATGTGAACCCCTTACACGGAGAATTGATTTGAATCGTTGACGAACACAATTTCAAGAACTATTTCACGAACATAGATGAATTAAAAAATTATTCGGAGATGCAAAAATTCACGAAAGCCTGGTTTTGATATAGACTTAAATATTCCAAATAGCACTCTATTTATCTATCACAATATTAATTTGCGCATTATAATAGACACTGAGTGTGAGGATTAAATTTAAAATGAGGAATAATCCATTTTCAGTCAAAATCTAATTCAAAATGACATTTAAAACTTTCGTATGAAATTTTAGGATATAAAGCAATGGATTTCAATTCGTGACCCAATATATAACGTCTACGATATGTGTCATGATTGAACTGTTATCTCCAATCAATACAACATTATAATCTATAACGATGAATTACTACTCATATAAAGCTTAAAAATGCGAATATTCGACCCAAATTTCCGCAAATTATTTCCTTGAAGGTATTATAATTACGCCTTGAAATTTGCATGCCCTCAAAAATGTGTCATCATCATCCATTTTCATTATTTATTATAAATTTCATGTCTACGTATGTGGGTATTAATCAAATTAAATTAAGATGATCAAAACTGTATTGTACGAATACGATCCTAATTGATCAAAAATTGTGGTTTTTACTAATTCCAGTTTCAAAAAATTCAAGATTCTACACCAATTATGTAGTAATGCTAATAATGCTGAGAGTACCTAAGTATAGATGCAATAAATTACATTTTTAAATCCAGGACATGAACGAATGTACTGAATGTAATTCGTTTGTTATGATGATTAAGCTGATAGGTGTATTCAAACTCATTCCGCTGAAATTTTCATAACTGAAATTTCGTTTTTCCAATAGTGATGCTATGATTTAGTGAGTATTACATTTGGCAAGCTGAACGCAGCATATGTACGTTATGCCTACACATATGAAATTTCAGATATAATAGATATTGGTGACCTACTAGCAATATTGTTGCGATGTAATTATAAGCATTGAAAGCCAGAGTCATTAGTGTATATTTATGTATTTCTCAATATGTGTATATCACGTCGTACTGAATTCAATTCAACTGAGTCCCGGAACCGTAATATACTGCGAAACTTACCAATACCTCTTATATGTTCTCAAAATTATAGAAGGGGGTTATCTAGGTTGCTTTGCTAGACAATGTGGATTTTTAGTAGATATATTATACTTTTCATACGTTTTCATAAGCTTAATTCTGAAATATCTAGGTACTAGTAGGTACAGTGAGGTAGTTCAAAAATATACGAATATGTTTTTATTTAATATGTTCACATTTTTATACAAATATTTGGTTGATACATGTGTATTGACTTGACATACGTAATCGCTACATACAGAGAAGGGGAGAGTCGAGAATGTTCAACACGTTCATAGATAAATAGTCATAGGATTTTCGACAATAACGGGATCAGGTAAAAGGAAACCTCATATTTTCAAGTAGATATAATGTTTCCTGAATTTTGCATATAGAAAAGTAGGTTTAAAAGTAACTTGTATATCATTGAGCATGACCTTGACAACCATACACATGATTCGTTACAGTGAGAAAGTACGGGGTATGTTGCAAATATGGGAAAGTGAATACGTTATGTTTTTCTGAGCAGATGTTATTATCTAAAAACCATCGAATTCAGGAAGATTAACACAAATGTTCTGTTTAAATTCCCGATCCCTTCAGTATCGAACATCGACGAACAGTGCAATTCGGTATAGGTATCTAGGCTAGTTCACATACGTGCTTTCTAGTGTTATTCTATATCGGAACAGGGTGGTGCGCATGGAAGCAAGGATAGAGAGGCACGCGCGCGACAGCTGCAAAACCGAGACCGTTACGCCAGTACAGCACCCTCCACATAGGGCTGCCGACCCTCCCTTTAGCACTCTGATAACATCACATGTGTGCAGAAATGTACTAAGCTGGTACCTCACTACCTTGCAATGAAATTTATTTTATCGTTAACATGAGACAACATGATATGACATTCAATGATTCCAACGCTTATTTGAATATTGATAAGAGTAAATAACATACATTTATCGGCTTCAATATCAATGTGATTCAATTCATCGAGAAATCTTATTGGATACACAAATCGCTGCAGGTGCAAATGCAGCTAAGCATCCAATAAACTGAATTCCTGAATTTGCGTAGCTCATAATACCTATATACCTCATTCGAAAGCATGGTTTTCCCCAGTACCTATTAAATTGATATAATAAAATAAAATACTTCACTTTGTTTTTATCCCACATATTATAGAAACAAATCCTGGCTATCGTTGCGACATCAGCGTGTCATCTTCAAACGATACTAATGCATATTTAATACTTTTTTCTGATTTTACATTCTATAATGATTATAGTTTAGGACGAAAAGGAGAGATTAGAAATTTTTCCGAATTTTTTCCAAAAATAGAAATAGAAAATAAGATTTATTCGAAATGTCTGTTGAAGAGAATTTCTGAAACTCTATGACTCACTTGAACGTCAGTAGTTATACCTCATATTCCTTCCTCTATCGATGTCGAAGAATGTTACTCTATTACATTGGTGCTATATTGAACCGATGTCGGGGAACCTAGCCGGCTGAGCGGTTCACCTCAAAATACCACGATTTAATCATACTTACATTAAATCGTAATCGACACCGAATTATCGAATGCATCTAATCTGGTATGGGATTGATTTTACCGCAGATCATCACAAACCTCTATAGCAAAGGTATCAATTTGACAGTTATTGCATAGAGAAAATCGAGTTCCTGTATTACGAATACCTACTTGAAACATTCAAATAATAAAAATCGTTCAGAATAGGTTTCCTCATAATATATAAGTCAGGAGAAAATTGCAAATTATACATGCATGATGTCAAATTACAAAAAAAAAACGAAAAGATGCAACAATATGAATTTCACATGAACACGATTATATTATATCATATTTTATATTCATGTAATATTATAAGAATATTCCCAAATTTTTTCTCTAATATTGACAAGATTTGACAACATTTCATATCATTAGGTGAATTGTTGCAATGATTGAAACCTCCAAAATATCACGAACTCATAGTAGTCTTTCAGTTGCTTTTCTTAACGAAAATGTCAGTATTGTTTCTGGTTGAGTAGTTATGAACCTATTTTTCGAATATTTTTAAAATAGGAAGGTACTGTGGTACAGAAAGCCATTGTGAAAAATTCAACATTGACTCCATAGGTGTCATCAAAATTATCCTCATTCCTCGATTTTGAAGCTTTTGAAATAGTGATAATTTGCTAAGGTTGAATACATAAATATGATTCAGAAAAGCAATAGACAAAGTAACGTTGAATAATTAATTTATATACAATACTTTCTTTTTCTACTGGAAGATTACCAAAAATATTTGGAGACCAGTTTGATTTTCATGTAGTTTTTTTGTGAATATACTCAAAATGTTTTGAAAAGTCAACAAATTGTTCACCTGTAATACTAAATATTTGATATTTGTTACAAAATCAATTCCCGCATCAACAGTTTTCAGAGTTTCGGGGTCTTAAGTTTATACTATTTTGTTTTTGTTGTTATCAATATGGTCTTGGTTTTCAAAATATTTAATTCCTATTCATTCAGGTTCATGGATTTGTTCATTTTCATTGATTATTTTATTCAGTGTTATGTTCAAATTTGATTAGCTATACGTATAATGTCATGATATCATCAGCAAATGTATTGACGAACTCACACTATAACACCCTTATTCACCGAAAATACACTCCTCAGTACTGTAACAGTATTTTTAGTAGATGAGGGTGAATTTTTCTTATTTATAATATTATAGTGTATCCACAGTGTGAACTCTTCTATTATAACGTATATTGTTGACGTAGAGGTTGACACCATCAATTTGTATTATATAAATTGGGGGGGGGGGGGTCGTATTATATTTCCTGTGAAATATCTTTCTTGTTTGATACTTTATCTCTTACTATTACTCTTTCTTTCCGAACTTGCAAGTAGTCTCTCATCCAATCATAAATCTTATCCTCTATTCCATACATTTTAGTTTAACTACAAAATGTTTCTGTCAATTGTTTCGAATGTTATTCTTAAATGAAAGAAGACAACTATCATATATTTGTCTTTATCTAACTCAGATTTTAATTTCACAAAGGATTCTTGCGTTGCAGCCTCACATGAATACTTTATTCGTTATGATTTACATTGCCACATGGTCCAATTTTATCGATACTTTCAATTCATTCAAATTATCAATTTTTTAGAATTTTCCTGCACCTAGCGACTTCATCACGAAAATGTAATTTTTACTCCTTCATTAAATTAACAATAGTATTTATTTGTTTCACTTTTTTTTTAATCATCAATTTCATGACAAAACGTATATCGTTGGAAGAAACAAAGAATTCATACGGACAGGTTATCTCACCGCTGATACCTTTCACTAACATCTTTCTTTTTATATATTTCTTCAGTATCCATACGTACCAAAACTATGCGATAATTACCTGCATTGGAGATGAAAAAATCGTTTAAGATAAAGGTTCTCATATCATATCTCAGTGTGGATGATTCAGGGTAAATTCCAATCATATGAAAAGTGATGTTAAAAAATTCTCTCAGAACTCTTTGCTCACGTCTTTGTTCAAAAGTTAGGTCTTGTGCAATTGTAATACCAGTACCTTTCAATTTTTTTCGTCATTTTAAAATGTCTTCTTTTTTCAGGTAAGATATGAATTCAATCTTAACGACTTTTGTTTTTGATTTATTTAGGCAGTATAAATTATTCAATTTAACATCAATATCTAATAGTTCTTTGAGTTTTTTCGTAACAGAAGTAGCAGAAGTTTCTCCCGAGCTCTACAGACCAAATATCAAAATATTATTTTTCTTAGAGTTTCTTTTTAGGAATTCCACTTTATTTTTCAATATTTGATTTTCAATTTCAAGATTGTTAGTTTTCTGTTTTAGCTCTTCTATTTCAAACAGAAGTCTGGTTTCACTAGATTCTATGACAGATTTTATTTCTGTTCTGTTTTCAACAATTTCCTCTTGTAAGCTTGTTATGGCTTTCAGTGTTTGTGATTCCATTATTTGTGTATGAAATAGTAATATATCTAGTGTATGGTCTCCTTTGGATATAGATTAGCTTTATTTGCGTCGATACCATCTATCAGCACCAATTTTTTGTAGCAAAAACAGTCTCGGTATTTCAAGAATATGTCGTTCGGTCTATTTGTGCATTGATTCAAAATTACCAAATCCTAATAATATTAACTTCGATGAATTTGTACTCACTCAATTGTCCTTCACTTTTTGAAGAGATTGCTATAAGTTTCACATTTAGGATTGCACTTTTTACCACCTTTATGGATCAATTTCAATTCAACGCTGCTGCTCGTGTTTGGCACTCTACAGTTCAATCATGATCTTTTACTTTTTCTTTCAAAGCACCCTCGAGATGATTTTTAGAATATTGTATAATGCTTATCCTAATGCACAAATTGTATCTTAATTCTGTATTTTCCTGTGATCTACCTGTTTTGGAATTTCCGATGATCTCTTACTTTCAACTGTAATCTCATTAGCCCTATTGTAGTTCAGTTCCTATTGAAATGTTTATTGTTTACTTTATAATTTTGCATCTGTTCGATAATGATTTAACTATATGTTTTTAGGATTTTCACTAAATTAGTGAGAAAATATCCACATAAATTATTTTTTACTGAAAGGGTTATTATACCCACTATAGTTTCCATGGCTTAGATATCTAGAACTTGGAAAAGTATAACTGATAGAATGGATGAATAAGAAGTTATTAATTGCTTAATTATTCTTTGCCTAATTTTATATTTTTAGCTACAATATTTATCTGAAGCTTGCACTTAATGCAACATATTGGTATGCCAAGTTTCCTTCCAAATTCAAGATTTTGATGGAAATAATGACTGATTTCAGGACTGTGTCAATCCAATTAATTAAGGGGGAAGTTCCCAATCATTTTGGCGGAAATTCACATTTTTGGAAACCTATAATTCGTTATTAGAATCTCCTGAATGTAAGACCAATTTTGAAATTAATAGCGCAAAAACAAGATTCATTAACTATTGTATTTAATCTCATTTGCTTCCGTTTTTTAGTTTAGAATCACCTCTTATGTTGAAATTTTCTTTCAGAATAACAGGAGTTTTTGGTTTTGCATTGATCAGTGAATCACTAGTGCTTATGTTGCTATTGGCATCATATACATCTATATTGAATTCAATATTTATGTTGCTCAAGATGTTATAAATTTCAGTAATATGGAATGGTTAAGATCCATCACGAAGAGCAAGTAATAATATTTACCGTCATAATCCAAATTGCAGACAAAAATTTGCACTCCACATGTTTTAATATTCCAAACTCACGTTTTGGTCTATTCTCATAATTTTCTGAACGGACCTGCCTGGTTTCTCATGGAAACGAGAGGGAAATAATATCAGGTATAATAGTATGAAGCAAGTTCCGGCGGCCAGATGTAAGCACGGGATAACCGATAATTGTTCAAATATCGCATCTGTCCTATAAAAGGTGTTTGTAACTACCTTTAAAGTTGCTTTCATTTCGTCACCCTCCTTGTCATTTGATAGCCGATACTTAACCAGGAATCTGATGTTCTGTAATTATACCGTTTATAGAGTTAACTACAAGCATCTGACTTGCGTAACTCGGGGTGTTTAACATAACTACTAGTTACTGATAGTTAATAAGACTTGTCGGTGCAGATGATGTATCGATCACGGCACAATCGTACAATGTCTTTTCAGTTTATCACCATGTGTGAGTTAACTACTGATTTCAAGAATTTCTATAAGCACGTTTGAACGGAAACGGGCATACAGGATGTGATATAAGGACTTTCCGATAACCGTATATCGGATAGGAATCAAGATTGACATTATTGAACTGTTCCTCACCGAACAACGCATTTATATCATCATTTGTTTCACCACGTAGCTACATCCGAGTTATCAACTGGATATAACCTTATTTATAGTAGTTATAGTAGTATTTTATTCGTGCTAATATACAGTGCATTCACATGAGCCAAAACAAATAGGAATACATCGGTATTACGGAAGAAATATAAATCATCTAATTACGAATTCACTGAAGCAATTAGGGCAGATTAGGTTGAGAATAAAATACAAAAATTTTAAATGATTGTAAATCAAGTTATTGAAACATACAATTTATAAGTTACATAATTAATGACGAATGACGTGATCAATAAATAACATGAGTGCAAGGTGAAAAGTCCCTGAAAGATAAGGCAGATGGCGCCTCAATCGAAAATCATATATGACATTTGTGATATTGTACCATCTTTAACTAGAACGCATTAAAATTTACAGACTGATATGTAATTCTGTTCTGTTTTGATGAACATCGAAAGCAACCTTGAAGATTTTTGTAAACACGGAAAAAATTAATTAAGTGTCTTTACTAAAAACTATTTCTTGCTTTGAAAAAACATTACGCAAACCAAAGCACCGCTTGTTTGAACATTATGGGGACTCTTCATCATCGCTTGGAACGATTACTGATTTTTCGTTGTGGTAGTATGACCTCAAAGGACGCCAGAAGTTCTGGTCGTTCAACTGAGGTTGCAATGCCAGAAATCGTCGATAAAATCCATGGTACGATATTGGACGATCGGCTAGTTCCTGCCAGATGGTTGCCTCATTTGCCATTGAGAACAAGCGCAACCGTGTGACAACTTCGAAGAAGTGTTTGGCTATGTTCATGCGCGATAAGGACATTTTGCGTCGTTTCGTAACCGTGGACAAAAATATGGATTCATCACAATACACCAGAGACCAAAGACCAGTCGAAACAGTGGACTTGTCGTGACGAATCGAATCCGAAAAAGTGGGTTTATCGGCCAACAAAACAATGTCGACAGATTTTTGGAACACACACGGTATCGTCCATATCAATTACCATGAAACGAGCAAAACTGTCACCAGCGTCATTCACCATATTCCCAGATTTGCCTCACTGCGATCTTATATATTCAAAAACTTGAGAAAATAGCTTGGCGGAAAGAGATTTGGCTCCAACGATGAGGTCATCGCTGGAACAAACGCCTATATTAGAGGGCTGCCGAAATCGCACTATTTGGAAGTGATCGAAAAAATAGAAAAATGTTGGACGAAGTGTTTCAGGCTAAAAAGAGATTACATTGGGAAATAAAATAAGTTTTGACCAAATAAACCATTTCTTGTTCCATTTTCCAAGAGCTTCTCACCTCTCCTTCGTATAGATAAATATAAGTGACTATATAACGGAAGCTCCCGGGAAATCCTTGGTGCTATACACGTTCAAACGCTCTGGAGATATTTAATGCTACCTTATAAGAGATGGAAAGGGTCTTCGATAGGTTTGTACTGAGATTGTTCTGAAATTGTGGAAACATATAGAAATATCATGCTCTTTAAGAATTAACGAAATTCCATATCGAGTAGTTGTGTAATTTTAGCCGAGGTGTATATCATTATGGCATTTTGAATAATCTAACGAAAGAATTTATGGAATGATAAAACAGATAAAAGGTGCGGCTGGCATGAGTTAACAGCTCTATGGACCAAGGAATTTGAAACCGATTGCTTCTGAGCAGGATGGTTGCAGGAATGGATATTGAGGTATCTATGAGTTTTCGAAACACAGAATGTCCCAACATAGCGCCGGTCGACTTACTAATATATCCAGGGATGAGACTGAATATTCCGATTCAAAGTAAGTGAAGCGAATATAAAGATGCAATGAATTTAATTGATTAGGGAAAGGGATAAGTTTTTCGCCACCTTCTTGTTCAATAACAAAAGTGTCATTGACATCGACAAATCTAAAACCACCCTTCCAGCTTGAAAACAGATGAGTCAACAGCAGTTATTTTACGATGATTTAAAATCTGTACATCTTTTTCTCTAACGGAAATTTCTTTCTTTGTGCCGAAATCAAGAAACTGTATCGAATCAAATTTACCAAAGCTTAGGAAAATAGTTTATTAGCAACATCGGAGTTCAGGGTTCAGTGTTATAAAATTTGTTATCCTTACCGACTCAATGTAAACGCAAGTTATTGAAAAATTAAACGAGCTCATAATATTTTATTAACGGTCTGGAATGTATCTGATAAAGATTGCGTTTAAGAACGCAAATGGTCTTTTCATTGTATACAAGCAGTTAAGGTGAGATTATTAGTATTTTATTCAACTTTTATTGTAAACACAGGTGTTCTATTTGATTCAATATCAAAACTTCTTTCCTACTCGTTCAAGAACATGTTTGATCCAACACTTCAGCAATAATTGCAAAGAAAAATCAGCGACATGAATAATAAAAATTATAATGATAATGGTCGTAAATGGACATAAAAAGGGGGCTAAGAGCACATTTATATCACACTCCCTTCCTAACTACGCACATAACAACCTGCTTCTATCATTCAAATTGATAATACTCGTACATACACATAGGGATCATTATTAAATCAGGAATAACCTGATGTCTCAAGGTATTCTCAACCACCAGCCAGTAACAATTGCACCGAACTTGAACTACAACATCTAAAAATATTCAGATAGTTATTATTGAATAATAAGATGTGAATTAGACATAGATCACACAGGCAATAACATATTGAAAATTAATTAACCAAAGAGATATGTCTTTTCTCATCATTAGTTATTAACAGTGGCGTATCTACTTCCGGTCCGGTCAGTGCAACTGCCTGGTAATCTTGATTTTTTTTCGCTAGGCAAAAAAGATTTGGATATGACCATGACCGGAAGACACAAGTGTTAACTACGTCATCGGTTACCAACTCGTGATGAGAACCTTCCTGTGTGGTTAATCAATCATTATTGAAGCGTTGATTTGTGTTTTATTCATTTTTTATAACTCAATTATGTAAAGAATGTACATGTGCAGTAAACAGCGAAATTTTATAGTAATAATTATTGCCTCCTCAAAAATATACAGAATGTCCACCAACTTCCTGTCAAACATTAATAATGAGAGTACAATAGGCGTAGTTTAATTAATATATGTGGGGGTGGTTGAGTTCGGACCAGTTTTAGGGGAAGTTTTGGAAAAGTGCGGTATACGGAAATTTGCAGTGCAACGGTCATATTTTGTTAGGAATTTCTAGTAAACAGTTTTCAGGTAAGTGAGTAGTCAGTTTAGGTCGATAAAAACCAATAATTGTATATGAAGAGAAAAGGAATGCAGTGAATATTCTTATCAATAATTTATTGAGCTATTACTAAATTTGCGCTTAAACTAAAATCTTAATGGAATTTTCCTGTTTTATTATCACCCAATAAGCAATTTCGGTGGGTCTTGTTATTTTATTTTCTATACTCATTGTTGATAAACTACTGGAATGGTTTTGAATCATAGTACAACGCTCATATTTTATTATCCTCACAGCAAAAAATTTCCTACCGCATTAGCTGATTGGCAGAATAAGAGTAATTTTGGGAAGTTTGTGATACCTAATAAGTGTCTCGATGTATGTCTTGTTTGATACCACTGATGTTAATTTTGTTATTTGAATCTTTGCTCTTTTGGGTACGTACGTTTTGGAATTAACGTTTCAGCTCTTTTCTCATTTTATTTTAAAATCAGGCAACATACTGATTGGTAAAACGAGGAACTACTTGAAAATGGAATTAGAAATAATTGTCTAAAGAATTTAACATTCGTTGGCTTTCTGGTCAGATCCGAATTTTCAAATGAACGATTATTGCATTAGTTATGGAAATATCCTTCAGCGTATGTCTAGCATATTTAGATGATCCCCATAAAAATAATATTCTTCTCTCCAAAAGGTCATCGGTAACGGCATTTCATATTTCAGTATAATTTAGCTACTTTTGAATTCTAAAGTAAATTGGGCTATAAGTTGCAAATTTCTCTAATAGAGCAATACAAATGTATTAATGGGAAGTATGTGACTTTTCCGAAGAATGAAGGAAATTGAAGATTATCAGAGGTAATACAAATTTGATGTTCCATTTAAATTGGGAATTAAAAATCTGAAATGAACAAATTTCCGAGGTTAATTATCGTGTTTGGAGATACCAACGTAGAGTGATGGGGAGGAAATAGTTATGTCTATAATAAATTGTTATTCAAAGTATACAAATGGCCAAATAAAATCAATTGATAACTTCTAACATTACGTGAATTGATCTATGTTGAATGTAACATCAATGTAGAATATTAAATAAAATCTAGGTACTATGGAGGCTATAATTATTTTTTGTTTGCTTCAGATCAGAATATTCCTGAATATTGTTCACTGTTTTCACGGTTTTTGAATGGCGTTTTTGTTAGTATGAATCAGCTATTTCGATTTTGGGTTATGAGAGATTTTCAAATGAAATGAATCTGAACCTCTTTAAGAAAGAGTTCAATTGGAGGAGAACAATATTCTTTGAAGGGAATGATGAAGAAGATTCTTCGGTTATGGTTTTATTCAAAAACATAGCAGCTTCCCTATTCTCATCTACAAGCAGTTTAAGAAACACTGTTTTGGGAGATATTGAACAACTTAGATATCCTATGAAGTAATTATGAAGAATTTTAGTAGCATCATTCAAGGATATCGCCTTGTTTCCAACTCAATTGTGAATATCTTCCTCTACGGAATAATATTTAACTGAAGGGTTTTATGAATCTAAACTCTAAATTCGAAAAATTATTTTGACGATCTAGCATTTTCCGGTGTATATATAATGTTCAAAATAAATTGATTATTCCAAGTTAGTAAGGGGCGTAATAACGTTGAAAACATAATTCTTCACATTGAATAATAAGTAAATAAGAATTTCTCCATATGGTTGTAAAGTTTTTACTTGCATTTTATTTCATCAACAATAATTGTAGCAACAATTCTCATAGTCAGATGATTCATCTACCTATATTTGAATAATGCTTGAGTTGCTATTCAATAGTTGATAATCTTCCTTGTCAAATAAAAGTATTCCCTTGTAAATCATGTAAACACAATTACCTGTAGTTGTTTTGATTTGTTTATATTTGCAGATAGTATAAGGAGTCATGCTAAATATGCACAGAAGAGAGGTTAAAGATTAAACTTCGAACTATGACTAATTTAGTAGAAACAAGACCAAACAGGCATGTACGAACGTAATATTGTTCACTGATCACGTCGTCTAAAAAACAACTTATTAAATCAAGGGTGCTATGGAAAGTCCGACCAGGTGTGTTCTAACTTGCCGACCTGGTTTTTAACCAGGTGCTCTAAATAAAAATAAACCACAGACCCTTACACCCTTTACTGATTTTTTCCTGTATAATTTAATCTCAGACGATATTGAATTCTTCTGTATTAAAAACAAAGGATGTGATGTTTTTATCTTTCCGATTGTTTTCGACACCGTTTGAATCGATCTCAGATATTTTGTTCCATAATTAATGACTGTTATTATGTTTTAACTACATGTAAACAGAGATCTTATCGAGGCTATTGAAGACGGTTAATTATTATTCGGTAGTCAGGTGTTGACAATGTGCTTCATCAGGAAAATGTTAAATGCATACTAATTTGATTCCTGTTGACATACTTAAATTATATCACAGTTGTTAATTAGAGCGATTTTGATTTTACGTGTTAGTTTGAAGAATAATTCAACAGAACTATTCTTTTATACATTCTTCTATTTTATTTATCTATTTATTTAGTATATATGACCAACAGGCTTGACCCAATGATAGGATAAACAATACCGAGCAACACCGGTTACTGTTATAAAAAAAAATAACACCAGATACAAATAATGAAGATAAACTGATTCAATTGATGGAATAAGTGGTAGCAAAAAAAATGGCTGATTATACAAAAACGAGACTGAGTACTATAGAAAAATGAGTCACATTAAGAACAGACATAACAGTGAAGTTGTTGTCATGTCAAATATTAGACATCTAGATATTACATTTGCATCAGATTCAACGTTGCAAAAAGTTGAAGGTTAGCGAGAAGATAATCTAGCAACAATAAAATTTAATTTACCTTATAAATAACTGCAGTCAATATTATTATCAACAATACATGAAGGAATATTGAGCTTATCATTCTTCTTCTTAATTAGTGCCTGACAATGAATGATGATAATGATAATTGAGGATTAGAATCTCTTTTAGGAAAGTTATTGCAAGTCCTAAACCAGAGATATTTCAAATAATCACGTTGAATGTTTTCATTGATGTAATATGGAATTCATATTGAGGGTTTCAAATGAGCGAAGCATATTTCAGTTTTGGTCTTACCAATGAATTGAATAGTGTTTGTAGTACCTCTAAATTGTTGAAATAGTTAGAATGCCTAAGTACACTATCCAAAGTTCTATTGGTTTCAGCACACGTATCATTTATATGTAGATTAAAAGTGTACTGATAAAGAAAACCTAAATCCTTGAGTGAGTACTATGGGTAATGATTACTGAATCTAGAAGATAATCGAAGGAAATAGGATGGACTTTACTACTAAAGCTAACAACACAACATTTACCAATATTCAGACTCAATCTATTGTTGCTGCACCAGTGAAAAATATCATATCATTTTGTAGTGCATAGCAGGTCATTAATGCCAAAAATATTTTCAAGTCATCAGCATAAATTAATTTCAAGCATAAGATGGTTTCAGCCAAATCATTAATGAATAAAAGGAATAGTAGAGGACCAAGGTCTCAGCCCTGAAGTACACCTGATTTATCTATAAATGTATTCGATCACTAATCATGATATTGAACAAATTTTGTTCTATAGTTGAGGTAAGAGCAAGAAAACGTTACTAATGAAGTACTAAATCCAATAGATCTGAACTTGCTCAAAAGAATAGTGTGATCAAGTTTATCAAAGGCCTTCGAAAAATCTGTGCATTATAATACGTCAGCTTGTACTTGCTTATCAAGAATATCAGCAATATACGTGCTTAAGCAAGCAAGCTTTGAAACCACAGATCTCTGTTGGATAAAGTCATGTTGGTATGGTGATATCATTTGCTAAAAATTACTATAAATATAATGATACAGACACATCTCAACGACATTCGATAAGTCAGACAATATCGCGATTAGACGATGAATGAGTATGATATCAACATCGCCAGATTTGTGAACGGAAACAAGGTTTAAGGTCTTTAATAGCAGTTACAATTTCTGCTTGACTTATTGATACAATTTTTTTAAGCGATTATGTAATGCTGGTTAAATCTGGAATATTGCTGAAAGGGTTATTGTTATTGGGTTCAGAGTATACACTGGCAAAGTATGTACCGAATGCTTCAACAAGTTCTTCGGAATCACTTAATAGTTGTTTCTTTGAAACGGATAGAACCAGGAATTCCAGTCGTGCCTTTTTTTACCAAAAAACTTCTGTATCCCAAGTGATGGAGTTACCGATATTCCCTAATAGAGATTAACTTTCTTTATTCGAATTTTGGTCAAAGATCTAGTCTTATTTTTATGTCCTATTAGATAGCCACAATTTTTATTTTGGAATAATGGTTCATTTGAATCAAATACCGAATATAACATACTATAAAATTCAGAGCAAGCCTCATTAATATTAGAGTCATTCAAAATCGACCAGACACTTTCAAGTAACATATTATATAATAGCAAGTATTTCTTTTCTCTGAAACTATAGATGTTAATTTTCACTCATATATTTGTAGTTTTGATTATGAGGTTTACACAATGATATCTCAATCAAAAAATACTGCGTGGACCGAATCTTCTCTAACCAACGGAGCATTGTCCCCAAACATGACATGCGTAGTTAGATAATACTAGGTCAAGTTAATTGTTGGACTGTTAGCTATATTATTGTATTATTTTAATTGCAAGAAATTCATAAAGTTTCTTAATAACAAATATAATTTATCAACGATATTCTCATTTATGAAGGAAGGTACGTTAAAATCACCTAAAATTAATAAGTGCTAATAAACTATGGAAATTTCCTCAAGATGGTTCAGTAACATTTATAAATCTTCAGTTGGCGGTAGGTATTTTTGGAAGGTACAAAAGTGTAAGAAGACGTAGGTAATAGCAAGATATCTTCAAATTCAAATATGAACTGTTGAATAATAATTTTAAGAAACTGAATCATTCGGCTTAACGAATAAATTATGCAATCAAGATAAATTTGAGGCAAATAGAATTCAGGGTATAAATTTATGACCCATATTCAAATAGATTCGTTTATTATTTAGTGCTATATTTTCAGGTCCATATTCATACGCGGAGTTATTTATTTGGTCACAACGTCCAAAATGATAATATAATAACGTAGAATATAAGCTATCTTTTGTTTTAATTCACAGGCGATGAAATTCAATGAGAAATCAAAGTTTCCGAAAGTATTTCGGGTTATACTAACACTACTGTATGCCAACGTTCAACCAGTTGTTACAGGTGTCATCCTCATGGCAGTATAATAGGTTCTGAGACTTTAATTGCTGGTTCCATCACGATATTTTCAAAATGACGTCGATATAATGTTTTCCGAAGATTCATATTTTTCAAAGGAGAATCTTCTAAAATCCACTTAAATCATCACATAAGTCACTATCTTACCAATTTTTGCAAACCATTGCTCCAGCCTTTTCCTTCATTCGTATTCGCGCAATGTAAATGTTCAGAATCTGGAAGAAGCTATGTGAACCATGAACCTATGAATATCGATCAGTCTGAGAACCTGTTTCAGCCTCATAAAAGGCTGCACTCGAGCTGCGTCTCGCACCTGAAGAATGTAACCCTTCCCTACCGAGTTGCGTCCGGCGGCCATAAATATTATGCCAAAATGCGTCCCTTGGTTATTCCAAATCATATAGTTCGACGGTTTTATAATTGAAAAGAAATTTTTTTGGAAATGTTAGCAAAATTGTTTCATGAAACTTGTTAAATAAAACTAAAAGCTTGTTGAAGATAATAAATTCATTCATAAAAGGGAGCATACTGCATAACAAATATTCATACCCTACTATATTACAAACTTAATTTTGACAAAAATTATTTCGATACCGCTTTCAGAGAATTCGTTCCAAATTTAACAATATTCTCTAATTTTGATCTTCAATTATTCTTGTGATATTGATGTTAATCCATTCTCAATCTCCTACACTTTCCATCCAAAAATAAACTTACAAATAACCTATTAAGCTAGAATTACCGCTTGATAATTATATTATGTTCTCTTATGTGTTCAGTTTATTTTATTGCATTCAAAAATAAACTCACAAATGATCTACTGAGCTATTACTGCCGCTTGGAGGTAATATATTAGGTTTTCTCATGTGTTCACTTAATATTATTGAATCCAAAAATAAACTTACAAAATAGTAATCCTACAAATCTAGAATATTTGCTTGGAGATAATATATTTTTTTACGTGTTGTTGCATTCAAAAATGAACATAGGACTGCCGTTTGGGAATAATATATGTCTTCTTATATGTTTAGTTGATGTTACTGAATTAAGAGGAAACACCTTTCAAATTTATTTGCGATGCTGTTTTCGTTTCCTGTTACCTCTAATAATTATTGAGTAAGCATTTGAGTAGTCCTTTACTGACCACGGGACGCAATTCGGCTTACGGATTCTATTTACGGGACGCAACTCGGCTATAATGATGATCGTGGAACAACTGCCTATTGGAGATGCCGAGTATGTTGTACTTATTTATTTTCGTCTGCCATGTCAAATACGCATTATAATTGACTTGTATCAACCAATATTTCGAAAACCTGATATATCATATACTTGCAAACCGGTATCCGAGTGGCCATCTAAATTCATCCTGATTGTTTCCAGAGATTTCAAAATATACCATCATCTATGTATTGAGTATTTCTTATCAGGAAATGAGTTTTTAATCAAATAAAGGGTTGCATGAAGAGACATATTCATTAATGGTGCACGATGTATTTACAGAGTACCTACTTATCTTGCGACAACAGACCTTTAAACCTGTTTGATAAGCTTCAAATATCGATATTGTTCAACTTAACAAGTGGATGTATTATTTTGATGTTTGTAACAGATTTCGTTTATGGATCGATTTCAACATTAAATGTACGAGAGAAATATGAATAAGTGATTGGAAGTTGCTTCTAGTTGGTGGATTTTGAAAATAGTTTCAATTTTATTCATCATATGATAGATTCAAATAGTGAATCAGTTTGCAATCAACAGGAAGTATAATACTTTGTACAATTTAGAATTCCAGCACCCTTGTGATTAGATTATCTATTGCCAGCTGGTATCAATAGAATAACGACAAAAATTGAGCTCAATGATTTTCCTTCAATTATTGTTCAATATGACCTGTTTCCGTGCTGCTATATTCAAGCGATGTTCAAACTAACTTTTTCACAGGCGTATTACCTTGATTGCCCAATGAGATACCCATGAGGTTCATGCAAAAGTCGTGTTATTAGAAATTATTTAGGGAATCCTTACATAAGAAGATATATCTACATCATGGACTGCATGATGATCGAACTCAAATCATATTATTTATCATCACAAAGAATTGAGCATATTTCGTATACAATTAGTGAGTAGTTGATTGAGATTTCACATTTTCAATGAGTTTGGACATGAACAGTATAGAATGTAGAAAGTCGTGAGATTTGTTTAATATAATCGAACCTAATCTAATTGGTAATGTAAAATGTTAGTGCTTGAAACAAAACCTTAGGAAATTCCGGCAAAAGAAATATCAAATTTATTATTTCCTAGAATAAGTGTTAATTTGTTTTTTCAACTACAATTTTCGTTTTATTTCTGAACAGTGTTATTCCATTATTGATTGAATTTCTATGCTTTCTATGGATTTTAATTGCTTCTAATGAATTCGAATTGGTTGAAGGATCGTCTCGAATGATACAAACTATATAGTGGAATTAAGGACCTCCTTCAACTTCATCTGATTTTTCATCATTCTGTTCAACGTTCTGATCCAAATATTCCCGTTTGTGTTACATTTAGAATTACCGTTTTACAGAATCATTTCATATTTTCTTGTGACCTCGTATTTTGAGTAAATGTTGCCTATAAGATCAGTGGCGGCTGCTACTAAAGAGCACAAGGGCACGCACCCACCCAACTACCAACGTGCCCACCTAACCACCAAGATAAACACAGAAAAAAATTGGCATGTAATTCAGTGCATTACTTTATTCCACAAGTCACGCAACAGGCACATGCAATTTTAACGCTCAAAGCTATGCTCCGATTAACGTTCTGAAGTGTACCTATTTCAAGTATGATTCGGCTGACTACGATTATCTTCGCCATACGCGCTTATGCCGTCGGTTTGGGGCACAAACCAACGTATCTTCTGTAAACATCTTGACTTCATAGTGTACAGTGTGTGGATTCAATTCGAAGAAGTGAAGTGATGATGGAAGGCAATTTATGCAAAGTCTTTTTTAAAACTCATTCGAGGAAAAACTTTTAATTGAAAAGAAAGGGAGGAATATTCCTGTCCTGATCTTCAAATAAACTACATTTCCACAGGTAAAATTCGAACTTACAATAGAGTATTCAATGAGAATTTCTATCAAAAATACGAGTGGATATGCGGATGTCCAGCAACAAATGAACTGTTTTGTTTTATGTGCTTAATTTTTAAGAAAGAGGTTAGTGCGTGGAATAAACACAGGTTGAGTGATTCGAAACACATCGCAGAAAGGGCAAAGAAACATGGAAATTCCGTTTCTCACGTGAATGCATACATGGATTTTAATGTTCTAGGCAAAGTGAACATACGTGAACAGTTAGACAGTGTTGTTTGAGACATAAAATTAAGTACAACGAAGTTGTGGAAAAAAATCGTCATATTTTGCGCCGGTTGATTATGTGTATGAAATTTTGCGGAACCTTGGACTTGGCGTTACGAGGCCATGACGAGACATTGACGTCGAAAAATCCAGATATTTGCAGCTGAATTAGACGCTGGGCTTGCAATACATATGAAAGGTTCGAGTTCACAAGTGTTTAAAGGCGTCTCAAAAACTATTCAGAACGAATTTCTAGATGCAAAGTTGCAAATTTACAAACAGGAAATATTGAAGGAAATTAAATCTGCAAATGTAATTGCTTTGGAGGTCGATGAAACTACAGACACCTCAAATCATTAGCAAATGGTTGTTATTATTCGATACATGTTTAATGGACGAATTTTTGAATGCTTTAGGCCTTTTTTAAGCAGAGTGGACATAATGCTGATGTATTAGCAAAAAAATTGCTGAATGAATTGCAAACTATTTTGAATTATGTTTTTGTTCTGGGTCTGGTAACAATAAACTAATAGCTCATAGTTACGATGTGGCGTCCGTGATGGGTGGTAAAACAAATGACGTCTAAGCCATTATCAAAAGAACATTCACACATGCACATTATATTGACGGTTACGCGCATCAATTCAATTTAATTATTGAACGAACGGCACAGTGCAATGTAAAATAAAAATTTTCTTCGCAAATTTGCCATCATTTTCAAGCTTTTTCTCGATCGCCAAAATGAGCGGTAGTTCTTGATGAAATAGTCAAACGTAGATTACGACGCACTGTTCCTACAGGCTGGATTCTCAAAAGTCGACCTGTGAACAGATTATTTGAGCACCAGGATTCTTTCAAAGAATGTTTAAACAAAATTATTCACGAAACGGATTCAGTTACTATTAGTGGAGCATTTCTCTACTGGTTGAAAATCGTGTCTCGAAAGTCGAACTGTGAACAGATTGTTTGAACACCAGGACTCTTTCAAAGAATGTTCAGACAAAATTATTGACCAGGATGGAATGGATTCAGTAACTATTAGTGAAGCAAGTGAATGTCTCTACTGGTTGAAAATCATTTCATCATTATTCGAATTAGTCTACTGACAATGACAATCAAGAACGCCATAATGAAGAACCTGCTAGAAAAAGACAAAAACGGCAGCTGGAGATAACAGAGCTGTTATTGCAAAGGAAGTATGTGTCACTATTTTAAACCAAATTAGTAATTTTTTCTTGTGCCCACCCTCTTTCTTAACTCACAAACCGCCACTATGTAAGAATAATAATTGCCATAATCTACCCTAGATGGAGTTGAATATTACATTCAATTCGGATGGAAGAATATGAATAAGTACTTACATTTTTAAATCAAACTAAGTGGTGTATATTCGATTATTTTCTGAAACAGAAAGTCGTAGAACGATCTCGTTTCCATTTTGGTCATATATTAGTTTCACTATTAACAATACGTATTGTGACATCATCAAGGGCGGAAAATCAATTGTACAATTTATTTTTGTTGTTTTCTATACTTGAAGGAACATTCATGATTGGAAAGAGTTGTTTAAAAACTGAATTTACAAAATAATAATGATATACTGATAAACAAAGTGACAGTTGAGTATAAACATTTAGAAAACGATGTATGGAGAAATGTCAATAGTTACTATACATAGCTAAATGATTAAATTATATTGAAATGGTTGTTTACTTCTAGTGACTATGAGCTCTTGATTTTTACAATTGTTTAGGAAGCATTCAGTGCCGATTTGAAGTTTTAAAAGCTTCCAAAATACCTATATATTGAAATTTAGTCGATTCAATTCAATTTCTGGTCTGATCGGAATTATCCAAAAATAATGAACTATTGAAATATTGGAATCCCATAAATTAAAGCATGACAACATTTTGTAAATTGAACGTTATAAGCATAATATTATCTCAGCTAAATGGAGAATCAAAAACCTAATCACATCCTATCCTAATCACAGATCCTATCCTAATCACAGATTTAAGCTCACGTTTGACATTGACGTTGAAAATAAATTTAAGACAATCGTATTTTGATAATTCCAAAAGTTTTATGAATTCAAAACATCGTCAATGGAGTAAATTGATTTTAATTTCACTCATCTAAGATTTCAGGTTCTTTTACATTGAATACGATAGAGTTGAAAGAGAATATCACAACGTCAATTTGAAATTGTAAAGTGTTATTGTCATTACAGATCATATAAATACACGTGAAGGTTGATTGAGATGAGCATGGTACCGGAACAGACTAAGGATATGACGCATACATCATTTGATATTAACCACTCCTTAAGATGGCGAATACATTATGACTTCAAACACGTGCAGTATATTTACCAGATTATTATGCTACTTGTTCTGCTCCAAGGGCTCATTCAAGGAGGAATTAGCCGTAGCCTACTTCTACTATTAACAAATGCATTGTTCCTCTAGAAAATATTACTAATAATTCACGATCGTTTCTACTATGTTGCCGTTTTAAGTAAGTTGAAAACAAATAACGAACAAACAGTTGTTGAAAACGAATTGTTACCTAAATTTCGTAATGATATTCAACTGAATTTATATTTATTGGTTCAGATAAGATAGATAATTACGGAGTAAAGAACAAATCAAACCAATTTTCACGAACAAAGTAGATCAGTAGATTCTGAAACTATCCGTAAAATAATAAAAATATTCAATATTCTTACTGAAGATTCCAAATCCGACTATGAAACAGTACTTTGGTTTCTAAAAATAAATGTTGCTAATAAACAGTAGCAAATATTATAGCAAGAATATGCAATCACAAGTGAAGATAACCTGCTACAAAAAATAGATGTTCAAGGGTTCTAGCGCTGAGGAAAGGCACGCGACTATTGGAAATATGAAGTTAAGCTATTTCGATGTAATATGAGCACGATAATGAATCGAAGAATGTTCAATGTAATGATAAATAAAATCCCCCATTGACAAAATGAAGAATTGACTAGTAATGTTACTGTAATTCATTGAAAACGTACATTGGTAATCCAAATTCTTCTTATCTAACTATAGATTATGTTATTTATCATCATGTTTCTCTATATGACATTCTCTTTGAGAAAAAATCCCTACTAATATCACTGTAATGTATCGAAAACATAAGTTGCTAATCCAAATTCTTCATCTAACTACATATTATAGATATTACAATATCTAAGTTATTGTTATGTATAGAAAAAAAAAAGGGGAGAATGACATTTACATCTTGAATGATGAAGGGATTCGAATTGGGAAGATAATTTCTATAAATGGGATTAGTAAAAATATATTATATAAATGTTCATGTTTACATAAATAGAAAAAACCATCATACAAATTAAATTTTTGGATCAGGAATTACATAAATCAATAGATAATTCAAGATCAGAATTCAATAAGTTATAACTCTTTCTCCAACACGCTTCTAGAAGGTATCTATCCTATAATCAAAGATTAGATTAACGTTTATCATTCTGACAGTCTGTCTAGTATATCAATAAAGGGGCGGATCCCTAGGCTGAGTCATTTCTGATTGGTAGGCAGTGATGGAATATACATTCTGATACAATATGTTGGAATGATATTTTAACGATGAAATATCTAAATAATGAATTAGTAAAATTTTGCCAAATAAAAGATAACTTTTTTTGTGATATCTCTGAAATCATGTAAGAGAAAGTATAGTCTATAGTCATATTCCACCCTCGCGAATTGCTATCATCGCTTTCGGCTAGGAACTACAAGCTTTCGCTAGTGTGGAATATGAGCCATTCCAAACTTGTAGAATGTACTTTCCTGTGTGATGAAACCATTAGCTATAAAGAGAGTAAATCTGTATTCTACTCAATTCATTATTCCATTTGTATTGATCGTGATAAACGATGAAAGTCTATAATCAGTTTGATTATAACTTTACTTTTATAATTTTGATTTTTATCACACATTTATTGATTACTATTAAGCGAACTTTTTGTATCGCTATTATTGATGTGTGATGTTCATTTTGATATCTACTAATGATGATAATTCACACAAAAATCTTCTGTAATTTTATAAGAGTTGCATCATCTGATCACTAGAGAATTCCAGTGATGATCCTAAGCCAAGTGTTGATTTTAGAAATCTCGTTTCAAATCTACTCATTATATCCATGATAATCTCAACTCATTTATTATTAAGTAATTCCGAAATTACGTGTAGGTACTGCTTGTCTTCTAAGGTATGAGAAACAAGCAGATTGAAAGAATAAGAAGATCTTTCAGACTATTTATGTTAACATTCAAAAGCATTCTAATTTTCAGTCGATGTTCGAGCATATTGATAATACGGTTCTTTTGTCCAATGTGTTAACAACTTTTCGAAATCATAATAATAATTGACCATACCACGCTTAGAATGCAGGTACTGTACTCTTGAGCCCAAGTTATAAACAACGATGATCGCCTTCACCTTACATCTGCATTTCACAAAGCAAGGAGACGACTACTTTACATAAATATTCAATATCATGATTCGTGGAGGTTCAATCCCATTTACACCTCTTTATACATAAATAATAATTGTCTATGTCTGAGTCATCGAAGTAATTAATAACAGTCAACACTTTGCGTAAGGAACATCACAGATGCTTTACATTGGAACATCTGCTATCGACTATTAAATTATTAGCTGGTTTGGTGGAATAAATTCATTGAATAATAACAAGGCGTATTATGAGGATCAATTATGTTGCGCATAAGCTGATCGCACAAAATAGATTATATGAATTAAAGTAAAGTTAAGAAGCCCTTTATTCATGAACTTAAATAAAATAATTCATAAACATAAGAAAAATAACTAGTAAAAGTTTGATTTCCATTAATTTAATAAATAAACGTAACTACAGTGTAGCTAAAATCGTAGCTTCTTCAAACAATTATCAAAAATACTTTATAATATTTATTTGAAGAAGCTACGGTGTTAACGAAACTATAGTTACCTTTACTTATTAAATTGGAGAGAAAATGTTCTATAGTTTATTTTATTTAAGTTGTTCATCACGTAATGACTGATTCTATTCAACCTTCATTTATTCTCTACGAATTAACTTCAGAGTTTCAAACAAAAACGCTAGTGAATCTAAACAAATATAAAATTCAACAGAGAATATAAAAATTATTAAATATTCGGTAAGTTAGTATGAAAATGAGACCAGGTATACTAACGAAACTGAGCAAGTAAGCAAATGGAATTGAAATTGTAAATGTGAGATCTATCACCTACCATTGAACGAATTTCCCCGATTTGGTCAAACGGTACTGGTGATTTGAAAACTACTCATGTTAGTCGGCTGAAAAACAATTCATTTTGGATGTTCGAATTGATTGTTCAGATTAAACTATGTCATGTTCAATTGGCAATGGAATAATTCAAATAAACAATGCAACTCTTCGCGTATCTTACGAAAGATGTCAACAATGTCAATTTGTTTCCAAACACCCTAATCATCGAAATTGTAATTTTTGAACTGATTTTAGCCACCTACCTGAAATTAATGGAAACTGTTTCTGCTCGCAATTTTGTTAACCATATGTCTTAGTTCTTGGAGTTTGACGAAAGTCAAACTTTCTTCCCAGAAGCAGCTTCTAGACATTCAAAGTATGGAAATGCATAGAACAATTTCATATATACAACAACCACAACATTGTATTGGAAGCTCATAGTTATTGATAATATCGAGGACGTATGGGATAAGTGTAGATGGAATTTTTCGTGTTGTGAGACATAATAAGAATGGATCGTTATTGTCTGTAGGGGATAAGGGAAACTCCGCCATCTAATTACATAAAACATATAATCCTACATACTAATACTCTTAATCCTACTAACTAAAACGCTTAAATTTTTCTGAGTCTAATAAACTCATTGAGAGTAAGTCAAAGAAAATGATTTTACTGCTGTTATGAAAGCGTCATCTAAGACCATTTGATTAATGTGGTTCCGGGGAGAAGGTTTTATTTTTAGCACCCTTCTATAAGTTCCATCCAGTGGTATAAGATTTTTGGTTTAATCTTATCTACCGTCACCGAATTCCTTCAACACAAGTAGTTGAATACATAATATCCAACGTATATGTCTTCCGAAAAATGGTTACAATCAGTTATTACGATGTGATCCACGCATTTGCAAAGGAAGGAGTGTTTTAGAATAGAAAATGCTTGTGCTATCCTTCATAATATAGAATTTCATAAACTACAGTTTTGGTTGAATTTGACAGTTTCATTCCTATAGAGGATATTACTTTGCATTACAGAGAGGTGCAGCTTTATCATTTAGGTACATACAAATTTGGTACATACGGAACACAAATATTGAAGATGTATAGGGTGTTTCTCAAGTAGAGGTCAAAATTTGAAGGCTTATTCTAAAATCAACAAAAAAAATAAGTTTCTTGTCATATAATGATGAGGTCTTAAGGCAGCCGTCTTGGAAGTACAGGGTGTCAAAAAATAAGGAATTGATTTCCCAACCTTGGTATACATATGTAATTTGTCAGTGGATATGAAACGAAGAATAACCAAATTACCACCACTAGAAATATACCAGTGATAATGGTGTGGATATCATTCATCAAATGTCTGTAGGAGGGTACCGGTTAAAGTTCTTGGTATAAAGTAGGACTCAACAAGGAAATTTCCAATAATACCCACTATTACCCACACAAACATTCAAAGAAAACTGATGTTGAAAACGAGATTCAATTTATGGCATGAGAGTTTTCATCTGAAAATACGTGATTATTGTGGGAGTTCATTATAGCATCTCTAGAAAAATACAGCTCCGGCGGTATACAATATGTGAGCGATAGAATCAACATTCAGTACAGTTTTTTGCAAAATTCAATGGCGGCAGAATACTTTGCGTAATGGTTTGAACATTTGAATGTGGTACGGCTATAACAAGTAATGCTTCAGGACGGACCAACTTAATACACATTGAGATTTCCAACGATTTTCCCAGTACTAGTATTCGGGTATTCTTCCAACTCAGGTGTTCAAACCCTCAGAGGTCTTTCAAGTATTGGACTTTTCTATGGAATGAGTTCGATTTCGAGAGACATTGAAATATATTCCTGAGCATTCTTGGATTTGGAGCTCGATGATTTGGCAAATTTCAATATCAATTCGCCTAGCCTCTCTACCATTCCCATCGGCAAGGCCATGAACGTGAAAATAATGTCCATTTCAGCATTTGAATAAGACCTTAATGAAAATTTAATTATATTAAAATATAAGCTTAACTTGACAATACACAATGATCAAATAAGATGACGGATTCTCTTCATGATTGCTTTGCATGGCCTCCCTAATATATTTACAATTACAAATCGCTATATCTAAGTATCATCAAATTGCACTTGGTCAAATGAATTTAGTTCGTCAACAATCTGTTATGAATACAAAAAATGTAGGGAAATGAAAAATCTAGATAATATAATAGCACATATGACGATCTATTTATAATTAATATTATACAAGGTGATATACAATTTTTCGTTCTTAAGAATGATAGATGATACCCTCATCTCCGCCGCTGATGAGTTTCCAAAGTTCGTTATTGTTTGCCTCATACCTAAACACATATCGAATTCATGTAGCAAGTTTGGTTCAATTTCCTCAAACGATTCGGAAATTAGGAATTAATAACTATTTTTTTAATTTTTCACACCGTTTAGCTCGACAACGGCTGCCGCACGACTCCAGGGTTTTATTACAAAAACCTCATTTTTTCAAAAGAATACGTCCTTTAATTTCTTACTCATACTTGAAAAACAAGCTGAATATTGTTATGCAAGCCTTCATGATCTTGTATTTGGGTAGAGTTGAAATTAGTGTCATTAGTTTTAATCGTCCCAAAAGTGATATTTTTATATGCTACTAGACACGCTACCATAACAAGTTGGTCGGTTTAAGATTCCTATCAATTACCACGAAACACTCTAGGGGCGGAGTATATGACAAATTGGAAACCATGTAATATGAAGATCAATCTTGTTGCTTGTTATTCTTTGCGGGGAAGTGTCCAGAATCCACTGTATTGAGAGTATTGAACATTTTCTATAGTTAGATCGGCGAGGACGTTTTCCATCGAGACTTCTAACTGGAGTGTTTTTGCAACATTTCTTGAAATGTTGAAGCATCGATATATTAGTACATGTTTGTATGTGGGCAGATTTGAAATCAGTGTCAACAGTCTTAATTAAGGCAGAAGATATATGTTGAAGGATACTGTACACGCCACCACCAGTTGGTTAGATGGGGCTTACGTTTTTACACGATAGCAAACAAATGTAATTTGTTAGTAGCTATAAACTAGATACGAGATAACTCATTTGAATTCTATGATTTCTGAATTTACACTTGATATGGAAGGATGTAAGACGGGCCAAACTTCGTGATGTTATTTTGATAGGTAACGTTACCAAAGTGTTATACTCTATATTTCACGCACTAATGATATTATTAAATCAACTGTTTCAGTTGTTGTCCGAAACTGGAACACTATAACATCTTAAAGTGGTTGATAAATATCAGGCTCAACATTTTTATATAAATGTAAAAAACTTCTTTCTTGTGTCTGGTATCAGTCGAAACATATTCCGATCGGTTCTGTATCATTACCGTGTAGGTTGTACACACTATAAATCGATACTGATCAGCATGAATATCATATAAAGGATGATCTTGTCGATAGGAATTCACTGTTATGTTAACCGAAGATCTGTAATTTCTGGAGAATTTTAAGTTATAATCAGATAAGAATATTTCAGCAATTCTTCTCAATTGTAAATTTGAGAAAATATTTTGCATTCAGTTTTCGAAACTCCTATATCATTTATTCATGGAGAATTCAGTGGCGATTGCCCAGAAGCTAACATGTTCTGAAGAAAACTCCTCCGATGTTACGATTTTAATACACTCAGATCTTGAAACATTCTTGCAAAGCATGAAAAGTTACAAGTTTGAACATTATGTTACATGAAATTCAAGTTTTCAAATAGAGTAGTTTCTCGATAACTGCTTATCATGAATTCTGAACTTCGGAATGCTGGACATTTGATATCAGATCTTCCAAACACCGAGGGTTAAAAAAGTGTACCTTAAATTTTAATTCATTAGTTTGAGCCAGTAAATCCTATTCATGAATTATCCATTCTCTCCATTCTGGCTCTATGTACAAAGGGAGTTAAATACATTTGTATATATGTAGAATACTCAATCGAAAATATATTTCATACAATTGTGAGAAGAAGGAAGTATACAAATATACAAAACATATTTGGATGAGGTAATCATAAGTGAGATATCCGAACAAATCTAGACACATAACTAGCTGTCGAATAAGTTGGAAGATTTGGTTTATATAACAAACTAGATTTTTGAAGACCCAATTATAATATTCTTTGAATGAAGAAAGTTATCAAACTTATATATGAATAAACAGGCTATTGAAATAGTGCAGTTTTGAGAAATTTGCATGAGATTGAAAGATCTATAAAGCATGTAGGTACTTGCCTTGTCCGTAATTGGATCAAAGTTTTTTCCACATCGATAAACTAATTCTTCGAATTGCGAAATGCTGCATTGGTTGGCAAACTCATCATCTCAAGTATCTCCAATACTAGAAATCTGGTTGTACCCAATATGACAATTGAGCAGACCAATTAACTTATCTTTTAAAATTAGGCCACCAAGAAACTGGATAATAATAAAATTACCCTTGGGGGGTAGGTCACGTTCGATATATTGGTAGCTTTGTTCGTCATGTAGTTGCAATGTTCAAAGTATATCCATATCGCAGTTGGAACTACAAAAATATGTATATTATTCAAATGGTTCAGTATCCCCTAAGAACTTGTCTTTTTATTCGTTAATATTGAACAAATTGTTGGATATTTCGTGATTATCAAAGATCTGTTTCATTCAGAGGAATAATCAATGGAATCTAGGGTCTTACGAATACCTATAAGTACCGATGACACAACCTACCTCCCCATTCAAATGACATTTAAATTTTTTTGTTTTTTTGTGCATAGAGGAGGGGAAATCTTGCATAGACGCCTCGGGTGCCTGTACCCCCGGGTGTCCTACCGACTAAAACCCCTCCTCCGTGAGGTTGGTTCTCCATCCTGAGGGGAGCCCCACATCACTGGGGTCATTATAGTCCTATTGTGCCCTCACTTGTTTCTACCTCCTCAACAGTCCGGTGTATTCTATGAATTTCACTAGCCTGATATAGGGGATACTTCTGATTTCCTCGGGTGTAGTCTTATCGTCTCCGAGGTATGTCCGACGACCAACCGTATATGCCGTGCACTGACACAGGACATGCATAGGTGTCTCATCTTCCACGCCGCAACCCCTGTAAGTGGGCTGATCTACCAGTCCCATCGTGTAGAGGTGTTTGTTGCATGAGGCGTGTCCGGTCAGGAATGCAACAAGATTCCGTATTTCTTGTCTGCTGAACGTCAGCAGATTTTTCACTCGTTCTGCTGGAGATCTCCCATCAGTCGCTTTGTTGCGACATACGGGGCAGTTCTCTCCAGTAGGCACGGTGCTCTATCTCGAGCTATTATTGGATTACAGATTTCGCTGTGGCATGAGAAATGCCACAGGTTGGCTCTGGTCTAAACATTTAAAGTTAGATTCGTTTTCTCCATAATCGATAGAATACTTTGTGCTATAATAAACTGGTGCCTTCTACACAATTTTCTTTAACTTTCATTCTCCAAATTTAGAGATTTGTATTTAAGGTGTTATCATTGCTTAATATTTCATGTTTTTCCGGTAAATTTGAAATTTTGTTCATGTTCTTCTTTGATTTTCAGGAGGTCATTATCAATATGAATTGAATTTTTACCAATTATTTTAATTGTCAACTATATGTAAATTCTTGGGGTCACATTAACTCTTGTATCTACCATTGACCTATTTCTCAAGAATTCACATATAATTAATACTTGGGTTAAGAATCATTATTAAATAAATTATAAACTGGGTCAAATTTTTATTTTAGAAGATTTTGATTCTTACTTTATTCGAAAAAAAAAATTCACGTATTCTGATTACAATTTGTAAGCATTCGAAATTTCATATTTCATGGATTTATTCCAGGTTTGGAACGTAAATTCCACTGAAACTTTCAACATTGTATGGCTGCTTGGAGGGCAAAAATAAAATTAAGCCGGATTAAGTTCATTACTTCATGATTTGATATTGACCATTGGTTTTGCCTATGACTAGATGAAAGTCATTCAAATGTCACTTCTCAAACTCCAGACTGGCAGATTATAAGTGGATTTCCATTTTCTTAGTTCGTAACAATATAGTGTGTATTGAATTTAATTTGGTAGACAAAGTCGTTTGAAAACTAGGTGTAGAGGTTGCGGGTAGATCAACTGAGATGAACAGATAGACCTAAATTGTTTCCAATTCATTTTGTGATTTTTGGTGCCATGAAGCATTATTTATTACAATATTTATCCTTCAACCGATTATCAGATTGTTCTCCAATGGAAAGTGAAACAAAGATCTCCATGTTAGTCCCTATTTCAGTTTCACGTATTTAGAATCAGTTGTGGAAGTTTTCGGATATATTCACTCTTCATGATCGGGGTCCTAGACGTTAGCATAACTACTCACAAATTATTATTAACAGAGAAAATTCAAACTGTTGTGAAAATACAATAATTAAAATGAACACCATAGAGTCCAGTCAATAAAGCGGGGAAATAAAAAAGTTTCTTATAGGAAGATTGCATTACCTTCTATGAGTCCTCTAGGTCATTCGTGACCAGCAAGCGAAGTGACTAGCCCCCCCCCCCCCCAACACCCCCAAAACTCAAAATTAACCCCTTTCTCATCCCCCATTCTTGAAAAAATTGCAAAATATAGCAAAAGTGAAAATTAAGGACTGAAAATGTTCCCTAGTAGAAACAAAAATTCAGGAAAAATTCTAAAAACTGTGAATAATCTGGTATGAGAAAATTTCAAATTTAGGCGATATTAGCATGTTATTGATTGTTTCAACATTTGCAGGTCTCTTTAAAGTGGTGAAAATAACAACTGTGTCATTTTTGGGTGGGCTAGCCCTCTTGCAAGTGGTAGTTTTCGGCCCAGGTTCAGTATTTTGAATTAAATTCATAGTAGGTGCTTTCTGTATTGTGCATTCTTACATTATGGCAACTGTGTCACAGTTAACCTGCGGAAGTTTTCAATATTAATAATTTCTATTTTCCAAAAATAGTATCATCAAAGTTGTGACGTCATATTTTTATGATTGTCGGGATAATCCAATAATCTGGAGGTCATGAACCATAGTTACTTTATAATAAATAGGCTCATATTACCCAAGTGTGAGTTCATTATAATAAATTGTAATGTAAATATTGTTTCATTCTCACAATCCATGTATGACAGGTACTACCAGTTTCGAGATCTAATCAATTTAAACCTCATCTTCAGGAATATGTAAGTGGATTCAATGAACATATAAATATTTCAGCATGTGAACATTATGAAAACTTGATCCTAACTGATATTTGTACAAATTCAATGTTTTAAAATAATTATGATGATCGGAATCCAATTATCATATACCTGAGGATGAGGTGCAAATTGATTAGACCTCGAAACTGGTAGTACCTAGCATACATGAATTGTGAGAAATGAAACTAACTTTACATTACAATTCACTATATAATAAGGTTACGGTAGGCTAATTAATCTTTAATATGGAAATTAGGTATAGTTCTTCATGTAAATAATTTTGATAGTCAATTTTTCAAGCAACAAATTATAATGATACGTAGAGTATAAAACATAGAGATGTTAAACAAAAATGTTGTCAATTCGAATAAATCTTTAATGGCATGGATATAGAGTAGTATTTGGTGTATTTCCATATCTTCAGTTAATCATTTGCAATATATTAGTCAACTGTTCGCACGGAAAGTTCGCGTGCAATAGCTACTTATACTTTTAATCCGCAAAAGTGGCCAAAAACGAAAAATTGTAATATAAAGAAAAAGTTTGTTATCTATGATAATTCGGAAATCCAAGAAATTGTTTGAAATCATTTCATCTCATCCTAGGTTGATGAATCACAATTAAAATTAATCATTATATTTAGATTCTAATATTTGATGTATTATAACAAGCTGGAGGTGATCAATTGTTTGAGTTTTGAATTATTGCAATCCCATGATTAGTGGTTGATATTTCTGTTCTTTTTATAGATGACAGAAGGAAATTGAATCTTGACAATACTCGCTATATGTCAATAATGGAGAAAAGATTTCATGTGTGGAATACGCAACAAGCTGACCTTTGTTATTAATTTACAAAATATTAAAACATATATTCCATGTAATTATTCACTGAAAAAAATTGAGTGCAAAAGTGAAAGTAATGAATTTAATGTTAATAAAGCAATATTAACGTTCAATTCATAATGAACAATAAACCAACAATTTTCCTAAAAGCCGTATCATTAAATTTATTAAATAAAATTATATTAATCAATTACATCCTACATATACGATCAACATACCAACAAAGCATTAATGGTTGCAACTATAAAAAATGATGAAAATTATCGCATTAACTTTTGCGACCCAGATAATCGACTCCGGTACGCTTAATTCAAGAACAGTACTTCATGCAACTTTTTGATTTCAGCTCTGACCTCAACATTTCACTCTGGTGAATTGTTTGTACAAGAAGCAGGTTTTCATAGAATTAGTCAAGTTGAGTAGAATGATAGTACCTAAAAAATCAATATTTAGGAATGTAAATACGTAATTCGACAACTAAGGTGTCGGCTTACAAAACATTTTCGAGCTGAGTGATATAATAAGTGCAAAGATCATTGGATGCGTTTATAGTGAAATTATAATTTATTATGTATTTGTTTTATCTATAGTACATACACTAATGCAATTTTGAGAACATGCCTGGAAGTGAGTCGATGATAAATTCATGGAGTTGATTAACTTTTGGAATATTATTTTCTTTAGGAAAATTCACTTAAACATATAAATCAATCTATAATTTTCGGCAGCTCATGATCAGCCTTTATCATATTACCAGCTGCACATAGAGTAGAAAAACATCATACTACATAAAACAAAATGGTATATTCTCATTATGAGAATATATTCCAACTAATTCATCAACCATAATGACTATGTTGTTCAGATAGGACTATTTACATGAAACGAATCTTTCATCATCAATTTCATATTGTGTATATCTGAATGAGAATGAAGATTCTATATTCCAACAACGGTAAAATTGGAATAATTCTAATAAATATAACCTCAAGTGTAATATGACTTGGTTCATAATGGAAATAAATATAATGAAGCAAATTATTATTCATGTGTATCAGTACATTACAGTGGAAAATAAAATGTTATATTAATAGTAAGATATTTATCCTGGTATTTTATCCAGGATATTCATGATAAGGGTGACTGATTTATCCAGACATTTATCCTTGCATTAAGTTTAGCTTGTAAAAAATGGTTTTCAATGCACCGTTTAGTGTTCATCTTTGAAAATATTCAATTCGCTGGAGCTCACAAATTCTGTTATTTTTGATATGTTCTTTTTATGAATTGTTTGGAGTAATTGATTATTTTTAAACAATAAAATCTCACTCTAATATCTGTATGGAAAATATTGAATATTGATCATTATTACGAAAGACTATTCGAACTATCTGTACCCAACCACTTTCAGCCCCAGGTGCGTCGTAGTTGAAATGTGGCACTGGAATTGTGTTCAGCAGCCCCAAAAACCCTAGAGTGAGGAATTTTGACTTTCAGGAGATAATATTAAAAAGGTCCAAATATTTTTAATATTGTCTCCTGAAAGTGCATTCAAAGAGATGCATTTCCTCTGTAGAAATGCTAAAATGCACATTAGGAAAAAAAATGGTCAAATTTTTTCTGAATGACTTTCTCAATCGATTAAAAAAAAATTATCGAAATCGGTTCATCCGATTTTTTTTTACTCTGGCCTCTTTTGTGCTTTATTTCCTCGACTATCTATGTTATATTAATGGTTCAAATGAACGCTTAATTTTGTGTGTGTCTTATCGATTTATTTGAAACGCAATCTGAGTAAATCGCAATAACCAGAATGCGAAATGGGCAAAAGAAATGCCTAACAAAGCAAAACAACAGCGCGTCAAAACCCATTTCGCGTTGTGGGTGACGCCTATTACCCACAATGAGTTCTGTCTAATTAGGTTTACTAACTGCTTGAAAAAAGTTTCTAAACGTATCATGGGTAAGTTGCCATACCCACATAACGCGTTATGGACAAAAACATCGGGCAGTGGGCGATTTCGACTATTGTGAATAACATATACGTGTCACACAACGAACTGCATCGATTGATATCTCAAAAAGTGAACATAAAATTTTGTTGAAAATTCTGCAGCGGCCCAAAGTCATAGAGTACTATTCATCTAAGATATTTTCAAGATGCGGCACTTCCGCTTCTACCAGAGATCGTTGACAATTTCGTTATTTTCAATAGAATACTCTACAATTTATTACATTTTTGGATTTTAAGGAAAATTCTAGATACATTTTCTTATCATATCCTATACCTCAATTCAACCATATTACAGACGTATTACAAAGTACTAATGTTAGTACTTCGTAATACGTTTGAAGAAGCTACGGTGAGAGCGAAACTATAGTCACATTCTTAATAAACTTGTGAAAATCGAACTTGTAATAGTTGTGTTATTTAAAATTGATAATGGATTTTCATCATGTAATGGCTGATTCTATTCAAGATTCAGTTTATGGTGGATAAAGCAAGTCTATTTGCTTTTACCATTTAAATTTCCTTAGAAGAAGTGAAAAGCTACTACTCGATCATTTCTGATTGTTCAACACATTAAATTGTCAGCTGTCTTGGAAATTTCTACGTCTAAAAACATCGGGATTTGAATCGCTCCAGTGGTGAGAATTGTGACGGTTTAATGATCCATTTTTAGTAAATTTTGTTTCATCCAACCAAACGATATTATTCAAAAATGAGACTTCTTCAGAATAAATCCTCCAAAATTCACTCACTCGATGGATCCAAGTGTTGAACCATTGAAAATTAATACGGGTGAAACTTATGTCTGCAATATTCTGTTAATTGAACATTTTGATATTCCTGACTCCACAGAACAATGTCTTATAAATTAATTTGGATATGCCGCAAAGAATCCCAAAACGACAATTTCATTATTGGCGTTTATAAGAAATGACTTATTCTTTTGTATTGTTGCCTTGATGGGAGCTACCCTTTTAAGTTGTGTTTTATTCGCTTAACAGTGTTTGCTAATGGTCTTAGTTTTTCTGGATATCGTGCAGTGAATGTATTACACGTTCTTGTTATAACTTTGTTACATTCTCCATAAACAGTAAGTGAATTTAGATGTATTCGTTTATGTAATTTAATGGTATCGTTCACAATAATTTAAAGCTAAATGACATTTCTTCATTCTCTGACAGTCGTATAATTAGCCATGGCCTACTAGATTCATCAATTTTGATACGCCCGCTTGACAAAGGTGGAAAACTAGTATTTTGTAAGTAAATCGAGAACGATAATATTTAGGTATAGGGAACCGAACACAGAGCTACCCTAATCTTTTGTGCTGAATACGGCTACTATAGAACACATGGGGGTTCCATCTGGAAATCTAGTGTTTTTGAAATTTTTTCAATTAATATTTCAATAATTGTTTGTGAGCATCCTGTACAGGATCGGGAATTTCTTTTGAAGAATTGCTCTGGGCTAGGTCTTTCACTACAAAATATCAAAAGTGCGTTACGAAATATGTAGCCATTATGAAGAAACTGTCAATTAAGTACGGATCTGCATGTGTAATTTTTTCTCTAAAATTGAAAATATCTCGAAAACGATTGAATTCAGACGTGATGAATAAAGCGTACCCACCTAGAATTTTCTATAGAATACAAAAATGCATTGAATTATAGTGTGTTCCATTCAAAATAACGCAGTTGTCATAGACTCCCGGTATAACCGGAAGTGCAGCATCTTGGAAATATTTTAGATGAATAGTACTCATTGACTTTGGTTAGCTGCCAAATTTAGAAAAAAATCTATATTTACTTTTTGAGATGTCAATCAATGCAGTTCGTGGTGAGACATCCTGTATATTATCGATCGAAGCTTAAATAATCAACTTAGATTCATTTTGCTTAATTAACAGGAAATGAGGCAACAATGTTGAGCATACGTATTTTGGTTTTTGCGCAGAAGTTAATATTGAGAATAATGTCGAAAACGTGAGTGTGAGATACCTTATAAGTCTATTACTTACTGAATCAAGATATATTTTTACTGTTAGTAAAACAACTTTGCTAAATTATACTTCAACGCAATTTAATAGATCTTAGACGATTGATGATAGAATAAATACCAGTATGATATATTATTTAAATTTGATTCACCGCCCTTGACTTCAGGCTACAGTCAGACATGTGAAATAGGTATATAAAATAATGCATGATACATTTTCATTGACTGTAGATCGAGCAAACTAATAGCATTCTCAAGCTAATGAAATACTATTTCAATGATGAATTTAGTTCGCAACTTAGGAACTCAAAAATTCACGTAGACTGCGGTCACATAAATGTTAATGTGGCCATTGGTTACAATTGTTTGATGCCGATAATTAAGAAAGGCGATATTCTAACATATCTCCGGAACTGCCAGCTTAGGAATCAGAATAATTTCAAGAATTGAACATTTGGAGTTATTTTTTTACATGTTAATTCTTATTTCTTTTATTTTATATAAGGTTCTACTTCTTCATATTAAGATTAAACTTTTAATTCATTTTTATTTGCACAAGAGTTGTATATGAAATTTTAATTAACTTGAATAATGTGTGAGTATTACACATATTGGCGGTCTTGACAAACAAAATTGTCACGACGCATCCCCTAGTCTCGCCGCACGTGTGTGGGTGTGTGAAAGCGTGCTTCTAAAGTGCGTGTGCTTGTGTTTATCTTTTGTTTCGTCACCCTAAGGAATCCAAATATAGCTTACCTTTGCCGAAAACCATTCGTTATGTCATCTATTTTGAAAAGATATATATTTATCTGACGGTCAAGATGCCTTATTGTGAAAACATCTGCTAATAATTATTGACCATTCTACATATTTCTTGTTTTCTGGAAATATTTCGTTTGTATCCATCATACAGGTACGTTATATTTCACTTCATTCGAAAAGTGAGACGTGCAGACTTAATAAAGCGAGAAAAACTGCCCCGGATGTAGATCTGTATAGGAAGTTATTGCATTTTCGAGAAAGTTCAATGGATGGAAGTGAGTCGATATTTCACATGAATTGTTATATGAGTATTCACTAGTTAAAATGGAATTAGGTGATATTTCATTTCAAACAAACACAAATTGCATTAGGTACCTCACGAAAGAGACTGTTACTTACTCAAGTATTATTCAGTTACTATCTAAAATTGGTTGTTACATTATTAGAATACAAGTTAATTAGGTACTTCACGCATTCATATAAGTATTATGAATAGCACAACTACTGTATCGAATAAGTTGTTTTAATTTCGAATTCAGTTCATATTCAACTGAGGAAGTTAGAAATTATCATTTATTAACAGAATATTCTGGATAAAGCTACCTTCAATTGAAGACTTAAAATTAGTGATACCGCAAAATTGGAAAATCTTCTCTGAATTGGTTAAGATTCAGCTTAAAGATGTGATGGACCATTATTTATAAGAGAAACGATGAGACGAATAGACTACAGGAAATGATTATCAGGCACTTACATGCCGCAAGAAACTACGGTACATTTATCTCCACAAATGAACAATTTGAGACCCTAAAATCCAATAACCAATGTTTTTCCAACAAACTTACTCTAAAAATGAGGTAATTGAAAGTATATGAGTTTTTTTGAAAACTTAAGGGTGAGTATCCATTTGAATCAAAATTTTATTCAAGCACTATTAGATTTTAGGTGAGCATATCTACAATCACGTCATGGTCGTCATGAGAGAAGTTTCGCATTCAAGATAGACCTTTCCTTCGTTCAATTATGATAGCAATATAATTACTAGAATTTCAACTCAGATATGACCTTCATCAATATCATATACAACCAACAATTATGAAGTTATAATAACTATTTCCACCTCAATCAATGACAAGAATTAAAAATTTAGAATAGAAGGAATTCCTGGAAAAACGTTCATTAAAGAAATAGTAAAGGAAATCCAATTGATGAATGATGAAAATCAAAAAAAAAAATCCCATCAAAAAAATTTGTTAGATAGTATAGGAGAAAGTTAGAAATTTGGAAAGTAAAGTACATTCAAAACCGACGGACATCGAAAAGAAGGTCTTGCCTAACAAGGTGATATGTGATACGTTGAATTTCCAACAAAACCGTTTGTGAATCTGATCTTCAGATCTGGAATTCAGCAGAAAGCTTGATTTTGAACCGGAAGCATTTGTTTTATTTCATTTAAATCGATGTGTTCTACTGTAGCTAGAAAAAAAATTATTCAGCATGTGTTTTACGTATATTCTTTTCATTGAGACATTCTGGAAATCGGTCCTTAGGCTCAAAAATATGTTTTAGATTCGCAAACATTTTGAAATAACCATCCAAACCTATTCCCTAATGAGGTTATCCAACATACGTTTGGAAAATGAAACGTAACTTCAATAACTCTAATGAAGCTGTTCAATCGATAATGATAAGTGTTCTCGACAATATCCTGAGAATGTCGTTAATACAAAATTTAATTTCCCAGCTAATTTTGGATTATGAAACATTAAAAATACTCTCGGAACTGCGATAATACAATAATTTAGTAAATTAAATGACACATCAACTTTAGAATATTAAAAACATTGATATCCTATGATATCAACAATTACAGACCAATTTATCAAACTACTGGAGAAATGACATGCAATCAGCATGACTGCACTAGTGGTCATTCTTCAACTTCTAATTTGATTATTCACACTAACTATATTTTGAAGGCCCTAAGGAAGGTGCAAAAGAGCATTCCGGCTACACCGATTTCAGCAAAGCATCCGAAAGACGAAATCACAATATTTTATTCTACTGGAGAAACTTGGTAAAGCGGACGTAGGCAGCATTTTGGTGAAATAGATTTCCTCATATCTCAGTGTTCGTAAAGGTTATTGATTTTATTCCGACATCATATGAGGTTGCCTGGGATGCCTCAAGGTCCTCATTTTGGTTCAATAATCTTTAACATTTTCATAAATGGTTTGACATCTATGACTAGATATTGAGAGACACTGTTATTTTCTGATGATTTGAAACTCTTCATCAGAATTATTTTTCAAAACTTCACTGTCAGCACCAACAATTCCACTTAAATGCTGTCTCGTTGATGCCACCTAAATAAATTAGACTTAAATTTGAGAAATGCTACGTTCATATAACAATACTTACTACTCGTATTTAAATATGTCCAAGATAGAAACCTCGGTTAGTGAACTAGGTATTACCATGTATTCTTCACTTTCCTTTGATCTCCGTATTAACCAGCTTATCTCAATAAATGCTTAAGGATATATAACATGCTGCACTGAGATTTTTTTAAATATTAGTCTCATTGTAATCTTGTATACTCCAATAGTTCGTTCACACATAGACTACTGTTCTTCAATATGGAGATTATATTATTCTGTCCACATCAACCGACTAGAATTAGTTTAAAAGAAGTGAAACGGCATGTCTACTTTGACCTCTTATTTTTATAAAGTCTAGGTGCTACGGTTACCCCGGTTCCGAATAGAAGTAAAACCTCTTAGAAATTCTTTTGTTATCCATATTTCTTCCCATAAAATACTCTATAAATAGCACTTATATAGAATTAGCGGATTAGTCAATAAGAGCAACGACAAATCAATATCTTGTGAATTAGTCCTGTCAATTATAGTAAAAATGGGGTATAACCCCCGAATTGTTTTAACCGCCATCTATTATGAGACTTTCGAATGATTCAGGGGTCTTGGTGTGAGTTTCTTCCCTGAGGATGAATGACACGCCTTATCGTGACTGAAACGTTGAGGTTACCCCGAGAATGAATAAAGTGATGAATCCTAATCACAGACAGTCTCCTATACTTTTGTTGTAAAGTCCATCGCTGCTATTTACTGCTGAATTTGTAAGTTATCGATTTTTCTCAAATAACTTAGCGACCTTACATTTTATCGAAGAAAATGTCATGATAAAATTTGAGGTACTGTACAAACAAAGAATATATCATATCTATGTAGGGGCAATATTGACTGAGTTACAACTTGGTGAAGGTTGTGTACTGTTCACCGAAAACAAAAATACAAGCATTGAAAGTTCAATAACTATACGATCCGGAAGCTCATTTATAGATTACTGAAACATTTTCTGGAACTGCATGAAAATATCTTCAAAATGGTTTGTTTATATCTCGGTTATTGCATCATTATCACATTTTTCATGCAAGTAACAAATCTGAGCGATAGTAAGTATAGTTGGTTTTTCTAAAGCTCTCATATAATTTTTGGGCTATCGTGTCGTTCAAATAACATTTTGTAGGGATTTCCACAAGTTTTCATATGACTTGTTGACCCTAGTTGTGAGCTTATTTTCTGAGGTATTCAACCTCGAAGACTTCGAAAATAGTAGTTTCCGAACTCATCAAATTGATTTTGGTCAACTTGATGATCGATCAAAATGTCATTAACTCCAATTTGTTTCTTGCTTTAAAGTTCGCCAGAAGTGTGCTTTTATTCTTATCATAACTCCGTTATTTTTCATGGTAGCGAGACCAAAACTAAAAACAATTTTGAAGGTATTTCCATGTAATGTGGGAAAAAATCAGTTTTCTGTGAATGAGAATAACTGTGATTCGAAACAGTTATTCAACTTTGATTGCTTGAATTTCTATTTCCGGTGAACACGGCATTACTACAGAAATAAGTAATAAATCAATTTGTTTGTTTTTTCATTGCCTTCATTTTATGGCATGCCATTTTTTTCTTGTAAGGTCGCTGAGCTGTTAGCAGAAAATCGTTCTAAACAGACTTTTTTCACTTATAATTTCACGAGAGTTTTTTTTGTCGAAGTAAACTTGACATGTATTAATGAGAATTTTGTTGCCTGGCAATTCAACGAAAAAAACTGCCCCTGAAAAAATTACGAGTCCGCAGAACGAGTAATTTTTTCTGGCAGTTTTTTGAGTTGAATTACCTAATGGCAACAAAATTCGAATTATAAATGTCAAGTTTACTTCGACGAAAAAAAAAGATAGAGTGTAATTCGGCAAGACAATTTAATGAATATGTGAATCAATAAATTAAAAAATAAGATGTAAAATAGTTTATTTAATTTAACGAAAAGTACAATTGTTAAAAACACAATTATTGAAAAAAGCTTGATTTTCAGGACTTTCATGTCTTTTGTTAATAGTTTGCTGCATGCTAGTATTTTGAGCGGTGGTAGTAACTGTTTTCTGGACGGTAGTACGAATGGAACCAATGATTTTCTTATGATGTTCTTCATCTAACTGAAGGTACGGTTTTAATGACGATGGGTTGCTATGTCCCGTAATTTTCACAAGATTTGTTCACCTATACCACTCCTGGACAATTCAGTTACGGCGGCAGCTCGATTAGAATGGTTCGTAATTTTCACCCGCTTGACATCAAGTCCAATATTTTTCGCCGAGGATTTGGTCCATTTAGATATTTTTTTTATCCCAATAGGAGAATTCTTATACCATCCTTTCGAATTTGTTTTTTGCCAGAAAGGATTTGGAGTTGAAAAAAAATTTTCACATGTGATATGGTTTCCCCGTCTTCCCATAATTTGTTTAAGCAATTGTACTGGACATACACAATCTTCTTCAGTGTTTGCTACCAACCATTTACTGTCGGCCAACTTCTGATTTCCACCACGTGATGTCTTCGAAAACACTGGGTTATATTCAACTCTTCCGGTCTCTCTTCCACGGTTGTCTGTCTCGATTTTAAAATAGAATACCTTACAATTTGCTGCTTCTCCACCTCTCCAAGCCAATTCGTAGGCAGCAATATGATAAAATTTTCTTTGGAGGCCTACACGTTCTTCTTCACTCCAGAATAGTGCTATTCCAAAAATTTCTTGTTTTGTGAGAGCCTTAGAACTCACCTTCCTTTTTTCTGGGATTGCTTGCAAAATTTTGCGTTTTGTGTCGCGTGCATTTCTCGCTTTCTTAAACTGTATGTACGTGAACGGATTAAAAATTCTTTTATATTCTTTGAAGTACTTCTCTTGTAACATTTTTGCTGAAGTGTTCCAAATCGTTTTGACTGCACTCTCTTTATAGTCTTCTCCATTGTTCTTCTTCATGTTGAATGCCCAGTTACATAAAATAGAAGCTAACTCTTCAGTGGAAGTTTCTGCAATGAGTTCATGTTTTTTTCCAAACAAAACATCGCAAATTGTCGCCAAATTGACGTAGTTGAATTCACAGTATTGCGAGGCACATTATTATTGATGGCTTCTTCAATTTCTCCACTCGAAGACTGTCCAAATCGCGACATTTCCACAAATAAGATACTTTTCTGACAACGCATGTTTGAGAAAAACTGACATAACGTCATCAAAAATTTGTTTACAATGCTGGTCGTCATGCTTTCAAAAGTTAGGTTCCGTTTTGTCGCTGGAAAAGTTAGGGCACTCAATAACCATGGATTTCACGGAAAAAAGTGAAAAGGACCCTTTTTGCTTAGTAGTCCAGGAAATAAAGGTTTTGAAAAGAAAAATTTGAGGTGAAAGGCTGATTTTGATGTGTGAGGGCTCATTCGATTCGTTTTGACCTCTAGAATAGAATCTGTAACAGCTTCAAAGGGGGAAATGTCTCAGATTGTTAATAAACAATAAATATTGACCAAAAAATGATGTGTTATAACAATATATAAAAAAAAACTAAAAACGCTATTTTCCATCAATTTTTAGCGGGTAAAGTAGGAAATTGCAGTTATTTGAGCAATAAACAATGCAAATTCAAGATTTATAACAATTTGTTAGTTATATATTTGTTAATAAACAACAAAATAAAAATTTTCAAAATGATCAAGATCAGATTTATTTTCAGGTAATTACAGGTCGCTGAATACGAATTCGATATTATTTTTTCGATTGGCTGTTAATTAACAAATTAACCCAAAAAATGGATATTTTGAAAATAATCAAGACTAGAGTCATTTTCAGGTAATTTGAGATCGTTGAATACGAATTTGATGTTATTTTTTTAATTAATGTTAATTTAATAAACAAATTGATAATTACTCAGTTACCGAATTAACAAAAAAATTCAGTGTCTCAAAATAATCAAGATTAGAGTCATTTTCGGGTAATTTCGGGTCACTAAACATGAATTTAATGTTATTTTTTCAATTAAAGGTTAATTTAATCATTTTATTGATGATTACTTAGATACCGAAAAAAAAATTCAAAGTCTTAAAATAATCAAGATTCGAGTCAATTTCGTATAATTTAAGGCCACTGAACACGAAATTGATGTTACTTTTTGGATCGAATGATAATTCAATTAATTAATTGATTCACTTGGCGAATCAACAAAAAATATTCAAAGTTTTAAAATAATCAAGATTACAGTCAATTTCGGATAATTTGAAGTAGTTAAATTTGAATCTGATGTGATTTTTCAATAAATTGTTCATATTATTAGCTGATTGATAGCGTTGCGATGGTAACTGAGAGAAGTGCAGGGACGTATGAGCTGAATTCAGAACCAGTAATTCAACCTCCAGGGCCGTAGCCGTAAAGGGGAAGAGTGGTTTTTCATGTTATTGATAAAAAATAGTTTCCCAGCAAGTTATTCAAAAAATAACATCAAATTCGTCTTCAGCGACCATAAATTATACGAAATTGACTCCAATCTTGATTATTTTGGGACATTGAATTTTTTTGTTAATTCGGTAACTAAGTAATTATTAATTAAATAAGTATATGAACAATGAATCAATAAAATAACACCAAACTACTCAGCGACCTCAAATTACCTGAAAATGTCTCTAGTCTTGATTATTTTTTAAATATCCATTTTTTGGGTTAATTTGTTTATTAACAAATTGTTAATTAACTAATTAGATTAACAGCCAATCAGAAATATAACATCGAATTTGTATTCAAATTACCTGAAAATGAATCTAATCTTGATTATTTAGGAAATTTCCATTTTGTTGTTTATTAACAAATAGATAACTGACAAACTGTTATAAACCTTAAATTCACATTGTTTATTGATCAAGTAACTGCAATTTTCTACTTTACCCGCTAAAAATTGATGGAAAACAGCGTTTTCAATTTTTTTTATTATGTCAAAAACATGCCATTTATTGGCCAATATTTATCGTTTATTAACAATAGGACAAATTTCCCCCTATGTAGGTGTGGCAGATTCTGATCTAGAGGTCAAAACGAATCGAATGAGCCCTCACACATCAAAACTGGCCTTTTACCTCAAATTTTTCTATTAGGGTCGATTTTGTACTTTATTTCCTGGACTATAGTATTTATTCTATTTATATCAGATATTTGGAATTTTCACCAACGAGGAAAGATGACATCCACCCCCAGGGAAAAAGAGGACCCCAAGGCAATATGAAAAATGTATTTTAACTCATCCTCTAAGCATCCCCACAGTTTCATAAGGATCGGTGGCGGTTCAAATAAACTTGTCCTATCATAGTTGATAATTATTATCTAGTGAAAGTACGATATCCCGTTTATTCAATTAAATAAATAAATAAACGAAAATGTCGTGAAACTATTACTTTCCTTGTAAATTGTGTGCTCTTGTGGTACACTAGCAAGAAAATATATTAGGTAATTCTATAAAACATAATTCTAATGAAACCATGATTCGATTTGAACTTATGACCGAATAGAGTTTATCGTAATTATATTTGACTCCTAGTAAGTTCAAATTATAATGCGATACTATAATCTTACAACTTCATAATCGAAATAAAGGAATAGATGTAATAATTGATTGTTGTCTTCATAGGCTCAACTGAGTGGTTAATAGTTGGGAATTCCGAATCTCCACTTTGTAGAATTCAATTGTTAATGGGGGCGCCAGTCTTGGGAATTCCAAATAAACCCTCTAATTAGCTGATATTGATACAACTAGTAGGATTTAAACAGGTAGTAAAACACCTGTTATAACAGCCGAGATACAAAATTGCTTTGCTTAGGTAATTAAACGGCTTTCTTACTATTCTCGCATACACATTATAAAGAATTTGCATAATGTTTAGTTTTAAATAAACCTACTCCAACTTTAAATTATATACTTTAATAATATAAGTCAATTATTAGAGGTGTTTTCTTGTTCATTACCCAATTAGCGGTTAGTTTACAGAAATGTTTCTTTGTGATTATTTGCGGAATATATGGTTGATAATATGCTTCAAACGCATTTAATTACAATAATTTGTATAAAACGAATGGAGAAAATGAGAGACTACGGGTGTTAGCTGACGATTGATTGTTTTGCGTTAACGTTACTTTGAAAATGTTTGTTCCGAAAATGTAAAATATGTGACAAATACAGACTCCCTTCGTTTGAAAAAAAAACGATACTAAGTAGATTCTTATATCATCGAACTTTTATTTGATGTGTCATTTATTATATCATATGAAAATGTATTGAGCTTATTGGTAAATACAACAGACACTATGAATCTATTAAATTCATTAAGTTTAATTTGAAAAAATATCATGGTGCAAAATGTTAAGTCCTTAGTATATGAAAAAACAACAAGCCGCTAATTCTATTCTTAATAGGTGCTAATATATATTTGAAAACGTACAGATTTCGAGATGATATTTTATATTCTTCTGAAAAATAAGAGAAGAAGGAGCAAGTGTTCCATGACTCTTTCATTTTTTCACCGATGTTGTGGTAAGTAAACTTTTTGGAACTGGTAAAACTATTTCAACTCGTAGATTTTGAATGCTCCCTTCGTTTAAAAAAGGAATTTGATTTGATTTTTCATAACACGCGCCATTAATACATTTTAATAAACATGTTAAGCAAAATGCAAAATTTACTGTGCACCTTTATAATTTGAATGCCCGCAAAAAAGCTTTAAAGGCAATAAACGGATGCTGTGGAGAGGCACGTACTGAATACCTCCGCTTGATCTCCTGTCATAAATAGTAGTAAAAAATGTGATCAATTGATCACGTGACTTCCCTCACTCGTTGACGTTGGTTAAGTTGAATTTGGCTAAATAAATTTCATAATGAACTTGAAGAAGTTTTAAGTTTCAAAGCGTTCCTAACTAATAATTTATGTCTCATTATCTGTGAAATTAGATATTCTTGGTTACTCAACCAATTTCATAATGAATTTGAAGATGTCTTAAGTTTTGAAGCGTTCCTAACTGATAATTTATGTTTCATTATCTGTTAAATTATGGTTTTATATAAGTTCTTCCGATTATGGAGATAATAATTATATTGAAATCTTATAATGTGATAGAAGCTTCGAGACATTGTTATATAATAAACTGTCACAAACAAAATTGAGTTCTTCACTTATTATATCAAATAATACAAATTAATGGTACTCTTGAATGTAATTTAGAAACAATTGTATTGTTTACTAAATGTTCGAAGAAAAAAGTAACAATGTAATCATTGTGTATTGTAACTCATAATTTATGTTTCATTATTCGAGTATTTGTTATTTCATATGAGTTCTTCCGATTCTGAAGATTATGATGATGTTCATGTGAGACGGACTAAAACTTACAAGAAAAGGAAAAATATGAAAATGTATGTTGCATCTTCTTGGAATAGCTAGGATTCAAATTACCCAAAAAGAGGAACGGTATACTCTCTTATCGACTACATGGGATACATAAAATTGATTTCAGAGGAAGTTCCAATGTTGCATTTCACCTATACTTCAACTGCTCTCAACTGTAGTATATAATGTGCTAGATAGCGGAAAGATGAAAATTGTCGTTGCTGATTTTCTTTGATTTGCAGAAAAATTAACTTGATATAATATTAAGTTATTTCAGGTTCGAAACATTGTTATATAATTAACTGTTACAAACAAAACTATAGGTTCCTTACTTACTATATCAAATAATACAAATAAATTGTAATCTTGAATGTAATTTACAGATAATTGTAGTGCTTACCAAATATTCGGAAAAATAGCTAGCTTGACGTAATTATATAAAATAGGAAAAACTACATTCAGTATCCAGCTTCTTCGAGGGATACTCTTCGGAGCTGGAACTGAAGTGCAGTGTTGTGTGGAGTCATTCACATTGTGACATGAGAAAGATTCATTCATATTTCTAATTTGATAGAACAAGTAGCTCCTGATTTTCATTAATTTTGGAAATGAAATGGTGAAACATGTTGCAGTTTTGTACATAACATTTAGAGGATTACAATGATGCAATGATCATTTGAACGTGATATATAATCATCAGATGGATGTTGAGTCCATGATACAAAAGCTTCCTTCGAAGAATTTTGCTTTTGGTGACTACCTTGGAACACAGCATCAGGTTTCTCGTATATGGCATATTTTTCAAGACCATGTGTAAGTAATCATTATTTGTAAACTCATAAGTACAAAAACGGTCAGCAGTAGTTGGAACTTCGCACAATTCACATCTTTCTCTTCGTTGAGGCAGCATTTCTTAAAAGAACCCTAAAAATCGAAAGTGTATTATTGTTATTATATCGACAATATTTTAACCACCTTCGTTTATTCTGATACTTCAATTATTCGAATCATTACAACACGGAGTGAACATTGAAAAAATAGACTGCTTCTTCACACTTCGATCACTTAAATCTTGAAATAAGAGTTTCTGACACTTCTGCAGGATAAATATTTGCGTGTGATGATATTTATAACCAGTAGAACATGGTTGACACTCGAAACGAGGCTACCGCGCTTTATAACAGTACAGCTCCTATTTTCACCACTTTAAAGTGATCTGCGAAATTTCAAATCCATACCACCAATTGAAACGGCTCAATCGTTCCCACAGGGGGTTTCACTCGTACGTATGCAGGCACGCACATACACACACAGACAACAGACAGTGGAACTATAGTATTTCAATGAACCATCATGTCGACAGTGTATCTTGGTTATTATATATCTTATTTAAGATTCAAGTGACATCTTCGATATGACCCTTTATATTAGGTGTTCCCTTTGTGGCATTGAAATATACTCCAATATATTTCCTGGTACTACAATCATACTTTACTAGCAAATTCATTTATGAAATATCTGCAACAATTGACACCATTGGTTCATAGTACCGAAGTGCAAAAATATCAGCATCAAAACTGTTAGAATTACGTTTACCTACAAATATAGATGTTTGCCATTTGACATCGTTGGTTATTTCAATTCAAATGAAACGTTTATGTGTTCGTTCATTCATCTACGTTCGTTCTATTAGAACGTAACAGGAACGATAAAAATTACTGCGATTGCAGTTCCAGATATATTGTCTAGGAGCCAGAGCGATATTGATGGTCTGAACATCAACCCGATGGCACTATGGTTTATCGTTAGAGGACGGTTCAATTCATCTCAAAGACCGAATTTTCCCCGACTGCTAGATCTCGAGATACAGCATCCGCATTTTTTTTTGTTTTGACTGGAGGTTAACCCCTTCCAAGTTTAGGTTACTTGAAAAGCATGCCATTCTTATACACTTCCACCATGTGCCATCATTTTTCATCGTGACCGTCTATCAGGCTGACCAGTTGAAATTGGACCGAAAATGGACTGCCAGTTAACCCTCCCAAACCCGGTGGAAAATGTTCATTGGTGTTGACAATTGTTAACATACCCTATGCCATCAAAAGTTATAGGTCCATTTCCTAGTAATTGGTCATTATTTGGACCAAAAATGTTTATTTTTTTCATTTTGTGGCTAAAACTTGCAGGTTACAAGATAACATGATGGCACCATGTTAAATAACTTCATTGGAGGTCAAATGAAGATTTAAAGTTATTGCCATCACTCCTTGCCTATTTAAACCTCCCAAAACCCCTAAAACCACACCCAAAAAAATATTAATAATATGGATATGACCAAATTTATCATGAATTAGTAAATTTTTGAGATTCTGGCTGGGTTTGAAATCGAAACGGCAATTTTTTTGTTCTTGTTTTGTTTTGGGGGGTGGTTTTAGGGGGTTTTGGGGGGTTTGAATAGGCAAGGAGTGATGGCAAAAATTTTAAATCTTCATTTGACCTCCAATAAAGTTATTTAACATGGTGCCATCATTTTATCTTGTAACCTGCAAGTTTTAGCCGCAAAATGAAAAAAATAAACATTTTTGGTCCAAATAATGAACAATTACTCGGAAATGGACCGAAAACTTTTGATGACGTAGGGTATGTTAACAATTGTCAACAACAATGAACATTTCCCACCAGGTTTGGGAGGGTTAACTAGCAGTCCATTTTCGGTCCAATTTTAACTGGTCTGCCTGATAAATGGACAAGATAAAAAATGATGGCACATGGTGGAAGTGCATGAGAATGGCATGCTTTTAAGTAACCGCAACTTGGAAAGGGTTAACCTCCAGTCAAAACAAAACAAAAATGCGGATGCTGTATCTCGAGATCTAGCAGCCGGGGAAAATTCGGTCTGTGAGGTGAATTGGTCATTAAGCCGTCCTCTAACGATAAACTATAGTGCCATCGGGTTAATGTTCAGACCATCAATATCGATCTGGCTCCGAGACTAATATATTTGTTTGCAAACGTGATTAAAGTGAAAATATTCTGCAGGTTGCATAGAAGCTAAAGTGTCAAAATATATCATATGTGCAATAACAAAACATGTTGGTGCCTAGGTAGGGAAAAGTCTCTTGCAGCCAAAGCAGCAAACATTATGGTACTAGATTATTCATCGGTCCTGAAGCGGCTTCAGCCACTTCAAGGGGCGTGCCATCGGTCTTGTAAGTCTGACATGGTGAAAATTGCGAAACTATTAGTTCCAGTAGAAAATATTGTTCAAATATTCCAAAATAATTACGGAATGCAACAAAGTTTTATGACGCACCGAATTATTTTCCGATTGTTTATTACAACGTAACTCGAGGAGCGTTTCCCAAGGCAAACTAAAATAATCACGATCCCGAAATTTGAAATTAACCAAATTCGATAAAAAATGGTATGTATTGTAACCAACTTCCGCCCAAATGACTAATTTTGGTGGAAGATTAGTTGTCCCCTAAGGTTACGGTACGGTCATGTACCTTAGCAGACCTGCCTGGGTTTCTTACAAGTAAGAAGATCAGAGTTCTTCTAGTTTAGTTTTGTGGTTGGTATTTGAGAGATGCTCTTCCTACAGAAGAATAATGTCTTTGCCTTGAATAAAATGATGACAAACCTTTGTAGCTATTTATTGACAGAAATAAATCATTAACTATTTACAATATTATATACAATTATCAACAATCAAAATATCTATACAGAGTTTTCATTGGAAATAACAACATTTATAAGACAGTGATATTCGGTCATCCCTATATGATATACGCTATTCGATTATTAAATCCAAATGATTCCGCGAAAGTTTTTTATCAGGCTCACTAACAGCTGGTATCTCGATTAGGTCAATATACCCTAACACGATGTAAGAAATGAGAATATCAGATTGTACACGTCTTCCTGAATTCGACTCGGAAATCTGTTTACTTGAGAGGTGACCAAGCACCCGTGTACTACTGTGTCTCTCCTTATGACAATTTATTACCCCTCGGTTTATCTTTTGGTTTAATAGAAATACGGAATCAGTGTTCGGAAGAACAAATTACTATTAAATTGTTCACGGGGAACCCCTAACTTGAAATGGAACTCAATCTCTTTACGGAAATTCCTAATTGTTAACTAAACTGGTATTCATCATTGCATTCATATGAAACGACTGTCAACACTGAATCCTCTCGTAGAATTTGATTGAAAATTAAAACAAAAATTGATTCTTCACGGAAAATATTATTAAATCATGAACGAAACAGCTCTTCTCAAGATATTCAGGAAAAACAATCGTCAACACTTGACTGTTTTCTAGAATTATTGAAATAGACTCAGATTCAAATAGTGACGGAAAATAATAACTAATTATGAACAGTACGGCGCTTCCCTATCTATTCAGGAAAACAATCGTCAACACTTGACTGTTTTCTAGAATTATCGAAATAAACTCAGATTCAAAAAGTGACGGAAAATAATAATCAATTATGAACAGTACGGCGTTTCCCAATATATTCAGGAAAAACAATCGTCAACACTGGACTGTTTTCTAGAATTATTGAAATGTAAATTCAGATTCAAATAGTGACGGAAAATAATAATTAATTATGAACAGTACGGCGTTTCCCAATATATTCAGGAAAAACAATCGTCAACACTGGACTGTTTTCTAGAATTATTGAAATGTAAATTCGGCAATTGAATCTTTACGGAAAAATTATTAGTTAGCAAAGTCGAGAATATACTTACTCTCCATTTATCGGATTAAATGGAAAAACTCTAATTTCGGTATCTCGGGTTTACTACTTCAGCTACGGTGGTCTCCTCGCAAGTCCTGTTTAGATGGGAGACCGGCCTCCTTTTATACTCTGAAGTTGACACGTCATGTCATTGAGAATGTCGCCGGAACGCGGACTCGCTTATCAGGAGCTACACTCTGCTGTCGGGTTTTTATACACGTAGTGTACCAAAGTTTGATTCCTTTATTTCGGTAGAGGTGACTTACTTGGGCAATAATATTAATTAGTAACGACGCTTCGTTACAGTATTATTCAGAGTTGAAGTGATTTTATGTAGCGCGGGTAGACGTATCTGCTTCATTACGTTCGGCAGTTTAACTCCAGCCTTATTACATGAGATTTCACTTTATCCTTATAACATAATGAAATGAATATTAGTTATCAAAGACGTATGTATGTAGTTTACATACGTCTATAATCATGACTGTTGCAGTTGAAAAAAGCTATAGATAGGTTATATTTCTGAGTTGATTTTTCAACTAATAGTGTAACCTAAATTATACATTCCACTTCACATATTATTGCAGTTTCAGTGCTCTTCCCATCATTATCAAATCAAACTCACTGGCGGAAGTTTGATTACGTCGGTTTTCACTCTACGAATTTCTGCAGATGAAAAAACTGGATTATTTCCCTGATATTCCGAAAACACAAATATATTTAATTTTGGCTAATTTTTCGGATCGCCTTTTCACAAATCCCGTCATCGTTCTCGCTGATAGATATGATTCACAACGAGGTGACAAGACATCGATTTTTCTGTCAAAAACTTACATTTCAGTTCAAATTCACATTTCTCACGTTTCAGCAGTGAAGCTCATAAGAAATTTATTGGTGCTAAATTACAGTACATAGTATTACACAAGTCAATGCAGAAGAATTTATTAAGGATGGTATTTAAAATTTAAAGTATTTGACATTAATAAATCAGATGTTTCACAGTTAGAGAATCACTTGTTAAATTGAATAATTTTTATAATAAATAATAATAAAATTTACATTAAGATTTTCATAAATGATAATAAATTGCAATAAATACAACTAATTATATGATAAAATTTTCGATACATCATAATAAAACACCATAGTATATTACATAGGACTACTTTCAATGTCTTCAAAATTAAAACCTAGATACTCTTCTATACTATAGAATGCTTCATTTTGTAAAAAAGTTTTCATTTTGTGTTCACAATTTCTGATATTTAAATTTTTAATAGATTCTGGTAGAACATTGTACAATTTTATGCCATAGTGGCCTTGTCCATCTCTAGCTTTATTGATTCTGTTGAAGTTGACAACAAGATTGTCTTTTCCCCTGGTGTTATATTCATGATAGTTGGAGTGTTTAACATAAGCAACCAGATTTTTTTTAACATGTGTTATACAATTTAACATAAAAACACTTGGAAAAGTGAGCATCTTCAAGGATTTGAATTTTTGTTTACAACACGCTCTATATTTTAGGTTTGCCAACACTCTTATGCACCTTCTCTGAATTGCAAAAATCCTTGAGGCCTGCGCTGAATGACCCCAACATAGTATTGCATATGTCATATGTGAATGGAAATAACCATAGTATGCATTCATCAATACATTCTCTGATACTGCATTTTTTAGATTTCGTATAACGAAAATGAATTTGTTGAATTTTTTTGATAGTTGTGCAATATGATGTTCTCATGTCAATCTTGAATCGAGATAAAAGCAGAGGAATTTAACTATGTTGGTTTCAATATTTAAATTAACTGGTCTAAGTGAAAAATGTAAAGTTTGTGTTTTGCTATCATTAATGCTAAGGTTATTAGCAAGGAACCAATTACAAATACTGGTTCGTGTTTCCAAGGCCTGTTGACTCAATTTCTCCAAGCTGTCAGCACTATCATGTGTTGTTGTGTCGTCGGCAAATAAAATAATGTTGTTCTTATTTAACAGAGAATTGCTAATGTCATTAATGTATATTGAAAATAAGGTTGGCCCCAAGACAGATCCTTGTGGAACACCAAATGTGATTATTTTATTCATAATATTATGAAGCTGTGATTTATCAAAACACCATGCATAACTCTAACAGCTCTGCGTTTACCGAGTACATTTTGGGGGTTTGCGTCACAGAGCCTTCTCAAATTGCCTCATCAATTAAATGTCAGCTTGTTTTGAATACTATTCTCTATTACTGAAATAAAATTTAAGTCACAAAATTTAATTATTCAAATTAATTTCATTTAGAAATTGAAGTAACGATTCATACAAATTACCTCAATTTGGTTATTTAAGTAGATGATTATTGTAGCCTAGTAGGCGAGGAAATAAAGCAGAAAAGGTCGGAAAAAATCGGATTAACCGATTTAGATAATTTTTTTTCAATCGATTCAGGAAATCATTTAGAAAAAATATTTCCATTTTTTTCTTCTAATGTGCATTTTAGCATATCTACAGAGGAAAATGCATCTCTTTGAATGCACTTTCAGGAGATAATATTAAAAATGTTGAAAAAATGTCCAAATATAGCCAAAATTTCACAAGGGGAGAGGGGGGGCTTGGAGTCGCCTATCACGATTCCGATCAGTACATTCCGGTAATATCGTCGTCTCCAGGGAATTCGGAAAAATCTCTTTTGCAATGAAGTGATACGTAGTGGGAAGGTTCTCTTGTGGTTGCCGGCTTTGACCAAGACTTTCAATAGTCACCTGGTGCTCAGGATACCTTGATTATCCTGGTCATCTCCATGGATTGATTTTTAATATGCTTTGAAACGCAACCAAATTCGTATCTTGGAGGTTTTTGGGGTCGCTGAACACGATTCCGGTGTCGGATTTGATCTACGGCGCTCCTGGGGATCAGGACATCCTGATACTATTGTCGTCTCTAGGGAATTCGTGAAATTATCTTTTGGAATGGGATGAAACCTACTAGGGAGGTTCTATTGAGCACACAACCCGTATACCAAGACTTTCAATAGTCACCTGGTGGTCAGGATACCCTGATTATCCAGGTCATGTCCATGAATTGATTTTGAATATGCTTTGCAACGCAACCAAATTCGCATCTCGGAGGTTTTTGGGGTCGCTGATCACGATTCAGGTACCGGATTTGAACTACGGTGCACACGGGGCTCAGTACATCCTGGTAATATCGTCGTCTCCAGGGAATTCGTGAAATTATTTTTTGGAAAGGGATGAAACTTGTGAGGGAGGTTTTTTTGAGGTTGCCGGTTGTGACCTTGACCTACAATAGTCACCTGGTGGTCAGGATACTCTAATGACCTGAGTCATCTCCATGGATTGTTTTTTAATATGCTCTGAAATAAATCAAATTCGTATCTCCGGAGTTTTTAGGATCGCTGAACACGATTCTGGAGTCGGAATCAGAATTATTAGATATAATAATGATAATAAAGACTACGTGATTTTAACTTATACAATATTTTCAATAGATAATTCAAAAAGTTGAAGTTGAAGTTCATGTTTTACGATATTGTTTTTGTTATTTCTTCCTGTACACTTGTTGTTTTTTCCTGTAAAAATCAAACCTAATTATTGGAATTTACAACATTTAAAATCAAAAATTTTTCACAATTATTTTTTTCGCACTTGAAAAATTTAATCAAGTTGATTATTGTGCAAAAGGTATTTTTTGAATTCTTTGTTACCGACAACACATTAATTCCTACTCCAGAATCGTGTTCAGCGGCCCCAAAAATCTCCGAGATACGAATTTGGTTGCGTTTCAAAACCATCGACATATACATATGGACTGCGCGTGGCAATGATAAGTGCGGCTAATGCAGGCGAGAGAGAGAGGGAAAACGAAAAGGCCGGCTCGGGACGTAAACATACTAGCTACAGTACGCAGCGGCCAATAGAAACGCGATAGAGCCGGCCTCTTCGTATTCCCTCTCTCTCGCCTGAACTAGCCGCGCTTATCATTGCCACGCGCAGTACATATGTATATGTCGTTGTTCAAAACATATAAAGAAACGATCCATGGAGATGACCTAGGTCATCATGGTATCCTGACCACCAGGTGACTATTGGAAGTCTTGGTCAGGACCCGTATGCTCAAGAGAACCTCCCTAGCAGGTTTTATTTCATTCTGAAAGATAATTTCACGAATTTCCTGGAGACGACAATAGTACCAGAATGTCTTGATCCCCAGGTGAGCCATAGTCAAAATCCGGCACCGGAATCGTGTTCAGCGACCCCAAAAACCTTCGAGATACGAATGTGGTTGTGTTTCAAAGCATATTAAAAATCAATCCATGGAGATGACCTAGATAATCAGGGTATCCTGAGCACCAGGTGAATATTGAGAGTCTTGGTCACAGCCGGCAACCACACAAGAAACTTCTCACTAAGTATCACTCCATTGCAAAAGAGATTTTTCCGAATTCCCTGGAGATGACGATATCACTTGTATGTACTGAGCCCCAGGTGCGTTGTAGATGAAATCTTGCACCGGGATCGTGATCAGCGACCCCAAAAACTCACTAGTGAGAAATTTTCGCTATATTTGGACATGTTTTCAACATTTTTGATATTACCTCTCGAAAGTGCATTCAAGGAGATTTATTTTCCTCTGTAGAAATGCTAAAACGCACATTAGAAAAAAAAATGGTAACATTTTTTCTAAATGACTTCCTGTATCGATTAAAAACTCTTTATCAAAATCGGTTTCTTCCATTTTTTTTTTACTTTAACCTTTTTCGTGCTTTAATTGTAGAGAAGTATTAATGCTTTTTGAGTAGCAAATGTTTTTCAATGATGAACCATTAAAGTAAAAAAATGTCCAGGAATAGATGATATGAAAGCGGAGGTGTTGGAACAAATAAAGAATTAAATAGCACTACCTCTGACATACATTTTGTGAATTTGTCGATTGAAACGGGCACTCTTCCTTGAATATTGAAAATATCTGTTATAAAACCTATATTCAAACCTTGCTCACGACTGGAAATTTCAAACTATAGACCAATCATGAAAAATCTTGGCTTCCGAATGAATTCCGCGTCACAATAGCATGACTTGATGCAAACTTTTCGCCAACCATTATAGATGGCATTTTCAGGGCAGGTTTGACGCTTGAACTGAAACTTGGCTTCAAGTCGTGCTATTGTGGAGCGGAATCCATCCGGAAGCAAAGATTTTTCAAGATTAGCTATCCGCGGAAGTCTATTATTCAAGATATAGATCATTCAGTCTTATAACGTATTTACCTAAAACATTCGGAAAAATTACACACTAAAGAACTTCATCCTTTCTAAAGAAATGCAATATCTCAGCGTATCAACAATATGGTCTTGAAAGCATTATTCAAAATTCTAGGTTATGAGTAAATACTCGCCATGATTCCATTCTCAGCATCAAGATAACTCGCTCTGTCGTTAGTGTTGAAACGGTTTGTTGCAGTGCAAAAATTATTGTTCACGTTAGGAAAAAAGCTTCTTCCACGGTGCTTTGAGAATAGTTTTACGTATAAATAGAATTATAAAAGTGTCAAAATTTTGACAATGATACAGGAATAGCTTATATGCAATTTGCAATATAACTTTTTATTATGATAAATCGTAAAACAGTTCACACTATGGATAAACTATAACACTATAAAAGGAAAAATCACGATTATCCAATAAAAAATAATTTTCAAGTACTGAGGGCCTTTCAGCTACCAAGCAGCCTCCATCAGAGTAAACTGAATTATAAATCAAAATGTGCCTGTTTAAATATTATGTGTTTGTAATTACAAGTATAAACAACGAACGAAGTTATTTCATTTGACGATATAAAGCAAAATAATCTCAGCTTTGGTATGTTGAATAAGAAGGTACACTAATTCATCTACAATGTCTGCCTTAGTTTATATTGTCCAACTAGTTATATAAACTACAAACTATTTTTTGATGATTAGGAGCTTACCTGAGAAGTTTTATGATGAAATTTCTTCATGATGAATATCTGTTTTCTGAATGACACCTGAATAAATAATTGTATTGTATCTACTTCCACAGCATGTGGTGAATTCCTGAAATTATTCTTTTTTCTATGATAGGTGCATCTTTACTCTTCAGCAGTTGTAGGTTAACGTCGAATTTATTGATAAGAGTGAAATTTCGAGGTAGGTATTTAGAATCACGCATAGTAGATGTCCTAGCTGTAGATAAGATATCTAGAATCAGGAGAGCCGAATGTTTAACAGAAGATCAATAAGTTTATCTCCTACAGACTGTGTACTATCTCAATCAATATTGTCCTTTTGAGATACTGAAACACGATACCAACGGTAGTAAGCTTTTATAGCTTCATTTGAAATAATGTCTTCAGTTCTCTGAAGTAACACCTTTAACAACTGAACACCGTCACAATAAAGGAATAAGACATATGCTCACATTATATAAATAATCAGTTTGTTCATTCATCACAAACAAATTTTATTTTCTTATGCATGGGCCTTCAATTGAATTTACTTATTTTACATCATATTTATTTGATATATATTCATTATGAAAGTAAAATAAGTATACGTATACATACAATCAGACAAAATAGCTAGAGTTTGGTATTAGGATTGCAATGTTCTATTCATACGGTAGTGACAGTGGATTGAATTTAATTTGAGCTCCTCTATTTCCCAAATTTATTCAAATCCAGTATTTATATGATTATTATAGAAGACATGTTTTGTTATCTCATGGAAAAAGGTTCGACTTGACGATAAATGTTCCGGCTTCAACCACCAGAAGTTTGGAAACGTGATCTGTAATTTCTTGTAATCTTCTCTGATATAATTGTAACATATTTGTCCATCATGACTATTGTGTAGTGAGTAAGTTCAATAACAACTCGGAAACTCAGTGTTTCTGCGGAGGATTTGACTTGTCATTCTTGGATTGTAACTTTCTGTTCACAGATATCCACGTTCCTTCTCTATTACATCTCGATTACATCTCAATTATTTCCACCTGAAACATTTTATAACTCGCTACTTCTATTATTTGAACGTTGTATTTTATCAACATATTCCTTTTCTGACAATACATTTCGAGAGCAGGCTGTCATGTGTTGATCTCCACGTTTCCCAGTTAAAGTTGATACCTTCATAAATTTTGAACACTAACCAATGTTGTGGGAACCGGAAGACTCCTTATTATTCAACAGATGTCATTGAAAATAGTCCGTAACGAGGAGGTGTGCCAAATTCATCAAGATTTGACACTCCACTATACATAGAACTCGTTCCTTTGTGAAAATATTCCGATCATATAGAAGGTATGTTACTTATATTCTTTATATCCACCACATCTGCTTTCCTGCTGATAATGTTGGAACATCTAGGTTCGCCACATTTTCGGAAGTGTTTCTTTATTATATTTCTTTCGGAGATGGTTGATCAGTCACTTCGAGTTTACAACGTCCCACTGACGAGTTGATGAGAAGAGCGAAACAGCTGTCTAGAACTAAAATACGTCTTGTCACTGTTCAACACTGTGCATTAGTGCAGGGCCGTAACCTGGTGGTGTTATTTCCAACAGTTTCCCTATTTTTTAATCGCGAGCACTGTTTAATCAAAGCATAGTATTGTTAATTGCATTCTCCGTAGGACATCTGCTTTCTGGCAGATGATGTTGGAACATCTAGGTTTGCCGAACATTTTCGAAGGTGTTTTAATATATCACGTCTGCCTCGTCCCACTGACGATCTCTTGAGAAAGGCGGAACAGCTGCCTGGAACTAAAATATACAAACATTTCTTCAATTACATATAGTTACGAATTTCTGCAAACATATGGTGAACACCACAACTGTTTGGGGATTACATTTAAGATTACAAATAGTTTGTATTATTTTATGTAGTGAGTAAATAACACAGTTCTGTTTGTAACACAATTCATAAAATAACAATGCTTCAAATCTGCAATAGCATATGACACCCTGCTCATCATTCTGTGAGCAGTAAATGGTAAAACTTATATAAAATCAATAACGACAATTTGCATGTTTCCACTAGCATGATATTTGAAAGTTGAAAGAGTTGAAGTAGAGGTTGGGACCTCCTTTGAGATCAATCGGATATAATTTAATATAGTTCAGGTAGTCAGATAACGGATACCATATCTAATTGATGTTAATTTAATTGCCAACTATTTCCAAAAGAATGCAACGACATACATTCCCATATTTTCACTTCCCTATAGGTGGTAAATAGTGCAAGGAAAGTATTGTAATAGGCCCAAAAAAATGTGAAGTCGCATTCACTCTGTGGCATGCTAGTTCATGTGATAGTAGGTGTCAGTATAAAATATGAAGTAGTAAAATCACTATGTACACTATTTGAATATAATTTCAATGTAACATAGACAGAGCCGGAACTAGAGTTAAAGGGGCCCCGGGGCAAGACTAAGTTCGGGGCCTATTTCTCTATTGAGTTTGACAACTTAATTTTTTCCAATTTTTGTAAAAAAAAGGAACAAGGCGTTATTATTTCTATTCATGAATGATTTGTTTTATTTGTCTTACACATTTTTCACGTTGTATTAGATATTAATTTGTAAGTTGAAACATCAGACATTATAACATCATCAATCATGTAAAGTAGTAATATATTCTCAGCTATAATATTATACGGCACTTTCATCCTTTACATTACAAAATTATGAATTATATAAAGAAGGATGAGATATTCGGGTAGTCATTATAAATCACCTTTAATTCGCTAATATTCAGAACTTGTTCGATAAGATTTTAGTACTAACAGATTAAACTAATGCTCATAATCACGATTCGATATTTGAGAAAGAAAATTTTGAACTTTTTTTTGCATGCTTTTGAAAAGATAAATTGTTCAATGACTTTATCGAAATCAATTGTGTGCGTTCTCGGATTTTCGATTGAAAACAATGATAAGTTGCTCAGCCTTTCTTGTTCCATCGAGCTCCGCAAGTAACTATTGAATAATTTTGATTTGGAAAACGATCGTTCAGCTATTGCCGTAGTGACTGGGACTGTCAGAAGCATGAGAGGGCTGTACAAACATCTGTGTAGCTGGATGACAGTAACGCATTTTCAATTATCAAAAAATTAGCTAGCTCTTTTACGTCTTTCATTGAACCGATTTCTTCTGAAAAGGTAGATTTAACTGAAAGGAGATGAGTGGTGGAAGAATTTTCTGTTTTTGTCCTTCGCTCAGGGGGCCCCCCGGCATTGCCCCGGTTGCCCCACTGTAGTTCCGGCCCTGAACATAGAGTATATCTTTTATTAGCGGTTTCTAAATCATTTCCAATAAATTTTCCGTACATCATACATTCGACCCGCAGAAGTGTTCGAAACCTATTTTGCTTACAAAAGTGAGAAAAGTCACGTGATCAGTTGATCGCAGTTCATTTAGCTTGGTGTATTGGGATCTCGGTGAAAATAAGAGTTAGTAGGAAGGTTGAATGGAGAAAGTTTTGGGGAATCAGATATGAAATCAATGTCCTGCTGCAAAAGCTCGTAATTTCCGCTAATTTTAAATTTATCGTATTCTTAGACCGATTATCAACTTTTGTTTTTTCAAATAGTGCCCTGCATTCCTTCGTATCTATTCTGTTAGAAGTAATTATCCTCTTCACAACCAGCCACACATGATTATTTTAAAATACTGTGGATAAATTATAAATCTTCATCAAATTCAATTTTCTAAAATTTCGGGCCTACAATCACAAAAATCAATAGGAATTTCACATAATAACATATCCTCACACTTTATTATAATTATGAAAATATTTTCAGTAAAAGTATCAAGCTGCTCAATATTTTGCCCATTATTTTCTCATCATCTCTTCAAAACGTACTGCCCTCCTAAACGTTTCCCGATTTATGGCCCGAATGCCATTTATTATTCTCACTAATACTAGTAATTTATAGAGATCCAGTGTTGTAATTTTGAGTTTTTTCAAGTACAAATAAAAATGTAAGCTTCCATTAGAATACCAATTTCCACAGTGTTATTTCGGGGCATTGACAGAAACATTTTCAGTCAAATAATTTGTGTAGTAACATAAAATAAAAGTAGGTGTCTCAAAATCTAGGTCTTATTGTTCCTATGTGCATCTTTATTGTTGAATTTGGTGCTTGTTATTGATCAATAAACAATGAGTAGTTTAACTGGGCTTTTATTAATTTTTTTTTAATTGTAATAATGTTTAGATGTTATTACTGAAATTTCCTTTTGAATTTTTGAATTATATGCCCGAACTTAGCTTTTAGAATATACGAACTTGGTGATGATTTATGATCAACATTATTTCATAACAAAACGTTGTGAAATGATGAAGTTGGTCACATAATTACAAACAGAATAACCACTTTAAAAAACAAAAGTTGATGATGGGACACATTTTTTAAACACAACATTCTCGTTGTGTTTAAAAAATGTGGAGGAGAAAAAGAGCCATCGGTTTAATTACGTTTCTCCAAACAGCTGCAGAAAGTGTAAAATTGGCATCTTTTATCTAGAAGAATAACTGGAATTGAAAATTTTGAAACCTCACCTTTGGAGCTCATCTGATTTCGGAAAACTTTCTCGATCAAACCTACCCTCTATATCTTATCGTATTCGAGATTTCGATAAGCCAAGCTGAAAAATGAGACATACTGTATAGTAAATATCAGTTCAACTAAATTTGATATATCCAATAATCCTAGATATTGTGAATAGATAAATGAATATTTGATATTTCATTATTTTTTTGTTGAGTGATAGATGTTGAGTGTAGATGTTTCAAAGCAAATACCGTGGTGGGTCAGCACCTTATACTTCAAAGTACCCTATTGAATCTAGGTTATACGAATTATGGTGGCAACTAATCCCATGTTGAAGAATTTTTTAAATATTTTAAGCTGTTTACGTTCGAAAATAAAACACTCTTTATTAAACAAGTACAATATAGTCTGGCAACTACACTTGTCCAACAAATACCTGGACTTATATTGAATACTAAGTGGTCGATGTATAATGTTGGTCGATATGCAGCTGAAATATTTCTCGGAGTCCACAAAGTTCAAGTTCACTTACGCATGTTTTGTGCGTGACTGTCAGGTAAACCATAGCATACTATGCACCTGCCACTTCTGCAAATAAATACCTTTTTGTGCAAAATTACAAATACAGGTGCATTTATAACTCTTTGAAATAATATGCCTGAAACTCGCAAATGCATTTGCTGAAATTCAATACTTCTCAATATTCCTTTCTTTGTATTTACAAAACGCTTTGAACTTAAATTAAGAATAATACTCGGATACTTCATCAACATTCTCCAGGATTGATGATGTGAGTGTTTTTCACTCCACTCACTATATGTAATATAAAAGAAGCAGATTTGATTCAAAAGGATATATTTTTTCCCGATTATCACGTGAATAACCTTCTTGAGCCTTTCTGATTTGATCTAGCCTATTGTTCAAATGATGTCTGTGTGTTCTCATGTGAGTAGTAACCCACTTTGGAGATGATTGCGCCGTTCCTACAAGTCCTACAGATTTGATATTTTGCAAAACGTTCCAAAGTGGTAAAAATAACAACTGCATTGTCACTACTGGTACTTTTGACATCCATCTTCAATTTTTCGAATAAAGCTATAGCATTTTATTGAACCATTATGACAACAGTGTTTTTCCGGTGATAAATATATATCACAATCGTATATTTAACTCATAGTAATGTCCAAAATTTCTATTTCAAAATTTCAATTACGTCGCGCTAAGTCATCGAAGTTGTATCCTAGATGAACACAATGCCGTATACTTTTTAAGAAGAAGTACTAGATCTGTGGGTCGACAATCAGGGTTCCCTACAGTATCATGAGCGTAAGCCGAAAGTTTGATTGTTATGTGTGATTACATTTGATGACATAAATATGAGGAATAAGGCTTAGATGTGCGTAACTTGTAAGTACATACTATGTAAATAATTATCGATATTTCGTTAGTGTTTCATTTTCCTACATAAACACAACGCTGCAGAGTCACAAGAAATATAACGTTGATCAAATATATTTAAAGGCTGCATAGAATCGTTTTGTGTAACATTAGTTTCCAGTGCAAAAATGTGAACGAAGTAAGAGCTTTATGGAATTATCAAATGTATCTATGACGATGATTCAGTTCTTAAGGAAATATGACCAATAATTGTTTAAAAGGATAACATCAAATTTGAAAAAATAAGTAACAACTTTCTTTTGGTGCTATTAACATATTTTACGTTAAATTCTATCAATTCAGCTATTATGCATAATCGCATATACTGGTCATTACAAATAATCTCCAGTTCTTGCTGGATAATTTGATAAATGTGCCAAGTCAGTTCACCATACAAACGTCCAGCTGTATAGGTATACCATTCTACTTTGGCTTGGGGCCGCCGCATGCGCTATTGATATGTGAGTGTACACTTTAATAAAACATATATACAAGGGCAAGGAAAATCAATCAATTACAAAAATTAATTTCCGTTCAACCTACTAACCTAGTACTCCCAATACTATAAACAAATTTAAAACCTAAATTGTCAAATATTTTACAGACTAACCTGTGATAACATAACTGCTTGGAGTTTCAAACTTAATGTTGATTCAGCATCAGTTATTTCAGCCCAGGCAGTAGGATTGCCTCCATATACTTTTGTTTCCAACAGCGTAGATAAAAATCTCCTAAAGACAACGTTGTCCTGGGTTAGTTTGTAAAATTTTTGAAAGGTGAAGGTTTAGGTTTTTGAATTTTATACATTTTTGAGAAAACTAGGTTGGTGGGTAACTTGAAAGATGGTTTCCGTAATTGATTGATTTTTCTTGCCCTTATTAATATGCATAAACTCAGATGTATTCTTGAATGAATATTTATTCTTTCGAATTAGTGTCATTCTTATTGATTCATAATACACTTAACACAATACAGTCAATCAATTTCACTGCTTAGTGCTGCAGACTATCCATAATAACCAGTTGTTTCGATAAATCCATACGACCAATGAGAAATAATCTCAGCCGATTCAGAAATACTGAAAATTTTGTATGGGCCGATTGCAATACTTCCCTAACACTGTGAACAGAGAGGAAAGTGAAGATATACCTTAAAAAGTTATGATATCATCTATTACGTGTTATATAATAAAAGCGAATATATTAGATTACTATTTCTAAGACCGTTTAATGGGATGTCCCAATTGAGATAAATTTAGAAAACCTTGAAGCATTGCTCTTTTATTCTTGAAGCAATAGAGTAACATATTGAAACCAAGAACAGTGAAGGATTCTTTCTAGAATGGGTTTAACATGATTCTTATGAGTATTTGACTGAAGGATGAAGCATAGGAGGAAATGTACTATCAATAATGTGATAAGTATTATCACTACCGCAGTTCAACTTTGATTAGGAAAAGGATTTTATTTTGATCTATAACCAATTTATGCATCAGTTATTTTCAAAATCTCATAACATAGTTTTAAACTCGCTTATTATATTTAATCATGATATAACTAGTTTGACCTATCTGTTTTTAAATGTCTAACCCTCGAACTTGCATAAAAGTGATGAAAAAGTACAAAAATTTCAACATGCTGATGATTTCTTCTTGAAGCAGAAAAAATTACTCTTTAATCGTTACTGTAAAAGTGCAATTATTGAAAAAATGGGTCATGGATAACTGTTCCATATTCCCTTCAGGTGAAGTACAGTCATTTTTATCAACCTCTAATGACAAAGATAATACCAGCTGCTGAGATATAGGTACATACATACTTGGAGAAAATTTTATGATTTTCAAACTAAATAATATCGAATGTGACATTCTAACCAATCTTCCCCTCAAGTCCTTGTTCCATTTAATCCTTACAGCAGGTCTGGTGATGCTGATTCATTACAATTCTGCCACGTGGATGGTCTTCGCATGTTTTCCTCGGAATTCCCTTGGTGAAGAGTATGTTCCGAAGCTGAAGACTCAAAACAATGTGCCGAAGATATTCAGGAGATCATTAGACAGATATATAGATGGACGTTCCTCCCAGAATCACATAGTATATGGAATGAAAACGACAAATAATATAGGTAGGCAAGGTATACCTAGTACGTAAATAGTATATAGTGATATAAATAAACATGGACATGATAAAACGAATATCTTTTATACATTCAAGAACATAACATTTAGAATATTCTCAGATTCAGTTAAGGGATAAACAAAAATATTACGAATCATTGCACATCGCTCATGAACTCTTTCATACTATGGTAGCATTTTGATGCTAGGAGCGAATCCTATTCTATTCTCGACTTCTACTGAATTCAAGATATTTCATAGAGTCTTGCAGACTATTCCATAATCTTATACCAGAATAGCAAACCGCGCTAATATAATCTGGCAGGTCATTAATGAATAGAAGAAGCAAAACAAAAGATCAAAAGTCACTCAAGCAAATTTTTGTTTGAAGTAGCCGTTTCAGAGATATTTGAGGTTAATGTTTAAAGAAAATAACTAGTTTAGGAATTAAAACAGATATCCTTTGGTATTGTCATTTTGATAATTCAACAAAAAAATATTAAATGATCCTCGTTCGGGTAAACAGTTTTCACATGGAAATTGACAGTAATTATATACTATAAATTTTCACTTTTGTCGCATTTTTCACTCCATGGATAGTAGAATGCCAGAGAATCATATTATGATTGCGTGAATGACAAAATAAAAACTTTTGTTTGTATTGGAAATTATATTGTTTTGACGCGAGTTAACCTAGCAACAAATTTGTTGCATTTCAACTTGGTTTGATTGAAACAGTAAAAAATACCAGTGAAAATGGCAATGTACACATTTTCCGAGCATGTTGACATGTTACTAATTTTGGGCGAATGTCATGGCAGTGCAATAGCTGTTGTAAGACTGGAACATTCAAAGGTAGAACTGTTAATAGGAGAGGACAAAGAACAGTTAGAACAATTGCAAATGAAGAAAACATCATGCATATACTGGAAAGAAATTCAGCGATTAGTACAAGACGTATGTCAATGCAAACACATGTATCGCATCAGGTAATTTGAGGAAAAGCAAGCACGCTGACAATTCTCGACCTGCTCGAGACCTGTTTCCGGTAGATCTACCTACCCTCACGCATGCAGTTTTGTGAATGGCTGCTAGGCTGGCAACTTTCATTTCAAATATCATTTTCAGTGATGAGGCAACTTTCACCAGGAATGGAGTGTTTAATATGCACAATGAGCATGTTTGGGCTGACGATAATTCTTTTGCTAGAAAACTTACTCATTACTAACATTCATTCAAAGTAATTATCTGGGCTGCGACACTCGGAAATGCGCTACCAGACTATCATTTTTTCATTGGTAATTTGACTGGAGAAATGTACCTATAGTTTCAATCGCGCGGCTTTACGACTTCTTCGAAGATATTCGTCTAGCGAGAAGATTTAATCTTTGGCACATGGATAACTGTGCCCCTCCTCATTCTAGTAGACAATGTTATCAGTGGTTGTCTGAAAATTTCCCAAATCGATGGATTGGTCGTGAGAATAATGCTTTCATAAATTGGCCTGCGAGACCATCGGACCTTATTCCTATGAACCTTACTGTTTGTCGCCAAATGAAAGAATAGGTCAGTTGATACTATGAAACAATTGCACCAGAGAATTGGAGATGAATTCACTGAAATTACACAAGACCAAAATCTCGGTCGAATATCAATTTCTCCTCTAACAGATTGCATCAATGCATCATAGCAGATGGAGGACATTTTGAATAGTGAAAATTGGGACAAATGTATAATTTGGGTGATGTTTGTTCTATGTAGAAACTCTTTACCTCAACGGTGTTCATTTAATGCTTTTTTGTTAAATTGTAAGAATGACAACACCAAAGGGTTCCTGTTAAACTCAAACATCTCTAAGACAACTACTCCAATCAAAAATTTGGAGGAGTACTTATTTTTCTAAAACTAGAAAGTAGAATCAGAATTTTCTAAAAGTTCTGTAAAATATTCACTGAAGTAGAAATCAGGGTATAAAAAAGAGAAACTCTCCCAGTATCTGCTCCACTGTTTTTTTTTGCTTAGTTCATTTCACCGGATCATAGGTATCCATCTCGACATCATCTGTACCTAATTTGAAAATTGGCCGAAAAACGGTTATGACAAAAAACCATTTTGAAGGGGTGTATGTCTCTTAGAAGACACGTTAGATATAGATAAACATTTTTCGTAGGTCTTCTCATTATTTCATATACTCTATGTGTTCCCAAATTTTGAACATTTATTCTAAGTACACCAATATACACACTCATATTCAGGCTTCTATGCGCTTTTTGCTCTTACCGATAAACGAAGTACTACTGGAAAATTTTAAAAACCTATATCGACCTTTGAGCTTTTTCTTCTTGTCATTTCTCAAGAAAATGAATAGTTTTAGTTTTAAATCAAATCAAAAACAATGAAAATGTATCTCTGCGTATGTTTTATGTACGCTCCGCGCGCTCTTACGGGAAAAGCAAATAGTACAAGATAATTTAAGAAATCCATATCAATGATTAATTTTCCGTTCTACAACTTTGATACATGATCACTTTCCATGAGAATGCATAGCTTTTGTTCTAAGTAAGAAAAAAACAGAGAAAAACAGAATCTGCCAAGCAGTTGATGTTAGTTATAATACTTTTCGTGTGAGATGACATTCGCTGGCTTTGGCTGTTAATCGAATTTGATGAATTACTCTTACAAGCTCATCTAAAGTGCACAAAATCGTCCTTGTTACGATTTAATACGTAGTAGTTGTTGAAGTATTTTTATAAGAAATTTCACAAATATAAAGTTTCCTACATGAAATGAGGATGTTTCTTAAGTTTGATAAAATGCGCTACACTTCATCCGCAGTACGCAAGTTACGTATGTTTAATAGGAGAGGTGGGTACTTACAGAATATGTATTGATTTAGTTCCTCCAGAATGGGCTTATTCCCCGCCGAATTTTAAATTTCAAGTTTGATTTCATCCCAGCTTGCTCTGAACATATTTGCTTTTTTGATGTAATTACTCATCACGTGAACCATAATATTTGATTTCACACGATTTGCTAGTAATAAAACGGAATTTCATGGTAGTAAAATCGAAAAGGAGAAAATTGGTAATTTCAAAGGGATGTAGATATGAATCATACATACCACGTCTGGTTGGTACCATTAGATAATGAATCCAGCGACAGAAATCTAAATAAATAGCAATATCATACTCAATGGAAAATGGCAATGATATTTGAGTTATAGACAGACATTCTTGGAATGTTATTGAATAATACCTTGACTACTGCCTTATTCTTGCTATCCACACTATTGATGAAATAAATAAAAATTGACTTTCTATATTATTTAACATGAACAAATCGATGGTCGTTGCACTTAAGCTGCCAAAGTTGTTTTCTGGTCTGAAAGTTTTGCTCACCGACCATTAGACAAGACACATTTACACCTTCAGATTTCACTCTTTGATTTATTTTCTAACTATTTGTCACATTAAGTTTATTTATCGCATCATTAATTGCAAGATAGATATACAACCTAGCATGTAACACAATAATAAAGCATTTCTAAGAATATGTTACTGCGTATATGAATAGATTTAGGTTAGCTACAAGTTCACATTGCAATGGGGTAATTTGAAACGTTCAACGGAGTCCGCTGATCACTTTTCACCTCTTTCCAATCATAGTTATATGAGATAACAAGATGACTTTCTTGACAGCTCGCTGAAATCGTGATGGCATTTCTTGAACTTCTTTGGTTATGTTTCTCTGGAAATCATAATAATTATTATGAGTCCCTGATTCAAATGTTCCAAACAAGATTGTTTGACTCAAGAGGCTCTCGCATAATATTCATTTGTGTTTACGATATGGATTTGATGATGATTATTGACATGAATTGAACCAGATCACAGATTATATAGGTACGTAATAAACAAATGATCAATAAAAATTTGTCTTCGATTACAGGCAACCATCAATATTCATTTGGTTATAATGAAATACTATACATTTATATTTTCATTTGAATTTATGAGCGTTATTGACTATAAAGCTTCGTAATATATTGCATTGCATAATATACACTGCAACCTCAATATCTATTTTTCCCCTTCTGCTGCTAAGCCGCTCAGTTTTCTGAGCGACTAAAGCAATTCTCATAGTTCAGAATATTGGACGGCGCTTCGCCCTCCTCGTTACAGAATCTAGATTCTTCTTCTTCTAATCCGAGGTGTCCCTTCAATGTCTGAACCAACAGTGCCATGGTAAAATTTCGGTTAGAATTCTGAACTTATGTATGTTCAGGTTAGTGCAGTTCCGATCTCTTCTAGTTATACCATCTCAGCAGCGTCTAAGTCCGTCTCATTCCTTATAGTTCCTTCCAGGTCTTCCCAAATCCCTTCCATTATTGTTGTGATATTAATTCCGCAGGATAGTTCAGGTCCTTCTTATTGTGTACTTCTTTCTTTGACATCTTCCAGTTCCAGATCATTACTCCGCATGAGAGTTCGCGTTCCTGATTTTGTGAGATCGTCTGCTTTTTCCTTCCCCTTCTCCACCAATCCAGAACTAATGAGGAGGTCAACCGCATTATTCTTGCATAGTTAAGATTTACCATATTATCTGTCGTTCAAGAACCATTTGATGGTTAGAATGGTGTCTTTGTCTCATTCAGTTTTGCGATTTAGTTTTGTGCTAAATTCTTTACTAAAGCTACTTTTTTTGTCATCTCATCTTGGGGAATGTCTCAGAATTGCTGGTTTTTGATGAAATATCTTAAGTTGCGTTTGGTGATTCTCTTTCTGATCATTCCATATGTTGTCCTCTTTGCCATAAACACCACTACTAACTATATGGAGGTGTGTGAGGCTTAGGATTTCTTCCATGGCGGTCGTTGAGCACGTTCTTATCCATGCAGAGGCTATTCTTTGGATTTACGTTAGATCTGTACTTGTACTAGCCAGTCTAGTTCTGCTGCATCAGCCCATGGTCTTCTAGTTGTGATCGGTCTCACTATTGCTGTTAACATCCACTGCAGGGTACTAGGTTAGACCGTCAATTGTTTCTCGCAAAGTTTCTGCACACCATTGGAGTGTTTGTGGCTTTATGGGCTGCTTCATTTTCATGATTGTTCTAGAACTCTCTGGCTTCCATTCAATAACACACCCGTCTAATTCGATGGGTTTGAGGTCTTGGTTGCTATTTGTGAAGGCTACCCTAACTGATGCACACTATGTGTGGTGAAAATTTCTACATCCCCTCGCTGAACCAGGATGGGGGAGATTCCATCGGTTTGATCGAATGAGAAGTGTTCACGATTCATCTTATCTGTCTACTACTGCATTGTGCTTGGCCATCGCTGTGACCTCTCTGGTAACTTAACTTTTCCGTTTTGTTGTATGCCTCATACAAATAAGTTCGTTGTTTGTGTGCTGCTACCATCTGACTTCATCAATTTCATCGCGATATAGACTCTACTATCTGCCATGACATGTTATCTCGCGCAGCGGGTATAGAGTTGATATTCTCACCAAATTTTTTGAAGCCCTAAAATATGATGACATATTGAATTTTGGAGATTCAAATGAAGTCTTTCTCAATGCTTATACTTAAAGATCCTGATGTATCGAATCTTATAGATTAGAGCAAGGTATAAACGAACCAACGAGACTATTCTCAATTCTGCTATATCCAATATGTTTCAGAGATATCAATATAGAATATATGTAATCAAGCTGGCACAATGAATTCGAATCACACCTCTGATCATAACACAATTGTTTTTAATTTAATTTTCACAGGAAACCCTGCTTCTCGTTCCGAATTCATAACTTCGACCTGAATTTATTCTGTGTTGACATGTTCAACATTAAGTGGTTTTATATTGTTTTATTCGATAGCAAAGATGACACAGTATCCTCAATGGAAACATTATAAAATTTGTTCGATATACATGCACCATCATAATAAAACTATACGTATCTGCAAGCCCAAAGCACCGTGGTTAACTAGCGTAGTTCGTTCCACTATGAAAAAAAGTGGAGCCTCTCATTCAAATTTAAGCCGACAATTAGTTGAAACTTTGATAATACAAATTAAATCTATGATAAAGTGATTTGTGCCTGGTCACCAGTCTTCAAAACAAATGCATCTCATCTTCAGTGTCTGATGCAACATGTGGGGTTCCAGAATCTGTTCTCAAGGCATTGGAATCGTTTTGAGTTCAATCTCCTAACACAATGGAGACAAGTAAGAAACTACCTTATGGATGATCACTTCACTCTAATCTTCAGAATGGATGACCCTGCTTGTGCTGATCAAATATATCATTATGGAAATTCCGAATTCAATGATGCCATCAATTTGGCTCTGGAATTGGTACATTCAGAGCTGTTCCGCAGACAATTGTGTGAACATTGAAATAGAGGATATTGTGTTACTATTCTTCAGTGATGTGGTTCAAAGTTTGGATTGGCATGTTGACGAGGACTTCCGAGTCGGAAAATATGTTAGAAACATTACCAGAGCTGGTTTTTGCAGACTCGGATAAATAGGTGAAACTTATCCGAGTCACTGACCATATCCAAGTTATCTTTTTGCAACATCGAATATTATCTTTGTTTGAATCAAACTACGCATAAATAGGTTTCAGGTAATCCGAAATTCATGTTGCCTCGATTCACATATGGTCTTAAAAGGTACGATCACTAACTATTTCCATTAATTATCCTGGATGGCTCAAAGAAAACATTTATCTATCTCTTCCTCAAATTTTTCAAAATCATAATAGTTTTCATCATCTCAATTGCGGAGGAAGCAATTCATGATATCAACATAAGATTCTCAACTTTGTTCATGTAAAATAATTCTTATTCAGTTTATATGGTAGAATATCAGGTTATGGTTAGTTATAGGTCGATTGATTGAGTTTTGAGTTAAATAGCTATTCCAACTCAACATCTCACCTTCTGTCAATTAAGTATATACTGCTACAATAAAGACATCATCTCACCTTCTGTCAATTAAGTATATACTGCTATAATAAAGACATCAGTATTATTAACATAAGTATCAAAGCCTTGCCAAACTGATGAATATTCTTAGACTATTTGAACATTGGATGATCTGTAATAACGAATTAGGATATTTGGGTAATCACAAACGAACCAGTGAAAGATTGAGATATTTGCACCAAATAGTTCTTGGCTAAGGTAAATAGCTTTTATATACTCACAACACTTGAGTTTTATTTCATTTAGTAGATTGGTATTACCGTTGTTCTTATAAATTTCCATCAAAAAGTGTAGAGACTCTCTTTTCTGCTTGAGATTGTCTTCGAACCAATTGACGACATCGGAGTGTTGGGTTTTATGATAGAAAAAGTAGTTCCATAATTCCAGCTGTTTGGTATTTCCTAGGTTATTCCACAATAATATCGATAATAGCCCAGGAAATATTAAGTTCAATCTCCCTTTGGATATCCCAGAATTACTTTACGGGTAATAATGAACATTACAAACGAAACAACAAACTCCCCATGACTTTTCCACTATCTCCTTTACTAGTAGAAATATTTATGAATTACTGAGGAAATCAAATATTAACTTCAAAATTTCAGCACGTCTTCGTATATTGGTATCGCTATGTTGACGACGGAATCGCTTGCTATACATGTAGTACTCGGCAAACAAGTTCATTCATTATCTAAATTAACAACTAACATCTAAATATAAAATTCACCTTGTTAATTAATTCGACCGTTAAGCCGATAAACTTGAAGGATGTATAAGATTTAAGAATTTAAATTCGTTCAAACTAAGCAGTACTACATTGATACTGAGCGGCTTACCCCTAAAATGAAAAATTGAAGAGATAGCTAACGGAAGTTCTTCTTCCATCCAGATTTAAATTTCTGGAATTCATTGCGATTATAGGTATACTTTATTTTGAACATATTATTCAGATGAGAAGTAACTCCTTCCAGATAGCATAGAGTTATAACCAAATAAATTGTTTACTATTTAAAAAAGTTTGGAACAAATTCTGAAACCGATGGAAATCTTATTTTCGTGAATATGGAAAATTTCGGGTTTTACATTGCAAATATTTAAGCTGTTTAATTTTCCAAGTAAGGAGCAATTTCGAATTCTGGAGATGATAAAACTCACCATGCTATTGAAATAAAATGATGAGGCAAATGGAACGCCAAAATAATTCATAATGTTTATAGTAGAGAATATACTGATTTGAATAAAAAACGCAACACCTAGTAATAGTTAAGCAATTTAATTGAAAAAAAGAGTCACATCAATGTAACTAGTAAGTGATTAGATGTTGAAGCAAAAAAAAACATAAGTAAAACGCTACTCAATAATGAGTGACCCTATCGCGATTGTTTATGCACTCATCTACTCGATGATGTACAGTTTGAACAAAATGATCAATGTCGCCTTGAGGTATCCCATCCCAAGCTTCTTGGATACGGAGTCGAAGATCATCTAAATTGTGAAGGGGGTGGCGTCTTGTATCGATTATATCCCAGACAGGCTCAACCGGCGAGAGATCCGGTGAACATGCAGGCCATAGAAGCACCACCACATCAGCATCTTCTAAATACTGGGTTGTAACCCTTGCCGTATGAGGGCGGGCATTATGCTGTTGCAAAATTGGATTGATTAACCTCGGAAGATATGGCACTGCAACAAGTTCCAACACGTTGGTTGTGTAATTGACTGCATTTAAATTGCCTTGGACATAACTAGAGGGGACCTACTGCCATAACACATTGCACCTCAAACTATCACTCCTAATGTAAGGGCAGTATGATAGCAAATTGCAGATTTCTTCTTTTCCCACGTAAACGCCTCACCCTTCAACACACAAACCGAATCGCGACTCGTCATTGAAGACCACATGATGCCATTCCTGCACCCAGTTAGCTCGCTCATTACATCACTTCAGTCTTCGGGCGCGATGACGTGGGGTAAGAAGAGGGGAAGGCATAAAAATGGTCGGTTAGAATGGAGTACAAAAGACTTTATCAGACGATAAGCGGACGCCATCGAGACTCTTTGTTCTAAAGCTTCCAACCAGTCATTTTCTACGACTGTAGTGGAAAATCTGTCTCTTAATGCCAATGTTCTTAGGTGGCGGATCCGCGGCGACGCTCATGAAGGCTTTCTTCAGACCGTCTTGACCAACATCTTAACACGACACGCACGGTTGGCAATTTCCCGAAACGAAAATCCACCCTCCCTCATACCAATAATCCGACCACGTTTAAACTCACTTAACTTATTCATAGTATTTTGAGAGTTTGATGTATGTGGGTCCCAACGTCAAAAAAACTTGTGTTGTTTTCATGCTTAAATTGTGTATGGTTATAATTTATAATGTTTCGCCACGGAATTGAAAATCCAGTTGTAATTTTTTATTCACCCACTTTAATTATACAAAATTGTGAAAAGTGGTTTGAATATAGTTTTTTACATGTTGTTGAATTAAATTTCATTCACTAAAATTGGTGGAAGTATGTTTTTTGAACCAATAATTTTCGGCAACTGATTTATAATGAAATTCAAATATCAGTAGTAATTTTTGATCCACCCACTTTAGTTGTACAAAATTGTTAAAAGTGGATTAAATATGGTACATATATATATATATATATATTACATGTTATTGAATTACATTTTATTCACTAAAATTGGTGGAATTATGTGTTTTTAATTAATGGTTTTCTTTTGGCAACTGATTCACAATAAAATTCCAATATCTTTTGATCCACCTACTTTAGTTGTGTTAAATTATTTTAAATAGATTATAAATAGTCTCTTTTATGAATTTGATTCACTAAAATTGGAGGAATTATATATATTTGTTTTTAGCAAACGATAGTATATGTTTTTTAAGCGAATCAAATAATTATAAAATAGTAATATTGCTTGATGGAAATAGGCGGCCATGGCTATGACAGATACCATGACAGATGTCATTATTGTACTTTCTGTATATTTTGTACAAAATCAATCGTCTCAGATTATATTGTAACAATGAGTTGTTTTAAAAATTACGAGGCTTGTTCATGTTACAACGAATTAAGTCACGTGAAAATATTCCATTCCAAACTAACATACTTACGTTAATTGGATATTGTTCACCAGAAATGTTAAAGGTGGCAAATCGTAAAGGTTTATTCAAGAAAAGCCAAGAAAAACATCTATCAAATTTAACAGAATTGGCTAGAATAAATTGAACAAAGTGGTTTCAAAATATTACATGTATTTGCTTAAACACAAACATTTGGTAAATTTAGAGTCTTCTGTCCTTTGCTATTCGCCATTACGAAGAGAGGATTTTCAAGAGGAATATCAAAAACATTCAAATGTTGTTATGAAATTAAATAATATATTTTAATAATAAATCGAATGAATTTAAATATTCAATTTATTTTTGTGAACGGTTGTTTTGTTATGTATTGTATCGCTTCCGAGCTCATTTGTTGAACGTCAAAAAATACCCACAACAATTTTGCTTCTCTACCCTAAAAGAACAAATATCCGCTGAAATTTTTTCGCTGGCATGGCAACAAGTCAAAATAAAAGTATTTCATTGATCGCAAATTGTCGTTGTGAAGTTCTCATTTTTTTTAGGGCTTGAAAACCTTCCTCTTCTTCACATAAAATAACTTAACAAAAACTGAGATGACGTTGTAGTTTTTCATTGAAACTTCCATAATTTCTTGATTATTTTGAAGTGTTCCTTTTGTGAAAATTTTAGGCATATTGCTCAAGAAACACTAGGTGTTGCGTTTTTTATTCAAATCAGTATATAATTGATCAAGTATAGGATTATGACGTTTGGTTAACATCGATAACACTCTAATTCCAAGAATGTTTGACCCTAAAAATGAGTATTTTCCTTTCCGTTCTATTGAAAGTGCGGTATGTAATAAGTATGAGATATCGAAATTGAATGCAATATAGAATGTGGTTTCAACCTATAAAATAAAGCTCATTGTGGTAACTCGTAATCTGTTCTAAGTCGAAACCTAGAGCTGATAGTTTTGTTCAGATAGCTTGGAAACACACTAAAGTTATTGTTTGGACCATACTCAAAATGGGAATATAGGTCAGAACATCAAACTGATCTGAAAATTATTTAGGTGAACAAGATCCTGTATAATATTGAATAGGAAACAGGAATATAACATGTGAATAAGCATATCATCAAAGTATTGTATGTGACAATTCAATTAGAAATTAAATTTATAGGTCGATATAGGAGTTTTCCAATATTGCGCCAACACGGTGAGTAAACCAACCTATTAACGTCAGATCGAAAACCATTCATTATTAATATCATGCATGGAACAGTTTCACAACGAGAAATCAGATCTAGTTAGAGTTTAAATTATTTAGTTAGTGTTAATTTACGGACATGAAACAAAGGTGATATAATCGTATCAAATATGCATTGGTTTTGGTCCAACTAACCCTGCCCACTTGAATCCATGCTAGAAAAAAAGCTTTATCTATATGCAGTAAGCCTTGAACGGCGCCGCCTGCTTAGATCTATAATTGATTTTATATACTCATAATAAAAGTATTGTTTTACATCTGACTGTGAGGAATGTTTCATTCTTAATCACCTGCTATGCGAAACAATTAATTCTGTCATTTTATCACATGGTTGGTTTGATCGTATTCTATAATGTCGAGAAACACAAAACTTGAATAGTGAGAAATCGTGGATATATGAGTATACTACAATTTAATTCGATTTATTGAGAACTAATCAAGTACCTATCTACCTATAGCAGATATTTGATAGATTTATGTGGAATGTAAAAAATGTTCTATAACATTCTAGCTAGATGCAAATATGAATATCCATAGCATACATAGCATGATTACATTATGAATTATGTAAAAAGAGGAATACCACTGATTGAACTCTAGAGTGTCTCATTAATCACAAAATCTCCGACAGACTTTCAATTTGCAGGTATGTTCCTTATACGATGTCGACCTTCGCTATGAACGAATTTTTGATTTTTAGGAATTCAACACCAAAGTGGGTAAATGGAATCTATATATTTTGATATATGATTTCAGATAATACTAGGTCAAGATAGTTATCACTGATATTTCTTATATTAATGTATAGATTCAATTGCAAAAACTTAACTGACTCATCACGAATGCTCCGAAACTATGAAGCCGACTTGAAATTTTGCACATAGGTTCCTTTAAACGACGTTGGCACAAGCTGAGCAAGGATTTTTGAAATTTTACGGAGGTGAAAGGTAATCGTTTATGACAGCTCATATAATCACGTAACGTTGAAATAACAGATAGCTCATAGATTGATTGCAAATCGTAGTTCAAACTGAGCGTGACGGACCACAGATAACCCCATAGCAAGACATCACGTGAAACCTTATAGAATGATGGCTCATTCCTAGACACACTTTTCCCTAACAAACCCCCATAAGAAAACATAACGCCACAGTTCATCGATATCATTTCCAATAATTAATTAGTTTGATTTGAAATTAGAGGAATATATTTTCAATTCTATTTTCATTTACGTTTTATCAATATGTAAAGCGTTTGGATGTATTGGTAGATTCATAATATATGGCTGAGGTTCAATTCATCGTTTTATGGTAATTTTCATTGCTTTCTCATACTGCCGATGAAATCTTTCATATTATTATGCGTCTCGACAACTCGAAATTATTGAAATGATTCTCAAGAGACTACGCTTTACTTTTTCTATAGAAGGAATAAAAAACACTTGTAACGTAGTTCTTTCAGTCGATAATTCATTCAAATCAGTTCATGTTAAAGCTCTCGACGGAAGAAGCTCTCAAAGCTCATCCTGTCTCTGAATCAACGATGTAATGCGCGAGCACGCACATAAACAATCAGCCACCGATTCCGATGCTCATATATAAGCGATTACATCTCCGGGTTTCTTCGGCTATAGTGCACCTTTCATATTATGAAAGAATTCCTCAATCACACCGCATATTCTATCGTGAAGTCTCCGGAGGTGATGAATTGACATGATGTATGGGTATTTTAACAAAATATTCCTAATATGCATTTGATTGTAGTGGCTTCATCATTGGTATGTTTTAGTAACTAGAACTAAGAGTTCACAACTGTGGATAGCATCAATAAGCACGAAATTAAGCACCCTTATCTACAAAAAATACTATAGAAATACTAAGGACGAGGGGTAGTTACTATACCGCGAAGACCCGCGACGCGGTTTGCTTTAAGCCCTATGGGCCCATAAACCAATACTGTAATATAATCGTACCACCGAAATAAGAAATAACTGGCAGTGATTCATTCTTGACAATAGTACAAAATTTAAAAAGTATGTGATAAAATATGAATATTAAATCATAACAAAATAGCTTATGTAGTGCAGTGTTCTCTAAAGGAATGAATACGCTTCGTAATACGTAGAACGTGCCGACGTATATACCGGGAAAACAGTTCTTTGTTGCTGCGTGGCAATCGTCTGTATGAAATATCAAACTACAATAATGTATAAGATATTAATAATTATGTCTTATTCTCACTATTGGATTGTGAGAATTAAACAATAATATTAATATCAATTATGAACTTACACAATATATTATGTTCAGCTCCTATATCACAAAGAGCAGCGGAATTATTTAAGTTTAGAGCTCTAATTTACAATCAACTACTTTAATAACCAGATACATAATCCAGCTCCTCGATGAATACTGCAGTGTTTCCAGACTACTCCTGGAGATTCCTCCAGGAGTAGTCTGCTTGTAAATATATAATATCAAACAAGGATTGAGCTCCTCCGGTATAAATTAAAAAACACACTGGAAGCTTACCGTAACTCTGAAAACTCGACAGCAGCTGCTCTTTTTTGTACAAACTTGCAACTATAGCAGGCTCTGACATAATCTCATACAGAAAATCAAATAAGTATAGTTATTGCTGTATGCTACTTTATCAAGTTGTATGGCAAATAGTTTTCCAAATAACTCAAATTCACGCTATTGCTAAATATCTGCAGATATAGCTTTGATTGTTTGATAAATTTTATCGTTCCACAGATAAATACTTTGTATCTGCCATACTTATGGGATCTGCTGAAATGGGTTTATCTGCAACCGTTTGTGACTTTTTGCATTTGCCTATTTTATAAGTGCTGATAGATAAAGCTTTGTCATTCATTGTGCGAGCTTTGTGGAAATAGAATTGAAATGTGCCCAACTCGATTTTAAGCAGACACATTGGGATGTTGCTTCATACCAGTATGATGTGAACCACTCTATTGGTATCCTGAATATTGTTACGAAATCTTTTTACCTTATAACTTTGTGAGCACAATTTTTTGTTTGTTGATTTGGATGAACTGTAAGTAGATTACTGCTTTGACATTATTCATTGGAAAAAGGGAAATTACCAAACCACAGGTGTAATCCAAATTCTGCATATATGTAGAAATTGTTAGGGAGCTTACCATATAATTATAATAATAATAATTGCCTTTATTTTGTACCATGTGAAAAGAAAATACAATGTAAAAAAGAGAGAGGCGAAGTTTAGCATATGATACTCATACTTAAACTCTAACAAAAATAAAAATCATGATTGCTAAGGTTGACGTACGTTTCTGGAGGCCTTCAGGTACAATTGTTTATTAGTTAGCTTACAAACGGCACGCACCTATTATTCATTTATAATTTACTTATTTATCTCTAACGCACACTCTTCTCAACCCATTCTCGGGTACACACGAATTTTATCTGCCTTGCCTGCGCGCGTTACTCCCCTTCCAATAATTTTGTATTGCAGAATGAAGAAGTACTAGCGCGAAATTGAATTAAAATGAAATTTGCGTTAACAAACTTAATATAACAATATGGATTGAAAAAACAACTTTACTTTAAGATTTCAGTTTTCAAGATCTTTAAAAGAAACCAATGAAGATATTACTTGAATGATGAGGAATGCAATAAAATTCGTATACTCTCGAAACTCTATCTTTTTAGATTATAACGTAAGGTAACAATACGGATGACAAAGTTTGGATCAATCAAAATATAACCTATCACCTACCCAACTACATGATAACAAATTTTTTAAGATCTTTGAAAGGGAAGAGACTTGATTTTTACATGAATCATCAGAAATGCAATAACATTCCTAAACTCTCAAAAAACTGAACTGAATCTGGTATCTCATCCAACTTTCCTTCAGATTACCCGATAGATCCATCAGGCTAAGGAACCTTCTCAAGACGATTGATTGTTGTTAGTTTGGGTAAATTATTCTTGATTCCTAATAATAACTAATGAACAGTTTTTTCTATGGTTCAATAACAACGTACATTGCAGGAAGTTTCTCAAGAATGAATCGACTTTGCTGATATTGTTGCATTTGTTATCAATACTTTATTAATCACCTTTCTCTACGCACGTGCGGGTGTGTTTTAGTAGAGCCAACAAAAATTATTTAGTTTGGGGCAATATTAGACAAGGTTAGAATCACAATTTTTTAATCTGTCATTGCGAAAGTCAGAAAACAATTAATTACCTTCTAAATACCCCAGTCTCTGCCTTGAGTAATTTTAAAATATTGTAAATATGGTCCACCCGAGGCTGATTTCAAATATGAACTTATAAATATCATAGAGCAATAAATTGTACGAGAATTAAACGCGGCTTCGTTAGTCCTTCGCTACTTTTATTGAACTGATAGACAAGTGATTTATTATAATAAGATTTTGCAGGATATATTTATAAGTTACAATTATATCGAGTAAGAAACTTCGGCTGTTTAGTTTTGCTTCAATATCTGATGAATGTGTAGTAACTATAATTGTTTACTCGATAATGAGAAAAATCCATGTTATATAAACGAATGAGTTCCATTTGTATATCTCCCTATTGCATTACATTCCATGTTTCATGCACTGTGGACACCAGTATCGTATTAAAAAAAACATTCTAAATAAAGTTAGGATGGTAAATATTAAATTTTAAAATATTCTACGGAAAAGCTAATCATTTTTATACCTTGTGATATTATTTCCTTCAATTGGTTCAAATTTATAAATCCTTATAGGTGCCATAACATTGAAATTAGCCGACCGAAAAAAAAAATAACAATATGTTTGTTAATAATTTTTTTACTTCAGTGTCCCTGGTGAAGGTGTACGTAGAGCAAAAACTTTGGTATGCTATTTGGAGAAATTTTACAGTTTAATGCAATTTTCCAACTGAAGAACAAATACGCGAGAGGACCAATGCACGAGTCAACTCTAAAGAGAACACGATTTTGACAGAATGAAAGGATATAATAACATTGTCTACATGTGAACAAATTTTTAAGAAATCTACTATTCTATATTGAAGTATAATCAGATTTTTGTCAGAGGCTATAGTGGACCTGATACATTTTACAGTTCAATCAAGAGACCGAGGATAAAACATACCAATTGAATTATGAGTGGCGTGGACAAGACTGATTTGCTAATTATTCAGCTCTACAGAATATACATTCCAACTAGTAAATATACACTGAGATGTTTCATTTTGGGAAAATGTTTGTGAGAAAGAGCTGGCAGGAAGATCGTCGTGCTCGTCATAAAAATAAAATATCCGCCAAAATTCGATTAGATCATTTAGAAATCTTACTGACTGCTCAAATCTAGAAGGAGGGTACAGTAGAGCGCTGATAATCCGAACTAATTGGAACTGAAGGTGGTTCGGACTATCAAATTGTTTGCCTCTCAGATATCATACCAGTGAACATTACACGATGATTATCCGCTATCACATGAACAACTACGAAACCATCGCTTCAAACCATATTTATTACAGATTGTATTTGCACGGAATTCACCGTTACCGGTGATGCTGAAAATGATTCTTCATGCCAAGAGCAACTTTACATCCCAGCAACTCATCATAATCTACAAAGCCCAGATTCGACCTATCCTGGAGTACTGTTCACACGTTTGGAGTTCGGCTCTCAATCATACGCTGTAGCTATTGGAAGGTAGAAGTCAATAAGTATTGCGTCGTGGTCACCCTGGACATGAAGAACGCGTTCTACTCGGCGAACTGGAATCAAATTCTAAAGGCACTGATATTGATGGAGGTCCCGAAGAACATTATAAAGATGATTGCAACGTACTTTACCGAGAGGGCATACTACATCACAGGAGGCTTCACACAAGGTTCCGTACTTGAAATCTTATTGTGGAACATCATGTACGATCCGGTGCTGAGGTTGCCCATGCTTACAGGAACAAGGACTGGTGGCTCCACAGACGATGTTGCTGTGGTTGTCATTGCCAAGTACTTGGGAGAAGCCACGCAGAAAGCGAACGAGGGGGTCGCAGGTGGCTCTCGGCGAATGACAATTGGCAGACCATAAAACCGAGGCAATATTGGTGACCGACAGGAAAACGACCTAAACTGTGGCACTCACCGTTGGAGGTTGCGACATGCTTTCGAAGCCATCATTGAGATACTTGCTGCGATTCGATGAACATCTGCGTGAGGTAAAAACAAGAGCAGCTGTAGTGGCAAAAGCAGAATTATGCCCAACATTGAAGGAGCTACTCAGAGTCGCAGAAGCCTATTCTCCAGCGTTATCAGCAGCACGATGTTGTACACAAATCTGGGTATCAGCGTCGGCGGTGACATCGTACGTATGCCAATTAATCTCAGTATACCGTAGGTGCGTCCTAAGAGTGACGGGCGCATATCGCACAGTCTTGTACGATACGGTGTGTGCTATGGCAGACATGCCACTCATCCGTCTAATGGTGGAGAGGAGAGCGAAGATCTACAGGTGTAGGCGCGAAGTTGGAGATAACGACCGACGCACCATAACCCAGCATGCGAGGATAGCGATGTTAGCACACTGGCAGCGGCTCTGAAATGTCACTAAGGGGCGGTGAACCTATCACCTTGTCTCAGATACCCAGAGATAGATCACTGCCTCATGTAGCTTCTAACAGGACATGGGTGCGTTGGGGCCTATCCGTTTACAAGTCGTCTCCGACCTGCCAACCAGTGTCCGAGGACTCAGAGCACGTTTTGTGCCATTGTCTGCGTTTCAACGGACCGCGAGACCTGCTAGGATATCTACATCTAGTCCGGTCAAAATAGACAATTAGCCCAGCAAATTTTCCGGACTCAACCAAATGAGATGCGGTTTTTTGCAAACTGTTCGGGAGGCTAAATAGAACATTTGAACAATAAAACATATAGCCGCTAGGACGTTCTCTAGCTTTGGGGCCATAAATTGGCCAATTTTCATGTCCAATTTTTTGTAAAATTCGTAAAATCCTTAAAAAGTTCTCAAAAAATTCCTCTCGGGGGTTTTCGAGGTCGCTGATCAAGATTCCGAAGTCAGATTTTATATTTAGCCATTCCCTGGGGAGTAATTGGCCAATTATTGCCCCAAAAATGGGGCAAATCGACAAAAAGTTTTCAAAGTGTCCAAAAAATTCCTCTCGGGGGTTTTCGAGGTCGCTGATCAAGATTCCGAAGTCAGATTTTATATTTAGCCATTCCCTGGGGAGTAATTGGACAATTATTGCCCCAAAAATGGGGCAAATCGACAAAAATTTTTCAAAGTGTCCAAAAAATTCCTCTCGGGGGTTTTCGAGGTCGCTGATCAAGATTCCGAAGTCAGATTTTATATTTAGCCATTCCCTGGGGAGTAATTGGACAATTATTGCCCCAAAAATGGGGCAAATCGACAAAAAGTTTCAAATTGAAATACTATTTCCTGTTAATTTAATAAAACGCAAAAAAAAAATTAAATAACGAATTTTTATTTTAAATTAGAAATTGGTCTTTTTTCGGTGAATAATTGGCCAATTACTCCCCAGGGAATGGCTAAATATAAAATCTGACTTCGGAATCTTGATCAGCGACCTCGAAAACCCCCGAGAGGAATTTTTTGGCCACTTTGAGAACTTTTTAAGGATTTTACGAATTTTACAAAAAATTGGACATGAAAATTGGCCAATTTATGACCCCAAAGCTAGAGAACGTCCTAGCGGCTATATGTTTTATTGTTCAAATGTTCTATTTAGCCTCCCGAACAGTTTGCAAAAAACCGCATCTCATTTGGTTGAGTCCGGAAAATTTGCTGGGTTGGCAAAAAAAAACGTCTAATTTGACCGGACTAATCAGCACAGGGAAATGTCGTTGATTAGATACTTGAGTGACAGACCACCTGAAATGCGGTGTTATATTTTGCGGCAACCGTATTGAAGGAGGTGGTTTTAGTGGGTAGAAATCCTACATACTATGAAGCGTGGGGGCTTCTCAGCATAGTTTGAAGATTTCCACCTACTCAAAAAAAAGACACAAATACATACACATTAGGCTGTGCCAAAAAAAATCGATATTTTTTTATTTCGCTCTTCTTCGAGTATATCATTTCCCGTTCAAATTCATTCAGGTCCCCCAAATTTGAAACAAATCGGTTAATATTTAGAGGTGCATCAAGCCCAAAACGTGTTTTTTTAAGTTTTTCGTTAATTTTTGAGAGGTTTCATTACACTGTTCTACAATAACGGAATGTTTGACACTTGGGAGACATTATTACATTCGAACACAAAGTATTTAATGCGTTTCAGTCCCCACATCCACTTTCCCACAGATATATTGGCGGAAAGAACCATTTTTTTAAAGCCTAAAAACTTTAATTTCAACTTTCAACTTTTTAGGTTCGTAATGCGTCATATGCTCTTTTAAGGTAGTCTAGTATCACGTAGCATTGATTGAATTCATAATTTCAGGGAAAATCGCCCATCAGTTATGATAATCTACACTCGAGTGGAATAACGCACCACTTGAAAATGCACCGAAAATGGCAAAAATTCAGAGTGCCTTAACTCGGTTGCATTTAGTCGAAAATGGATGAATCTTTGAGTTCTGAAAAGGTTAGAACCTTCCCTTTAATGTGATGCTAGTTGATGTGATACCAAATCCATTCCACATCCTCCCACCCCGCTAAGAAAAATATGTTTCTGGTATCAAAAAATGTCCCACTTTGACAGCTCGTAGCCGGTTGAAAGGTTATTATTAAATCAAAATTCTGACACAGAATTAGAGATGTGGAGAACGCGTTGTATCGATGAACTATTCTCTCAACATACACGTAACTTGTTGAAAATATTTGACGTGAACTGCGACTTTTTAATTGAAGATCCATCTGCGTGGAAAAGCAGCAAGTCTTATATACAAGCGAAAGAAAAATTTTCATTTTTGCGCGTTATGAATGACACCGCGGAAAGAGGTATAGCTTTAATTACAAAATATGATTCCGAATTGACGAAGAATGGAGAGCAAAAGCAGTACCTGTTGAAAGTTTTCGAGGAGCACAGGTGACGAATTCCAAGCGTTGCAAAAAAAGCATTGATGTGATGTACGATTACAAATTATTAAATGTATGATTATAAATTATTAAATGATTGTTAAAAATATTTGATTGTAAAAACTAGAATATACTCTGTACTCAACACATTCTATTACCTTTATGACACGTCGATTAATTTTATAAAGATCCATTGATTGAGGTACAAAACTGGCAAAGTTGTGGCCAAAAAAAACGCAAAATGATACTTTTTTGAAAAATTCATAACTTCCCGCCGAATCATCAAAGAAACTCGAATTTTTAGAGAACTTAAAGAAAAATTACTGAAATTTATTGACTTCTTGTCTGATTGAGTCCATCATTTTTCCGACTCGGCCTACGAGCTGTCAAAACAGGACATTTTTTGACACCAGGAACATATTTTTCTTAGCGGAGTGGGAGGGGGCGGAATGGATTTGGTATCACATTAACTAGCATCACATTAAAGGGAAGGTTCTAACCTTTACCGAACTCAAAGATTCATCCATTTTCGACTAAATGCAACCGGGTTAAGGAACTCCTAATTTTTGTCATTTTTGGTGCATTTTCAAGTGGTGCGTTTTTCCACTCGAGTGTAGATTATCATAACTGATATTATTAACTAACTATTGAATTCTTTGTGTTTGAACGTAATAATGTCTCACAAGTGTCAAACATCCCGTTATTATAGAACAGTGTTAAGAAACCTCTCAAAAATTGAGGAATAACTAAAAGAAACACATTTTGGGCTTGATGCACCTCTAAATATTATCCTATTTGTTCCAAATTTGGGGGACCTGAATGAATTTGAACGGGGAATGATATACTCGAAGAAGAGCGAAATAAAATAATATCGATTTTGTTTTGGCACAGACTAATACACATACACATACACACATACAAACATACACAGACACAGACACATACACAGACATAGACACAGATTGAAACACAGAAACAAATTGTTCCCTCACACTACAAACTACGTATAGTGAAGGAAGTACAAATGTATAAACTAAAATCAATAAATAGTTTGTATCGTTATGTTACAGCTACCATTTGTGATCTCCCAGTATTCCCTACAATTATATTTTTTCTTGAATACCATGAATGTCACTGTTATAATATGCTCATCCCAAAGAGGTAAAGCGAAATATTGTAAACTTTTACAGTAATGAAATTCGCAGAAGAATAAATCCTAATCGAGTGAAAGTCGTGGGAAAAACTTTAGAGAGAAGGGGATGTGAGTTATATTGTTCCAATGGTGCATATCATTCCTAATAGAATGATGAGGTTTAATGAAAATAAATTGAGAAACAGAAGCTCTAAGTTTTAATAATATGTAAATCTTCCCATAACCTTAACTTCTATTGGAATGAGTACTGTTCTACGAAGAAATATATGTATAGTTGAAATATATCAAAGGTAAATTTGATTAATCTTGTTTTTAAAGTTTAAAATCCTTCACCACTGATTTTATCTTATGCACCAGTTACAGAGGCAGTCACAAACACAATAGCATCACATAAATGTACCGAAGTACCACATTGATATTTAGAAATCGAATGACATATTTCGGCAACTAAGTTGTCATCTTCAGCAAAATAATAATTCATTTTGTTTTACCGATATGACACGAATATATATCAGGATATTTGATGTTGTATTTACAGTTCTGAAATTAAATTATTTTCATGTAACATTTGAATTCGGGTATTCATTCAAACGATCGAAACCTATCAAAACCTATGAACAAACTCTGCAAATACCTACCGGCTGCTTTTTTTGTATTTGTGGACTGAAAATATAGAAAAATGAGTAATGAAACAAGCACCATTCCATTTCAAAATGTCTGTTGAAGTAACAGTTTGGAAGTCCTGAAGGCTCGATACATCAACATATCACGAAAATGGAATATGTTACACTCCTTGGTATTTATGAAATAAATTATATGTCATGTAGGAATTATCTATGAGAAGCTTGTTTTGTTTCATGTCATTGATCGAAATAATTTCAATTCAAATTGAACATAATGACTCTAATATTATCAACATACATTGGAATCACCTACTACGAGCTGACGAACTCTCATCAATCAGAAATTGATTAGTTAATCATTTATTCCGGAGCTATATATAGGAGAGATCTCTTATCCGCCATTTTGAAGTCAACACCACAATTATCATGTTCTGGCGCTATAACATAATAGCATCGACGAGAATATTGATTTAATGTCCTGCTGGTCATTTATTTTTCAATAATCAGCATATTTTGAGATACATTACATTAGGGATAATACCCTAGTGACGTTATAAACATTTTAACTACTATGGCAATGCATTTTAAGAATTTATAATGCATTGCCATAGCAGTAAATGGAATACAAGAAACTTTTATTAAAATGTCAAACAATAAACAAACATATTCCGTGATGTTTACAATTTTCGAAGAGACCCAAGAATGTAGCATTCTTCTGTGGTTCGCACTAGCAATATCAAAGCTATTTGAGGTAGTCTAAGTCAAGGGTTTCGAAAGTACGGTCCGCGGGCCTAATCCGGCCCGCCGGTGTCATCAATCCGGCCCGCGACAGCTAATGAATTATTGTTGTCATAGTTGTTGTGATAAGTTGGATAACATGACAGAATGCTAATCACTCGGTTTTATTTATTGCTAGGTAAAGCTTAATTACAAATATAATACACGGAACATTTAACTTAAGCATAATAACTAACAAATAATTGAAATGGATCCCACTAACATTATAAGCATTAAAACATATAAACACATAAACATATAACATATACACAATTAGGCTGTGCCAAAAAAAATCGATATTTTTTTATTTCGCTCTTCTCCGAGTACATCATTCCCTGTTCAAATTCATTGAGGTTCCCCAAATTTTGAACAAATCGGTTAATATTTAGAGGTGCATCAAGCCCAAAACGTGTTTCTTGAAGTTTTTCCTCAATTTTTGAGAGGTTTCTTAACACTGTCCTACAATAACGGGATGTTTGACACTTGGAAGACATGATTACATTCAAACACAAAGAATTTAATGCATTTCAGTTGCCACATTCACCTTCCGACAGATATATTTGCGAAAAGAACCATTTTTTTAAGGCCTAAAACTGTAATTTCAACTTTCAACTTCAATAACTTCATATTTTTAGGTTCGTGATTTGTCATATGCTCCAACGTAGTCTAGTATCACGTAGCATTAATTGAATTGATAATTTCAGAGATAATCGCCCATCCGTTATGATAATCTACACTCGAGTGAAAAAACGCACCACTTGAAAATGCACCAAAAATGGCAAAAATTCAGAGTGCCATAACTCGGTTGTGTTTAGTCAAAAAAAGACGAATCTTCGAGTTCTGAGAAGGATAAAATCTTCCCTTTGACATCTCGTATGCTAAGTTGAAAAAATTGTGGACTCAATTAGACAACAGGTCAATAAGTTTCAATCATTTTTCTTTAAGTTTCCTGAAAATTCGGGTTTCTACGACGACTTGGCGTAAAGTTATGGATTTTCCAAAAAAAAGTACCTTTTTGGGTTTTTTTTGGCCACAACTTTGCCAATTTTGTACCTCAATGAATGAATCTTTATAAAATTAATCGACGAGTTATAAAGTTGATAGAATGAGTACAGAGTATATTCTAGTATTCACAATCAAATATTTTTAACAATCATTTAATAATTTATAATCATACATTTAATAATTTGGAATAATACATCACATTAACGCTTTTTTCGCAACGCTTGGAATTCGCCGCTTGTGCTCCTCGACAACTTTCAACAGGTACTGCTTCTGCTCTTCGTTCTTCGTCAATTCGGATTTATATTTTGTAATTAACGCTATACCTCTTTCCGCGGTGTCATTCATAACGCGCGAAAATAAAAATTTTTCTTTTGCTTCTATATAAGACTCGTTGCTTTTCCACGCAGATGGATCTTCAGTTTAAAAGTCGCAGTTCACGTCAAATATTTTCAACAAGTTACGTGTATGTTGAGAGAATAGTTCATTGATACAACACGTTCTCCACATGTCTGATTCGGTGTCAGAATTTGGATTTAATAGTAACCTTTTAACCGGCTACGAGCTGTCAAAGTGAGACATTTTTTGACACCAGGAACATATTTTTCTTAGCGGGGTGGGAGGGGGTGGAATCGATTTGGTATCACATTGAGTAGCATCACATTAAAGGGAAGATTGTAACCTCTTTAGAACTCAAAGATTCATCTTTTTTCGACTAAACGTAACCGAGTTATGTTACTCTGAATTTATGCTATTTTTGGTGCATCTTCAAGTGGTGCGTTTTTTACTCGAAAGTAGATTAACATAACCGATGGGCGATTTTCTCTGAAATTATCGATTCAATTAATGCTACCTGGTACTGGAGTACGTTAAAAGAGCATATGACGCATCACGAACCTGAAAATATGAAGTTATTTAAGTTGAAAGTTGAAATTACAGTTTTTAGGCCTTAAAAAAGGTGCTTTTCGCAAATATGTCTGTGGGAAAGTGGATGTGGCGACTGAAATTCATTAAATACTTTGTGTTTGATTGTAATAATGTCTCCCAAGTGTCAAACATCCCGTTATTGTAGAACAGTGTAATGAAACCTCTCAAAAATTGAGGGAAAATAAAAAAAAAAACGTTTTGGGCTTGATGCACCTCTAAATATCAACCGATTTGTTTAAAATTTGGGGGACCTGAATGAGTTTGAACGGAGAATTATATACTCGAAGAAGAGCGAAATGGAAAATTATCAATTTTTTTTGGCACAGCCTAATACACATTATAACCTATGAAATACTAATGAGATTCATCTAATTGTGATTTTCCAATGACTATAGTTTGTAGTTGTAGACCAATTTTACTTGTACCAGTTATTAAAAGAGATTTAAGATGCTCCTCGGTTAACTAAGATCTGTAAACATTCTTTGGGTACTTCATTCTGGAGAATGTTTCCTCACACAAGTAAATAGTATCAAAAACAGACAACAGCCCACGCAAATTATCAAATTGTACCTGTGGAAGACTCTTATAAAATTCCAACAAAGATGAGTTTTGATATTTGTTCTTAATTATATCACTGCACTTTAAATCGATAATTTCTATTCGGGGGCTGTGGTTTCAATGTCAGTATCAAAAGGACTTTGAAAAATCTTAATTTCAATCGCAATAACATCAAAGTCTGAGTAACGAGTATCAGAATTTATCTTCAAAGCACTCAAAGCTTTGGATGCAAAATCGATGGGTTAACTATCTGACCGAGTGTATAGAGAAATAAAGCCGATGCACTCGGCGATAAGTACACCCTCTAAAATTTAAGACGCTTTTTAGCATATAATAATAGTGCATCCAGATCCAAGATAGAGGGCACGTGAACAAATGCATTCGGCGTGAACAGAATACTCATATCAAGATAATTTGTAATTTATCAAAAAATAAACATTAAGCCTCCAAAATTGGTTCTACGAGTTTTTTGCATCACTGATCAAGACTCTAAGGTAATTTTCCGGGAAAATTTATTCAATGGCCGGAAAATCGATTTGGGGTCGAAATACGCGACTTTCAGCCTCTATTACGCAGAAAACGATAATCACGTGAAAAATTTGATACTTTTCGTGAAATTGAACAAATTTCCCCAATTTTGGGTCCATTGAATGAATTTTCTGTAAAAATGACCTCGGATTCGTGATGAACGACCCAAAATACCTCATAAAATGAAATAAAGAGGCTTAATTTCAATTTCTTGATAAATTAAAAATCAGTAGTTACGGATGACTTTCATGGTCCGTAGAACATCATGCAAAAACATGTTTCCGATACGACTGTCTACAAAATTTTCAGATAAACGGCCTATTTCCCCACCTTATTTAGTGAACTAAAGATTTGAAAGTTTTTAAGTACAATTGAAACATCCATGAATCAATGACAAATTTAATGGAAAGTAAATATCCTCAAATCGGTTTCACATAACTACACAAGATGCGGCACGCATTCTTTGATCGGTCAGGAATATACCTAGAAAACGCAACTTAACAGACTATGGCGCGCGCTCTTTATCGGTTTATGCGACAGATGGCGTGAGCGTAGCGAAAGAATAGGTCGATCCTTCCGCTCCATCTTCACCCTTCGGGCATGCACAACGTAATTTTTTCCTAGAGGAGGGGAAATCTTGCATAGACGCCTCGTGTGCCCGTTCCCCCCGGGTGTGTCGGATTCCAACCGACTGAAACCCCTCTTCCATGAGGTTGGTTCTCCATCCTGAGGTGAGCCCACAGCACTGCGATCATTATAGTCCTATTGTGCCCTCACTTGTTCCTACCTCCTCATCAGTCCGGTGTATACTATGAATTTCAGTAGCCTGATATAGGGGGATACTTCTGATTTCCTCGGGTCTAGTCTTATCGCCTCCAAGGTATGTCCGACGACCTACCGTGAATGCCGTGCACTAACACAGCACATGCATAGGTGTCTCATCTTCCACGCCGCAACTCCTGCAAGTGGGCTGATCTACCAGTCCCATCGTGTAGAGGTGTTTGTTGCATGGGGCGTGTCCGCTCAGGAATGCAACAAGATTCCGTATTTCTTGTCTGCTGAACGTCAGCAGATTTTTCACTCGTTGCTGCTGGAGATCTCTCATCAGTCGCTTGGAGCGCGACATACGGGGCAGTTCTCTCCAGTAGGCACGGTGCTCCATCTCGAGCCATTTTTGGATTACAGATTTCGCTGTGGCATGAGAAATGTCACAGGTTGGCTCTGGTCCAATCAGTGGTTTTTCGGCCCCCGCTTTAGCGAGTGCGACGGCAGTTTCTGTCCCTTCTCGTTTGGGTTCTTCAGTTTCACACACGAGTGTTACTATATTGGGGTTCAATACTAGTGCCGTTAGTTCTTTGACGCAATCAAGTACACATTGTGAGGTGATTGTGTATGACTCCAGTGCCTTAAGCAGTGTCAGGTTGCTCACTATGATTGTGATTTGTCTATTCTCATAGGCTCTCTCCCTCATAATTTGAGCACATGTTGCAATTACAACTATTTTTGCTTGGAATTGTGTCGCAAAAGTCCATAGGTTCAAAGAAAATCTTTCCCCTTTGCTCCGTTTTCTCGACTATTCCAGCACCCGTACTTTTTCCAACTTGGTGCCCTCGGTAAGCCATATGGAATCCCCTGGTATCATATGAGGACTGCCTCCAGCGTTCTCCCGCCCATTCACGGTTTTAATCATGAAAGGTACGGAAGTGCTGTGAACCTTGATCCTATCGGATCTCATCCCCAATGGCCTAGGTGATCCAAGCAATCCGAGGATGCTTCGGCCTTTTTGGTCAGCCTTTCCTTGGCTGATAAGATCGAAGCGATACGCTCCTCTTATGGCGGACAGTTCTGCATTCCACCAAAGGGCAGAGCTCTCCTGTCTTTTCGTCTTCAGGGGTATGAGACTTCAAAGGCTGTTATTATGGCTGAGGTAACAGTTGTTACCATTGTACTCTGGCACTGTAGGTGCCTTCGTTGTGTAGTCCTCAAGTGCCTATTGTAGTTTCTCACGATAGGAGTCCCAATTGGTGGCCCTTGGGCTTCTGTACTCTGTAGGCCGTGCCTCTGACGATTCAATTGTGTATCGTATGTACATGTGATCGGATAAACTTGGTTTCTCCGCCACATGCCAGTTATGCACTAGGCCATTTATGCGCCCGGTACATATTGTAATATCGATGACCTCCCTTCTCATACTCGTCACAAAGGTCGGTTTGTTGCCCTGATTGCACACCTGTAGGTTGTGCGCTATCAGGAAATCCAGCAATGCTTCACTTCGTTTGTTAATGTCACTGCTCCCCCACAGTGTGTGGTGTGCATTGGCATCACATCCCAATTGAGCTTGGGATTTCGAGGTTCTGAGATACTCCGCGAGAGTTCGTATTTCTTGGGGTGGCAGTGCTCCCGTCTGATCATACGGTAGGTATGCTGATGCCAACAGTAGGCTTTGTTCCCTTCCTTCTATTTCTAATTTGGGTCTAATCGTTGTTAGGTCGCGACTGCAGTGCTCTCACAACGTTAAAACTTTAGCTGCATCTTTTATTAGTATGCGAGTCCGTGGTTTCTGTCCTGACGGGTCGTGTATGATCTGCCCCTTGAAGTTAACTAATTCTCTGATTGTCCCCCCATACACGTATGGTTCTTGAATTAGGGCAGCGTCTAAATTCGCTTTCATCATATATGCACCGAGGGAGGCCGAGGCCGCCCTACAATGCTGGAGGTTGATTTGCACAGCTTGCATTTATTGCTGCTGTGCCGGGGTTTCATCTACCTGTCCTCCTTCTTCAACTTCCATATCTGGAGGGGAAGTTTCAGTGGCCTGTCCTTCCCCTGTCCCCTCTTCTTTTCTGGTCTTTGGACCTAGGGGCTCAAGCGTCACACGGGAGAACAACGTACTAACCAATCTCCTAGTAATTATACATTTGTTTCTGTACCTATAATCTTTTCCTTGACTATCAGTTCTTTCCGCAATATGGAGAACTTGGCTCAAAGTCAATTGGGCGAGCAACACTCCGAATAATCTTGACGAGTCATCATCATCATCATCTTTTGAGGGGAGGGGGCTTAGACCACTTGGTTGGGCACATTGTGCGCCCCGTGGTCAGAAGCCTATTCTATCCTAGCAGGTTTGTGGCCCGCCAGAAACCCAGAATATTGCCAGTGCTGGCTTCCAAAGTTCTTCTTAAGACGACAGTGACCGGTTAGGATTCAAGTCATCTCTCTGATGTATCTTCTATTCAGAGCAAGGAGTTTCTTCGAGAGCCTAGGTTCTTTGATGAAGAGCTTGGCTCACCTCATGCCTGGTGATTCTCGCCACAGTTTAGACCACTCTTTATTCAGTTGCTTCGGAAAGGCGAGACCTCCTACGCAGTTTTGATAAATGATAAGGCGACCATTGGCTCCGGCTCGATAGAGGCGCAAGGCGACCCTCGCCTGGCCAGCGAATCAGCCATTTCGTTTCCTACAACTCAGCTGTGTCCAGGGACCCAGATGAGTTGAACTTTATTTCTCCTTGCTAGTTCCGCCAGTATATCCCTGCATCCTTCGACAAGCCTTGATGTGACTCTGACTGATTTGAGAGCTCCCAGAGCCAATCGGCTGTCTGTGCAAATATATAGGCGCCTATTTACATAGTTTCTTCGCAGGTTTTCCATGGCAAAATTCAGTATTCCGCAGACCTCCGGCTGACAAACCGCCCATTAAGCGCCTAGAGTCACAGAGATAGTGATCCTTGGCCTTTTCATGTACACTCCCGCCCCAGAAGCCTGACCTACCTTGGACCCATCTGTGAACCATATCAGCCCGTCTGGTGGCAGTAGGGTTAGAGTTTCGATGTTCCAATCTTTTCTATCCGGGATGAGAATTTAGGGAGAAGTGAAACATATAGCAGGGATTATGCTATCTTGCTCCATTTCTATTATGAGAAATTCATTCACTCAAAATTGATAAGTATTCACGAGAGTGGTGAGTTTTGCTCCAGGGGCTTAGGTCCTTCAACTTATACGCCGTTCTCGTGGCCTCAGACTTAATGTATAAGTGTAGAGGTGGTAGTTCAGCTAGAGCTACAAGGGGTCTCGTCGGAGCCAACCGCATGCCGCTCCATATGTTTACGCACGCAAGCCCCTGCAGACGGTCAAGGAGGCTGACCACCACACTATCGCCGCGTAGGTAATCATAGGTCTAATCACAGCAGATCCAATAAAGAATCTTTGGCTTTGATCCTCATGTGTTGCTGAAAACTCTTCTGCATTCCCAAAATGACGCAGGGGCCTCCCCCACTCGATATCCGAGGTGTTCGCGCCAGGTCAATTTAGAGTCTAGGATTACTCCCAGAAACGTCACTAACCCTTTGTAATGCAGGACCTTGCCAGGGAAACTAATCTTCGGTAGAGTCCCCAGCTTGCGTTTTCTTGTAAACAGAACAATTTCCGTTTGTCAAGATTTACCTTCAGCTCCTCCGTGCGGCACCGGCCGTCCACTATGCTGAGTAGCGTGTTTGGCAGCTCGCACAGCGCCCCCAAGAGCCGCCTGATGGTGAGTCCAGCCAAGTCATCAGCATAGGCTTGGGCATGAGAGTGTTTTTTCCAGTTCCTCCAGGCACCACATGAGCGGAGTTAGGACACCTTCCTATGGACAACCTTTCATAGCGGTAGTTTGTAGAACGCATCCGTTATGTTGCACCTTTATCGCAAGCGTAGATAGCATGGCTTCAATCCACCGGATCAATGTTGGACTGACTCCATGCTTCTCAGCAGTTGAGCAGATGAGGGAGGAGAGGGTTATGAACCCTCACCATATTGTAGACGTACTATCTCATGAAAGCTTCAGTCTTAGTGTTTTTTGTGTTCTATGGGGCAATCGTGTTTGAACATAACCATAAAATTATTGAGGAGTTCATGGACAATCTACGCATAATTGAGGCAAGAAATCAGTTCTTCCAACAAGATGGTGCACCACCTCTTTATATCAGGACGGTTTCAGAATTATTGAATATCACGATCAGTTTGAGCATTTACTTAATTTTTAGTTCTATTTTGTAGTAGTAATGTATTATAAAGTTAGGTACAAATATTCAATTTTTTGGGTCCAGGCTTGTTGAAGGATCCACAATTGATAAAATTTTCTTTTAACATCTTGAAAATAGCTTTATTAGGTTGTCTTCTTACTGGATAGCGATTGAAATATATTTTCGATGCAATATCACAATTGTTATTACTTTGAATAACTATTTCTAACATATCACATTTTTCGTAATTTTCTTAAGACATCTTCATTTCTAGGTTAAATGAGTTAATTGTTACTATGATGGAAACGAAAACGTTAATATGACACCGCCCACTTGGAATAAATATAAAAACGGAGAAACTAATATGCTTCAATATCAAAAAATACACATCAAAAGCGACCCGAGATTATATGATATAGATAGATAGAAAGATAGAATAGTAAGAAAAAGAAAAAAATCTGTTTCAACAAACGCTGCTATATACATTGGCGCCTTCAAATATTATTGAGGGAGGCGCCTTCATATAATTCTTTTGTGATTTCGGTCCATTGCAGAACCTTAGAGGAAAGAAAGTTAATATTCAGGACTGAAATTAAACAAGAGGAAGTGCAATTGCCTGATTGCACTTACCACATAGACAATGACCCCATCGGCCAATATTCATGGGGTAAATGTAGTCACCTAAAAATATCTGCCTTAACAAAGAAAATTTGCTGTGAATATCATACGGTTTGCCAATTAGAACACTTTAATAGAGACATACACACAAAAACCACATTTAAACTTACCGTAAACCATTCAAATTGAGAATTTTCGGAAACACCACACACTCGCTCTTGGAGTGAAGCGACAACAATGTGTTTTGCAAAAGTTTTCAAATGAAGAAGGTTCAAAGTAAGTCGTCTTAATGACAGATGGCACTTTATTTATATGTGTGGATAGCAATTGATGCCGATTGCATTTATCTAGTGAATGCATTTACCTTACTCTACCTTACTCCGATAAATGTCAGGTCAACTCCACGAAACATATTTCTAAGTAACTATATGTTTCTCAATAAGATTATCGACTACCGTCAAGATTTTGAAAGACCCTTTTGTATCTAATGATTCCAACCAGCTCACCATGATATTTCACACTCCTTGAAACTTGGGCGATCTTGGAGGAACTGCTCTGCTAGGAATTTCCTCAAACAACACGGCACGGGAAAAAGGATGGAGAAGTCTCGACCGTTTGAACCCTGTAATACAGACAACACGAGCAATACTTTGGCCACAAGTTCGAGGGACAAATAACTGAATCAGCAGGAATAATCAATTTAATCCCATAACTAATTACGTTATGTTCCCAAATTTAAGTCTCAAAGAGAACTACTGAAATACAATATTAAAATCTGAAAGAGAATATTTGATAACAGTTTACTTCTTGAAATTATGACAATTTATACTATAAATTATACAAGAAAAAGTTGTAGTCTTGAAGAGAATGAGTGAATTAATGTAGAAATCTGCGAGAGACCAATTAGATAATAGTTTACTGAATATAGAAGACTGAAATCGTGATCGTAGTTTCTAAATGAATAATCTGTTCAATCAATATCAGAAAGTTTACTCACATAAAGCAATAAATGAGAATTTCGGCTTTATTTAAGTTCACCCAGATCAATAATTATTTTGTAATCTCACCAAGACCAGCCTATCTATCCATAACAAATTTATGATGAGGAATGTCAGAGGAGGGTGATACGGAATAATATGTAATCACCGGGATCATTGCTAGGTTGAACAACCCTTAAAAAACGATGTAAACCATTCCGACAATAAACTTTACAAATTAGATAGATACGGATTAAAGACAAGAGAATGAATATAAGTAAATGATTATATTATTTTGATTAAAGCAAATATAAGTCAATAAGAAAACATGATGTGACATAGTTCCCTCTACTTCACCACAAGAACATATTGAAAACGTTTTTACATAAATGAATTGTTTTAATATAAATGTATCATTATATGTTATATAAGAATGTGTGTGTTACAGTTGCATTCTATTCCGTCGCCATCTACGTCTACTACCATGATATAATTGACCATTCTGGAATTAACTCCAAAGCGTATTGGTGGCAACCATGGCAACCGGATGCCATATACCACCACAATCATCATCAATACTTCCATGTTAATTTTGCATTCAACATTGATTACTGGAATAAGGTGAGTTTCCTTGAAAATGTTGTTGGTGGTACCGGGATATCAAGAATTATCTTGGTCAAGAGTGGTTGTGGAATCTAAAACGTGTGTCTTACTTTACGTTTGAAATAATTATGTCACTGTCACACTGACATCATCAATAACCTACAAATTTCATACCTATTCATTTCAGTTGTAAAACAATAATGAACTACAAATTAAAAATTATCTTGGTCAAGGGTGGTTGGGAAATGTAAAACGTGTGTCTTACTTTAAATTTTTGAATATGTTTTGTTGTGTCAGAATCTGTTAAGTCATTGAAAATAACCATTGATTTTAGTGTGCTTCAATTTAATGAATCTACTCTCGTTATGTGAAATTCAACTTCATCTAAATTTGGGGAAGTGTTTCCAAAATATGGTCAGAGGAAGATTATATTGTCTCATATTGAAGAAACTATGATGAATTCCCTCTAGCTAACAAACTTATTCATTGCTGGCTTAGGTATGTAGATGATGTTGCATCCTTCTTCGAAGGTACATCACGACAATTGAATGTTTCCTTATTTTTCATTGATATTATCCATCTTAACATTAAGTTTACTCTAGAAACTGAGAAAGCTGACAAAATAAATTTTCTTGACCTTACCCTCACGCACCATAATAATATCATTATTTTCAAAATTTATAGAAAACTCACATTCACAGATTCAACTATTGCCAATTCATCTTCTAATTACCGTATTCACAAATTTGCAGCATACAACTCAAAGATGCATTGAGCTTTTTCACTTCCTCTTTCTCCTGAAAACCTGAATATAATCAAGGATGTAGCTATTAACAATTGTTTTCAACCTCAAATTATATTCGGATTAATTGACAGAACAAAGTAGAAATGAACTTACTCAAGTATCTATCTTTTTACAAAAAATTCTGATTCTTCATCAAAATACATTTCCCTCGCATTTTTTGCTACCGTAAGTGAAAGAATTGCATTTTATTGAAACAATCTTGAAGTTAGCTTCAAACATCAAAATAAATTGTCATATTTTTTGTTCAATGCTAAAGATAAAACAAAGTTTTCTGAGCCTTGAGTATATAAATTAACATGTTCAGAGTGTGATAACTTTTACATCGGTAGATCTAGTCGTAATATAGAAATAGGACATAAGGAATACTTTTGATCATTTAGACCTGTAAAACATATTGATCTTTCTCTAACCATATTTTAGAAACAAGGCACACTTCTCCAAATTTGGGTGATGTTAAAATTTGACGAAACAGGAGTAGAGGCTTCAAATTAAACACACTAGAATCAATTGAAATTTTCGAAGGTATTGAAATAATGACTATATTATATTATATTATGATCAATTCAGTTGTGTAATACAGGATTCTTTTTAATTTCATAATAACGTAAAATTTCCAATAATCCTCTTGTGCCTTTCTAGTATACCGCCACAATAACATTTCCTCATCACAATATTAACTATACCTCATTATCCAATTCAATTATACTACTCTGGCAATGTATTTACCAAACCGCTAGTCCAATTGTTACCCATGTCTTCTATTGTACCATAAATAGCCAAGATTATTCATATTTTCATATATTAGTATCGTTTGAAGATGACACGCTAGTATCGAAACTATAATCACGATTTGTTTCTATAATATATGTGAAAGGACAAAGTGTAAAAATGTTCTATTTTCGTGTATCAATATGATAGATTATCACAAAGTCACAGATTCCACCATTGAATTTTATTCAAAATACAGTTACCAAAAATCTATTGGAATAAATCCACTGACTGCTTCTGTACTGATTTTATGCTATGACAAATTCTATATAAATCCACTTATCTTGAAATGTCCCACTGAACCTACTATTTCGTAATCACAGCTGTATGTGGTTGACTAATTAGAAATTCAAACAAAAAATAATTTACATTATGCTCTTGCGATTTTCCAAGTCTTAACACATCAGAATCTACCTTATAATAACATATAACATATATAACAACATATCACAAGTTATCCCTTCAGGAATACTCACTTTTCTAATGTTAATATTAAACCAGTCTCTAGTAAGTGGAGTGGGATACTAAGCTATAATGATTTACACCTAGATGCACAACAATTTGATGCGCCGTCGTTTAATAATAGAGTACCATCAATATTTTGGAATAATCATCAGAGAACGTTTTCCCACGCACTACAAAACAGCTTAAGCTTGTTGGGCGTGTGGAGAAGCAATAGTTTTGACGGTATTTTGTTAAAACTTGAGAGCGAATTGTAGCGTTGACTTATCCAGATCCCGTCATACGATTTAAAAATGGCGGACGAGAGTACCATACTACTAGTGTTCTATTTATGCCAAATAGCATAAATATTTTCTTGACGGCAGGTTTCAAGGATTGAATAGCGTGGGAATATAAATCTCAAAATGTGGATAAGTTAACTGCATATTTATATACAATATGGTTCGGACGATAAAGCAATTATACTAATGTAATCAGATATTACAATTTATATTAAAATGATATAACATCTAATTATTGGTTTGATTTATATTGATTATTCACACCTATTGTTGAATAAAGTTGACGATAGACTATAATCGAAGTTCCGGAATCCTGTTCTGTTAGTTATATTGGCCTTCTGATTGAATTTTTAATCAATTTGTGACAACCGCTCTTGTAACCTTAATAAGGACAACATTATATATTATTGGACAGCAATTGCATTTCAAACTAATAATTTGCGTTAGCAATGCTTTGTGCGTTAATTTGAATAATGTAACTTGTAACCTTTATTATAATCGAGTTCTTGAAAATAATCTCAGCAAAACTTATGAATATAATGCTACCCAATAGTTTCGATCCACGATTCTTTAGATGATCTAATTTCCTATCAACAGTAGCTATGTCCAAGAACATATCTGGTATCAAGGAAAACTATTAAATTAATTCAAGATTACCTGTTATAAAGGTATGAGATTTTCTGGAACACGAAGTTTTACCTATCTCTTCTTGTACTGCAAATAATGCGAGATAAATATAGGAGAATTTTCATAGATTGAAACAGAGCTGAAGCTATCATGTAATAATTATCAGATATTGTGGTTGTTGCTTGTTATATAATAAAGTGATATTGTAGGAATGAGTAAGTACGCCAATAACATTCATCAAATTTAATTGTCATTACTTGAGTACATAACTTTTTTTTCCAACGATGATCTATCCATGCCATCTATCCCATATTTTCGGAAGTATTCTGTAAGATGAGATCTTCAATAAGGTAAGCGTATTATTATTTAAATTTGTTCTATCAACTGCGACTTTTTGATGAGAAAACAAGTAGAGAATATGGTCCAGCGCTAGAGACAGACCTCCCTTCGATGAAATTAATGGAGAAAAATCAATCCTGTTGGTATAGACATGTTTTCACCATAATCATGTTTCTGTATCCTCTACTTGTTGTGATCTGGAGCCCAATGATAATGGTGCCTCCTGTAAGAATATACTTTCCTTCAGATTATGGAGGCAATCTAGAAACTTCTCATAATTCCTTGAACTGTTATCCAAAACTCAAGTATTGCATTTTGGTGATGTAGTTGTATAATGCGTTCGTAGCATAGACCTAAGGAGACGACACATCTCATTCATAAAACTCCATTTGAATAGTCGCAATGATTACATGAAGTATGACGAAGAAAACCAACGGACCTCTTTGCCGTTGAGTCATATACGGAAGCTATCAAATTGCGTAGTACAAAACAAAGTCCCCATTCGTAAAAGGTGCGCGGCGTTGTCGCCTTCTGAACAAATGATGCAATGGAATGGAATAGTTCTATATTTAAAAATTTAAATATTCTAGAATTCGATTGTATATTCCAGGTTACCACAAATTATGGAATATTTTTCAGAGAAAATAGTTCAACAGTAGAGCTTCTAATATAACCGATAAATAATGCTATGGACGTTTTTATAATAATTACAAATCTCAATCCGGCACACAGAACAACTAATCCGGCACATTCCATACGGCCATACTTGTAATATACAGCGGTTTGAGTGGCCTGAAATTTTGGCAATGTCTGATCATGTTTAAATGTAGACAATTCTGTCTGCTCAAGATAATAGGTTCATGGTTTGTAGTCAAGGTTTGCAAATAGTAGCTACTTCTTTAGTTTTTTCAATAGAAATTATCTCAATATAGGTATTCCAGTTTGTTAGATTGCTTCGCAAATTGCTATATTTGTTTATGTTAGAAATCAACCAGCTGATATCAGTTGTCGGATATTATAAATGTGCTCTATTTTCAAACCTTCTTCTGGCATTTTGATCTGCAACTTTGAAACTATGCAACTTCATGAGTTGGAGTAATAATTAGAATTCGTACATGAATTACAAGATCCAGAGGTGGAAATTATTGAAGTATGTATTTCAAATTACAGGAATCCCAAGAAAATAACCTAGAGAAATATATAATCAAAAATGTTTTACGCTATGATAAGCTAATTATTTGACTGGATAACGTATGAAATACAATACTCACGTTTTCGTAATTTAGAATCAGCTCTACAGTACTTTGATTGTGGGAGAGTGATATGTGTCTTACCAAAATCTATATGGAAAAAACTATCAAGTGTGCACTTCAAATATTATATTCAATATAACTAATAAATATTCATGATAGAAATTATACTTTACACACTTGGAAAAGTATTCAACTTCCATTTTCGAATTGTTTCTCCACACAAAAAATATAGTTCAGATTATATTGGATAAGACCCTACTGTTGTTTATATTGCGTCCTTTGAGGACTTTATTAATATTTCATAGTCCGACAAAAACCCATTTTCAGAGACTCGCCAATTCCTGATGGCGCCACATAGATCCAGAGTACAAACCGTTATGTCTAGAACCTTTGTCCTTTATACTGCTAGGACTTCTGTATAAGGATTAAACCTAGATGTTGAATGGAGAGCATCCATATAGTACCAAAGTTGCCCTTGCAACCCTAGCACGGTGGAAGCTCACCTAGGCTACCTCTAAGTACATAATGATCAACATTATCAGGACACCAATGGTTGTGGAGGTATCTTCTTTTCTAGTAGATTTCCTTGGTCGATTTACCGATGATCTGCTTGAAGTCGATATTTCTCTCCAGTATTGATCCTCCTATGGAGATTTCAGTTGTCGGAGGGGTGTGCAGGATTGTCTTTTTTCAGGCCACTGATATTGATTTTGCTGAATCTCTATTTGTGAGAATGTACTCTCTTGACAATTGCCTCGACTGAGACTTGGTCACCAGTATGGCGATACCTTTATTGATGGAGTGGGTTTTTCTTTTCTCCCCTATCTTGTTAGCTTCAGCCACAGGTACCATTTCACCAGATCTCCACTGAACACTTCCTTGAAGGTGTTGGATAGATCACCAGGTTCCTCACGCCTATACAGAGGAGGTTTCTCCCACTGTGAGGTTTTCTCCGATTTTCCAGCGAAAGGTTTTCCTGGTTTACTGCTCCCTAGTATCTCTTATTACTCTACACGAAACATTTATCTTAAATGCATACTAGAAATGTCTTTCTTCATATAATGAATTTCCCAGGCGTGACTATTCCGCCAAATAAAAACTTGGCGTCTATTAAAAGTTGTTTCATTAGTGAAAAAATGTTGGGTGTACATTCTGTTTCCTCCTCAGCCATAAGACTTAAGTTTATTAGAATAATCTCTTTGTAGTCAATTTTGCATCTATGTAAAATGATACGGATGAAAATTTTCCTTTTGCAAAATTCTAAACACGGAAGCTTGGCTTAGTGCAATATTTGCACATAAACAACGAGTACTTAGTTACTTATACTATAACACATTACCTCCTATGTATTCAGTATTCAGCATGCAGTGAATTACTTCTTCTCACTATGACGTATGTAGTGACATCTATGAGTTAACTCAAATCTAGTCACACATTCTTATATGCCTTCACAAGAAATAGCACTACCCCAATTTTTATAAATGTGTTTTCAAAATTGGCTGATTTATCAACAAAAATATATTTTATTTTTTCAACTTCAACCCTGTATCTCAGTGAGGAGAAGACTTAGAACCATTGTTGTTGAGTTTAACATTCTTGAGTTCTGAACATACAATTACTATTTGAACTATTACTTGTGAATCAATCTGTATACAGTCATAGTCTCATTCGCAAAACATCTGTAAATGGTGAAACCGCTTCGTAATATACAACTCCATAAACACCTCGTACTCAGTAGGATTTTCTATGTAACGAAATTTGTTTATATATCTTCAAAAAATAAGAGATTATTGAATTTTGGAGATGTAATAATGAAAATTGCCAATATTTTATCAGGGGTCACCGAGTTACCAGAATAATTCTAACAATGTTATGTTGATTCTTACGTTTAATCCACTTTTATATTATAATCGAAGAAAATGCTCTTCCAATTGTGCTTCGATCGTTCCTTCACGTTAGAAGATGAAATTATTCAGTTTATGAAAGGTGAGGTGTCATGATGCAAGATAACAATTCGTTAGCGATAGCATAAGTGTAGACCTTCCGTGAAGTTTCACTTTTATTAGGCAGATGTAAAGATTTGATGATGATCGTACTTATCGATCAGGTATCAACACCCCGTGGGGCTCCTTAGGGGGGCACATCTGCCCTTTACTAGTTCCGTACTCTGACAAAATTACGTGTTTGAGTGTGGGTGGTAACAACGTATATTATCAAATTCAAGGTTTTAAGGAACATTATTTTAATCATACGCGTTATTTGAAGAGCTTAAACTACAATATGAGCCACCTATTATCAAGAGAACGATGTATGCATCTCGTATACTGTGTTAGTTCCTTCAATAATTCCGAAATAAAGAGCTTAACGAGATATTTCATACTGCCGCTTGAAGATGCTCGGTACTGAATCGCTTCTCCATTTAAAACTTAATTCATAGGTAGAAGTTTAGAAACTATATCGTCGAAAAATGACCTTTTGACTTCAAAATTGTACATTCTTAATGAATTAATAACAATTATGAAATTTTGTAGTTTGATTCCACAATCAATATTTTCAGAAATTACCTCCATGTTTGGGGGTCACTATCATACCCCGTTATCAAGTACCTATTATAAGTGACTTCAAGGAAAATATGTTTCAAAAATTGGTAGCTCATTGAAACATCACAATGTTTTTCAATGAAATAATGACTTTCACATAATGAAATTCATTAATAGTCAATAAAATGTTAATAACTAAAATATATTTGAACAGAAAAACCAATATTGGTAGGTTTAAAATTCAATTTTTTTTGTACATTTTATTGGTACTTACATTCATTGCTATAGGAATGAATTGTGATTACATTTTAATATGTCATATATTTGGTTTCTCTATACACGTCGTGTTATCAGCCTCGGCTACGCCTCTTCTGATAATATTAACCGCTAGTACCATAATGATCGTTATTATGATCCTTATAACCTGAACAACTGATAAGTTACATTGAAATTATATCCAAATGCCTTCGAAATTATTCACACTATAATATAACCTATTTTATACTGCTGTCACATGAACTATCAAAATTTGCTACAGAGTAGTCGCATAAAATAGACTGACTTACCATTTTTTTGGGCCGATTACAATGCTTTCCTTAAAACAATATACTACGTGTAGTGAGGGAAGTACAAATATGGATATCCATGTCTTTGCATTTTGGAAATAGCTGTCAATCAAATTAACAACAATTATGTATGGTATTAAGTCACTTATCTGACTACTAGAAATATATTAAATAACATTGATTAGGTTGCATTCCACCTATATTTCAACTGCTTCCTATTCTCAAATATCATGCTAGTGGGAACAAGCAAATTGTCGTTGATGGTTTTATTAGAGTTTTACCATCCTCTGCTTAGAGAATAATCAACAGGATGTCATGAGCTTTTGCAGATTTGAAACATCGGTATATAATTCCTCGAGAAAAAATCGAACTGAGGGGCAGTTTTATGTGGTCATTCACATTGTTACATGTGAAACATGCATACTAGTAATTGGTTGAAACAACTAGCACTATCTTTTCATTTTGATTTTCAATAAAACTGTTTTTTGAAATTCAAAATGGATATTACCGCGACAATCAGGAAATTTTGTTTGGCCCGATAAAATACTTCCCTTACACTATATACTATTTATAGTGAGGGGAGTAGATATTGGTTGGTGACACCTGATAGCAAAATATTATAAGAGTATAACACAGAGGAATGTAGAACATATTTGTATCAATCTAAAATTTGACGTCTTTCCTCGTCCTTAGATGTTTCTAATCATTCGCAACATACTAATTTCTACGGAAGTTAATTGTTTCCGAGGATTCCGGATAAATTCAGATTCCTAAAGAATAGTCAACAATAATTGTCTTAGTATCAAAACTAGTTGAGAAGATTCACTCATTGAATAAGAAGCATCTATGTTAACACTAAATTTTATTTCAGCTATTAGCTAATGAGAAACTTCCCATCGTTGTCAAATAGAACGAGGAGAAATGAATCAATAATTTGTGTTAATGATATATTCCAATATTTTCGATTGGCCAATTTTTCAATGTATGCTAATGATCTAAAATCATACCACTCGATGTCTAATGATGCCGACATCACAATGCTGTAATAACTTTTATGATAACTGTGAAAAGTGAAGAGTCTTAATATAAATACAACTCATATGGATGCGAAAAAAGCCTTCTGAATCACACCTACCAAATATCTTCTGTCACGAAAATAAAGGACTTAGGAATAATATTCGATTCTGAAATGCTCTTCGATAAGCATATATCTTACATTTCTAAAAAAGCTTTCAAAACGTTAGGTGTCATAATTAGAACTTGTCTTGTAATTAGAAATATACAAACTGTCCGTACTCTCTATATGTCATACAGTCATACGTTGATAGCGTTTTGAATCATGGTTCTGTAATATGGAACCCTGAATACGACTCGAACGGGTTCAGAATATATTCATTATGTCACTAAAAATGTTTTACTTCGAACATCTACAACCGTATCTACGTTCGGAACGTATTAACACTGGCGAATAGAAAAAAAAATCAGATGTGAAGTTCCCTCTTTAAGGTTATAAGTATTTCAGTTGATTCGCCTGCTATCCTTAGTAACATTTGTCTTAATGTTCCTACATTAGATTAATAGGCATCAGCATCTTTTCCGTTACGAATAATCTTTTATCTTATTTTTTGATCTCTCCTATGCATAGATGCAACATATTCTACAATACGCTATCAAATTCTATTTATATTGATATTTTCTCTCACTAATTTTCCAAGTTATCCTACATATGCTTTTTGAAAAAGCATTTCCTCGCTTCTCAGACGTGACTTATATGTATTGATTAAGTGTGTTTTCATTTCGTTTTCATTAATTCATTCAATTTGATTCACTAAATGTACTCAATTCATTGCTTTAATTGATCACTAGTTCTGTAATTCATTCTAGAATTATATAGATTCTGTTCATCGAGAAATTACTTATCTGTGAATACTGTTTTTTGGTCAGTTCCGTTTGTATTCCGCTTCGTAAATGACCCAATAAATGAAAAAGTAAATACATAAATAAATAAATTGAAGATGAAGAGAATAAAAATTACAGTAATGGTCTTGTTACACACAATGAAATTCCTGATTTTATGATTCTGTTCGAATATGATGATTTTGATAGGTAGATGCCCAACGTCTCTACAATTCCTAGTATAATAAAATAAATGATATTGATAATCGGCTTATGTTTCCTTTTATGGTGTACGGCTTATTTCAAACTAAAACTTCATTTATAGTTCAGTTGCTAAAATAAGCAAATATTCACAAAGTGGTGATATAAGTGATTTGTGATATGGTGAAAACCCTTTGAAAAAATTGGATTCGTGACAATTACAAACTTGAAATTATAGATAATGAAAAATTGTTTGTCATGTTCGTGACAAGAGGGTAAGTCAACTATCAAATAATACTCTCTCTAAAAACTAACCAGAACGTATTTTTCAATTTCCATGATTGCCAGAAAAAGCTTAGCAAATTGGAATTTTACCCAAAACCTAGATTTTCCACATCTACTTTCTTAAATTGATGTTTTCCATAATAAAATACTTCCAATAATTAGTTAAGGTTACGTTTACTACTATTACTATTGTTCATGAAACTATATTTTTTTATAGATTCCATGTGACACCAAATTCCAAATTGTTCAGAATTTGAAGACGGCAGCTCACCATGACAAACTTTCTCTTAATTTTTTTGGAAAAGTTTGAATACATGTTGTCCCCTTCATTTTGTTGTACCTAAGTAATTGTTGCATCCATTTTTCAACAATGTATGGTGCATATAATCCAGTCTCTATATAAACTATCTTCTATTCAAATTTCTGAGTTGCATAATATAAGCAGATAGAATTCTGTATAATTATCTTATTATGAAATATTCAGTGGGTCTGCTGAAACAAAGCAATGTATAAGTATTGCGTGAAGTACCAGACCATATGAAACACATGTAGGTAATACATACAATTTCAATTAATTAATTAATCAATTGTAACCGAAACAGTGATCTAACCAAGCCTTCTGTGCATACTGAGATATAATATGACTCGCACATAAGTGGAACGACATTGTTTTGCTTTACTGAGTCTGTATCAACTAAAATCCAAACAACCATGAATATTGTATTGTTTCATTATCAAATTTATTATATTGAGCAGAACATTGTGTTAGGACTGTCTTACAATTCACTATTAGTACATGAGCGTGGGTATTCGTTTTGTATTATATAATTGAGTTGATGTTTGATGCATACATTATAAATCTTTCTCGTATTGTCCTTGGCGTTGAGAATTATTATAGTATTATTAACGTCTGGTACGATTTACTTTACACTTGATGTAACAAATTGCGGATAAGTTTGCCATGTGATATACAGTATGTGTTGTGATTTATTTGAATTTTATGTAATTATCTCATGCTTTTTATTCTCTTTTAATTGAAATAATTACTTGCAATTATTATTATGAAGAGATTTTAATTTATATTCACGGGAACGGTCTGAAATGTACAATCAGGCGTCACGAAAGTCGTGATAAAGTGAAGTTTTTAATTTTCTTGATCAATTTTGCAATAGTTTCTTTTTATGAGTTTATAAGGTGTCATGAATGTTCATTATCAGGGAGATAATGAAATCGTGTACATTTGAGAATAAAATCTAGGACAGTATCTATTACTTTACAGATCAGTAGCATCTTTCTGTTGAATTCTAAACAATTGAAATTCTCTTCTCAAGACTAACTTCATCATGTTCGTCTAATTGAATGGCCTCTTAGAATCAATTTTATAGTATATTCATATAATATTGATAGAATCAGTGGTATTATGTCTAATGACTTATGATACATTGTTCTACTCCTGCCTGTCTATCTATGTTGTCTCGTTTTTATTTTATAATTGAAATTAGGCATTTTCATTAACATTAAAAAGATGATATCAATAAGGTTAGGAACAACAACATTGTTAAGATTGGAATATTGATCATAATTCCGATATCGTTATGTAACTTATCGAAATATGTAAGACTGAAACATATCAAATTAGTGAAATCGACACAAGAAACGACTCCGACACAAAGAACAACCCGACACAACAAACAGCCCATACACAACAAAAACCCCGCCTGTGATTTTAGAAGTAGCTCGATTCTGAAAATGATATAATTAAAAACAGGAAATCGACGTAATCAGAAATCAGTTCGAAGAACTTAAGAAGAACAACTAACATTGACGAAACAACCCGACGTGGAAAATATGTATCAAATTTACTAATTGAAGCAGTGAAAGAAGACATTTCAGCATCTCCAGCAGTGGAACAAACGAACTAACGAGAAATTCAAATAAAACTATACAAATTCATCATTCAATTATGATTAAAAAATTGTTTATAAAATTTCAACCAACCATTTTACTGCGTTTGAATATTATTTCATCTACTTTACTTAACCTGGAAGAATAACCGTCGAAATTTCAATTCAAAATTAATTGTAATGGTTGATGCACAAGCATAATGAGATAGAGGCATGTGTTCATCAATAATGAGAATGCCACCGTTTTGGCATTTGGATAATGAAAGTAGAGTTGCAATTAGTATTAAATAAAATCAAAAAAATAAAACAAAATTTGATTGTCTAATTTGCACCCCACACTATTTCCATAATTTATTATATAATTATATGTAATGTATGAATACTTTGAAACTTGTTTAATTGAACGACTGTCAGGTTCTGAAGGGAAAATAATAATATTCTTACTATCACACTATGAAATGATCGATTGGCAAATCAAATAGTACAGTCATTTTATAAAAAGTGGAACTTTTTTTTCCGACTTTTGGTTTGAATATACAGAAAGTTAGGAAATTTTCCGTAGATTACGAAAAAAATAGTGACTGAAAACCTCCAATCAAGGAAAATGTCGTAAATTATAAATATATATATATATATATATATATATATATATATATATATATATATATATATATATATATATATATATATACAATTTTCCGGGCTTTTCCGTCAATATCTTCAATATTATGCGTTTTAGGGAAAAAAGTTTCAAACAAAATTTGTTCAGAATTAAATTTTACATAGGAATTCACTATTGCGATTTCAATTTTCATCAAATTTTCCACGCGTAGTATGGAAAAAATTACATTTTGCTGCTGAATATCGTATGATTATTGTGAATAAGGGTACATATCGTTACTCTGGTACATTAGAATTCAAAATTTCCCGGAAAATTATCCAATTTTGCGGGTTAAGAAAATTTTAATTTTTTTCTCAGTAGAGTATATGACATATCGATTCCTACGTTTTTTAGCGCTTTTTAATGGATATTTGGTGAGTTTTGATGTGAAAAATCATGGAAGGTATATTTATTCTGTAAATGTGGGAAATTCAAAGGATATAAAAGAAAGACAAGAGTTATTTTTAATATTGAGTACATAATATTTTTATTAATTCAATTTTAATTTGATTTGATTAAAAATAGTTCATTCAAATGAAAAAGTGCATTATCTGATAATTATGATCTTCTTCAAAGTCTTGGTAGTTTGATAGGTGATGAACCGCTTTCTTCGCTGTTGGCTTCGTCTTCAGAAGAACTATCACCCTCTCCGATGTCAGTTTCGTCTTCACTTTCACTTCTGGCATACTCACTACTAGAGCTTATTTTCATAATTGTTTACATCAAATCTAACCAAATAGTCATTATTAGATCCCTAAAAAATGTATAAATCGATATATCATACACCAACATTAAAACAAAAAAATAGGAATTTTCTATTTTCCAAATATATATTTTCTATGAGTTTTCACAACCAAAAAGAGTCGAAATTCGTTATTAGAGCCCTAAAAAACATATAAATCGATATACCATACACCAAAATTGAAAAAAAAAATAAAAATTTTCTTAACCAGCAAAATTGGATCATTTTTCGATAAATTTTGAATTCTAATGTACTAGAGTAACGATATGTACCCTCATTTACAATAATCATACGATATTCAGCAGCAAAATGTAATTTTCTGTCACATATAGTATTTATTCGAATATATATATATATATATATATATATATATATATATATATATATATATATATATATATATATATATATTGGTTTTTCCATGCTACGCGTGGAAAATTCGATGAAAATTGAAGCAATAGTCAATTCCTATGTAAAATTTAATTATGAAGAACAACTTTTGTTTGAAACTCTTTTCTCTAAAACGCATAGTATTGAAGATATTAACGGAAAAGCCCGGAAAATTGTATATATATATATATAATTTACGACATTTTCCTTGATTGGAGGTTTTCAGCCACTATTTTTTTCGTAATCTATGGAAAATTTCCTAACTTTCTGTATATTCAAACCAAAAGTCGGAAAAAAAAGTTCCAAATCTCAAAAAAACCTATAGAATTACTATACTAAAAATTGATTAACACGTTTTCGTGAGATCTCAATACTAGTAGAGGAATCGTCTTAACTGTTGTTGAATCTTTGGAAACGACGTGTCCCTATATCGATTTCAATAGCTAGAACTGTATCAGGACATACACAACAAGAATGTATCACGGTCGTATAGACAGGTCTGGAAACTCGAGGCTGTTTCCTATCTGAGCAGTGAGTCGCTTACGCGTCCAAGTGCGCGTAGTACCAAAAGTCGTCACGTAGGGATGTACGACCGTGGGGGTCACGTAAGAGTATCATCTTGATCTCTATGAAGAGTATTCTGTGACATTTGACAGTTAACTTGTGAACAGAAGGAAAACCTGCGTTTTCAGCAAAAATGAAACCGTGCATTGTGCAAAACGGGGTACAAAAGTACAAAACAAAAAACTTTTGTTTTTAAAGTGCCGAAAGATGCAGAAATGCGAAAAAAGTGGATGCCTGCGATTCCGAGAAGAAATCGTTTCAACTCGTTAAAAGGAACATTTTGCCCGTATAAAGAAAAATAATAGTGAAAAATAAGCGATAGCTGAACATATTTTAAATACAGGTCACACCATTTCTCAAGAAAGTCTATCACTTTTAAAACACAGTACAGACAAATTCCTAGGTAATTTAGAAGGGATGGAAATGTATAAACAAAAAAGCAATTTACTAAATTTCGATTTATCTCCAGCTGACTCCCTCTGTTTACATTATTATCCCCAAATAGTACTTTACCAGTATTTTTAGTGGATAAGGGTGACTATTTCTTTTTTATAGTGTTAATATATCCACAGTGTGAACTCTTTTATAGTTTATTAGTATACATGTATTTTGATTGTTATCCTAATTTAGTTAAAAAAATGTTTAGATGCGATCGATTATTTTCATACATTTCCTTTTTAAATTACTACCAAAAAAAACCTTAGATAATAAGTACACACTCCGGAAAGAAATCGTTTTAACGAGGTATTTTATGTGTACCAAAAAGGGGAAGTAATTTTTAAGGTGAGTAATACATTTTGACAAGAGTAACAGTTCTATTCCTCTCTCAAATCAGAATAATAAAATACAAGAACACATTTAATTGATAATTATTTTAATAATTTATAAAAATATGAGAATCTACACATCAGTTTGGTTGAATTTTATTAAAAATTCACTAGTGGCAATGAGAACAAGTCGTAAATTAAAAAAATGCAGTGATTCAAAATACCAATGAAATAACAAATATATATATATATATATCTATATTACAAATCAACACTACAATGTAGTGTTCATTTGTAACATAATGGATTTCCATTCCAACAAGTAAAGATCCTTTACAATCTAAGAAAAAATATATAGTAATAGAGGAAAAACATTGACAAATTACATAGATTCTTACTACTTCTAATTAAAAATTATAAAATTACTGTTTTGCTTTCAAATTAACAAGTGTTTGTTTCTTTATCTCTAAATCTAAGAGCAGGGCTTCCCTCAAGAGGTTCAAGCCGCCATTTCACATCATTTTGACCTTTCCATGTCTGCAATGGCCAATCTTTTGTCCAGGAGGAAATCATATTTCTCTGCGATTGTCGAGGATGTCAATTCCCGAGAAACTAAAGGTCTTCTCCTACTGGAAGTTGCATTTGCCAAGATAGTTGGCTTTCGAGTTCTCAACATGCTGCTCTTGAATTCGCTCAGTCCCCAGCCTAATGTTGGTTGATTCTGTCATAAAAAATATTATGTTTCTACGATATATTTATGTTTTCCAAAATACACATTGATTGAATACTGTGAATAATAGATTTTTAATGGAGAGAATAAATTGAGCTACAACTTTCCGCACATCCATGTTTCTGTTGCTGTAAAATGTAAAGTGAATGCACCTCTCTATACCTCGATTCTGAATATGAAGAATTGAATTCATTGGCTACAGCTTTCCAGACCATGTTCTTCTCATCAACACTGACACCGTCAGTTTTCTTGCATTCAATAATGTGCTTATATTTATGCACAAGGCTTTTAGCAGTTGCTTTTCAGTTTCCGAAAAATTAGGGATACGGGTCTTCTTTACAAGAGTTCTCTACGAAAATAACAGTTTTCAGTAGAATTCACTACGATAATTGTGTACTATATTACCTTATTACTTTCCATTTCAACGGTGCAAATGGGCATTAGTAACACTGCTTGTGAATCCGGGAAGAAACCGTTTTACCCATAGATAACTCTACTACCGTACTACCTAATAGAGTTATCTATAATTTTACATCCCTCGTGATCCAAGCGCTAGCTAGTGGCTGAGCAAGGGACTACGACCGTGGGGACCCGTAAGCGACTCAACTCAACCGTAGAGTTTCCAGACCTGTGTATACGACCGTGGTATCTATATATTCATCTTTCATTGATTCTGATTTATATATCATAACTGGGCATTTTCATTTATTTAAAAAAGAAAATTGGATATTATTAAGGTTAGAAACAACATTTTTAAGATTGAAATGATGAGCTTATATTTGATATTATAAATGTAACTTATTAATATTATTATTATATTATAATATTATTTATTAATTATGTATAAGATAGGTGATACCTGTAGAAACAGGTAATAGTATTGACTTCGCTGTCGGGATGTCATTCCCCCAAGTTTCAAGACTTAATGCATATTTTAAATAAGTAGAAACAGCTATAAGCGTGGAAAAACGCACAATTATGCTCTATCATGTGATATTTCATTTGAATTGGCAGGTATATCTATGTTATGGGGTGGTCAGTCACGAAGATTATGTGATATTATCAGAGTGATAATCTGATACTTGGTAGCCGAAAGGTCCTTGGTACCAACAGTATTTTTAGTGTATGAGAGTGATTATTTCTAATTTATAGTTTTATGGTGTATCCACAGCGTGAACTTTTCTATAGCTTATCAAACATATGTAGTTAGTTTATAAATCGAAATTACATGAAGTTACACTGTTTTGGACAATGCATCAATTTGACGTGGTGAGCAGCTTGAAAAGCGTATTCTTTCTTATGTGAATCATTAAAAAATAAACAGTTCCTGCTTTGTCTCATGCATTCCAAGAAATCCTTTCTCCTAAAGTTGTTTAGGAGAATCTTGTCTTCATCTTCAACCCTAAGGATTTCATATGTGGGGTGAGTTCATGAGCCGCACAAGGGTTCCGATTCTATCAGCGACATTTTCGCTCCCTCCCGTGCAAGAGCGTCCACTTGCTCATTTTCCTTTGTACCTGTATGTGCTGCGACCCAGTGGAGGGTGATTCTGTTCTGCATGCCTAACATGTTCAGTTCGATTTCGCAGTTGTACATATCTCTCTATTTCATGGAAACAGCTAAATTTCAAAGCTGATATTTCCTTTATAGCATTGGATATTATTCAATCCTCAAAGGAAAAATTGGATCTTCCAAAAGTCCATGCCGAATACTTCTCTTTTTTGTACGATCTTTCTTCAGTTCCCTAACTTTCTGAAAATGTCCTTCCAAAATCCTACATAGATCTACATTCTTATTTTTCTGACTGCGGAAGTACAGATATTAACGGCTTGGAGTTCCAGGACGAATTGCCTTTGGAAACCCGAGAATATATTAAAATCAATAATCTAGATGGAGCTCTCCCTAACTATGCCATTATTTTCTTTTCAGCCATACACGTGTCCTTTGTCACTAGCTCCTGAGGAAAATTCTTCGAAATTAAAAATCATTGAAAATTACTTGCGATCTATAATGAGCAGTTAAGTGGTTTAGCTATAATTTACGTAGAACATGAGATAGCAAATGAAATAAACTACGAAGAAATAATTTATCATTTCCTTGAAAAGCGTTTTCAATAAACAAAAGACTCGATGTAGTATTTTAAAATTTGAAGTGTATTTTGAATTTGTGTTGACCTGCTACAGAAATTGTTTCACGCTAATTCGTATTCGAGTTCTGGAATTTGACAAAATGAAATAATGCTAAACATTGGACTCGAACCGACTTTCGGAATCTGCATGGTCGTGAAAAGAATGGTTTGAGAGATGGCGCAAGATGAGAGACGAAAATATTCTGAGGAAGGAAGTTTTTAACATAGCATGAAAGAGGTAAATTAAGTGCTTCTGATTTCTTTGACAGTTGAATGAAGAGTGTAACTGCAACGACATCTTAAGTTCCCTGAATTGTAAAGAATCAAAATGCTTAATGCATCGCATACAGAATCTATGGTATAACACTACCAACTAGAGAAGTTTCAGCAAAATGAGGATAACTTAAGATCAACAATGACTCAAGATGAACTAAAACATCTTACAATACTCTCTATGAAGACCCAAAATCAGTCATTAGCTCATTTCCGGAAAGAAATGTCCTGAGCCTGACATGGCACCTCCGTTCCCTATGAAAACGCCTAGATTACACACTGATGGTTGTTTGATAGGTTTATCCAATTTTAAGTCCCCCATGCATAATGGCGTGATGCTAAGCTTGGCTAAGATATTAAATCGTCTTCAGTATGATGCTCATGGATAACATCAGCCAATTTGGTCGGATAGTTTTGAATATACTGCTGATTATCTAGTACCTCGCTCATTGCTCGTCTCACATAAGGCCTGAATACCCAAGCAGTGGTAATCGCACACCAAACAAATATTTGACCCGCGAATTTTGTCTTTCCTTGATTAAACACTGTCTGGACAGTATTGTATATAGTTGTTACGGGAGTGGTCGGTTCCTTTAATATCCAAATTGCCCTGAGTAAATTTCTTTCTGTTATCATTAACAGGAGTCTGCCATTTTCGCAGCTGATTCGCATTAATGCACATCATTCCCCTCGAACTGTGATCTTACAAGTGCGATACTCACGTCCCAATTTTCTGGAAGACACTTCAACTCCATTCTTAACACTTTTCATCGTATGCCTGCCCTGCCTGTATCTTCCATTTCCAGGTGGTTTTGGACATGGTATACCTTAGTTACAATTAGTTATTGTATGGTGCGTTCTACGAGATATGTTTTGATTTCCGAAGTTCGGGATTATTTCCGGTTCAGGCATGCGTCCAGCTAAATAGTTTTCTAAAAATCTGATTTGTAAGCAATTCCAATGGAAATGATGTGATAAACTGATCTGCCTAGATGAAAACAAATAGACATACAATTTTTAATTCCAACGCCTACTGTTTCATTGTTATTGCCTATTTCAACTCCATCGAATATTGTGCCAGAACTTTTGAGACACACGTTATTTTCCCTAGCCAGCTTATTGATTTGGTGGTCCTTAAAAAAAGATTCCTAGTACGAATTCTTATTAATATTGTCGGCAAAGTATTTCATTATCTATTCGGAATAAATTACTAATTATGAGTCCTATCAACAGTGTGAATGCTTTTATAGTTTATTTATGAGTCCTAGTTAATAGTTCAATTGCATTGATTAGTTAATATTTGTCATCCTCAGCTAACAATACAGTATTCTCGAAAAAATATTGGAAACTTCGGATAACTTAATAACATAGGACCGCGGCGAGTATAACCATAATAATCTATTCTGCCTCACGTGATTTTCCAAGGCTCATTTGAAACTGAACATAACTAAAATTTGACTTGTAATCACATCAAGAACTACCTGCTTCAGCAATTTGAATATCTTTATTTAACAGCTCTAAGAATCAATTATTGAGAACTAGTTCAACCATTTCTCTACAATGTTAAATTTCTTTTCCCACGCCATATGATTTCTTCGAGTAGAACTTAAACAAAGTATCATAAATATTTAGATTTGTTAATTTCACAGTAAGGATTAAACCCTCAGCATAAATATTTCCAGACAAGTAGATCAAACAAAAAATATGTACATTAAAATTATGCGGGTTTGGGTAATGAATTTGTATAATAATCTACATGATATTTCCAGCTGAGATAGAAGGGTCTGAATCTATTGTATTGATACGAATTTCAAATAGCACACCATTTAAAAGGGTTCAGAAATTTGCATCAGTGCGATATTATGACTATGAATGTTGAATCATGTTGTACGTTGAGCAAGTCTTCAAGTTTATAAATTGAAATAATGAGAGGTATCTCATTGGTATGCATTCTTAACACAATCGTTTGCGATTTCGACTTTAACAAGGACAATTTATACAACTTTCAGATTAATTTCTAAGATTTGAAGACATAATTTTATATTTAGCTCTAGTTGATAACTCCTAGCTTTTAGAATGCACAGGTGTGATGAACCAATTTGTCAGCATTTATCATAAATTAAATGTTACGAATATAGTGTGAACTTAAATTTAGTTCTCCAACTTCCAAAAGTTAGAATTATAAATATGATTCTTGACCCAGGTATGAATAATATATAAGCTCTCGTGAAATAGGTCACAGTAATACAT